>BSAI01000015.1:1600473-1630838 GCA_036245035.1 Adrianichthys oophorus | reverse complement strand
AGGGGGTGAGAGTGAAGGATAAGGTGAAAATGAAACAAAGCACCCACTGGAAAGCTTAAGCACACACAAACCTTTATCCATAAAATCCCTCCCGTTAGGCCGCCCCCCCACCACTTTTTATGAGGACTATTGCACGTTTGAAAGCGGTTAATTGCGGCGCTGGCGTACAGTGCTTTCAGGAGCCAGTGAAGGCTTTTTAAAGCAAAAACTGTTAAAGGAAACTTTTCCTCATTAGGAGTTGAGAGAAAAGGAATCCTGACTGACAGAAGGCCGCAGAATAGCACGCTTTGATCCTTTTGCATTTTTTTCTTAAGACATTTTTTCATTGTACATTTAAATAAACTCGGTAAGTACACATTTTATTGCCACTTTATGAAAAATAATAATAAATATTAGATCTTTTCCATTTTTTAATGAGATGTTGCTGATCGTTAAAACGAAAAATAGCTTAATTAAAAACGACATTTCTAATATCTGTTCAAACTGAACGAAAATGAACTTAAATGAAACCTGTAAAGCTCACATTTTAGGTAACATCTGTGGTGTTTTTCCACATTTTACAAAATCTTCTGAAGGTTTCTTAACATCTGCAGCTTCAGGCGGGAAAAAAAATGCTTAGAAAACTTCTATTGAACACAGATCTGAATACAATGCCACTCTGATGAGATTATGGAAAACATCTTTTTTGGTTCAAACTGTTAACAAAAACACAGTGTCTCTCACATAGCAGGTTGTGGAAAATACACAAGCTTAAAATTCAAAAATCCTCCACAAAAACTGAGCAGATGAACCCTCACTATCCTGACAAAGGAATGTTTGAAAATGAGGAGCAAATGAAAAAAATAATTTCCAGGCAGTACAAGGCGTGTCAGCTGTATGTGCGCACTATCATGGAAGTGATCTGCTCCATTTCAGAAACACGGCTACACCCCCACTTCCAACTTCCTGCTTTGAATTATTGTCATAAGAAAGAAGCCTGCCTTTCAGCTGCTCCCTGAAAAGGTCAGAGGTCAACGTCATGCTGCAGAGTCCACATCCGTAGCAAACAAACACCTCAGACCGACTCCAATCTGCTGGTGGTGCAAAATCCACAATCAAGTCAGAGTTAGCCAATATTTTAGTTAGGAGTCTGATCATGTTTCTGAAACGCAACAGACATTTGGAGCTGATGTAGAAACTGAACAAAAGTTGAAAAAGGTCCACAGCAATATGATGTTTCTCATGTTTAAGAAATGAACTTAGCATCCCTTGTTTACAGTTGTCATGCCCACACAGATGAAATGATACCAGTCCATACGGATGTGATCAGTCTGACGAACAGCTTCACTTAGTTGATATTGACTAGAATCTAACATGATGTGTGTGCAGATGTGCGCCGGTTCTTATAACTCTTATCTTTTCTACAAACTTGAACGTCTTGTGGATGGTAGTCTGAACTCTCTGCAACAAATTTTTTGGTTTATTTTCTTTTTACACAATGGTCCGGATGAATACTCCATTCTGACTGGCTGGAGGGTGTCCATTAAAAAGTGATAATGGATGCTTAAAAAAAGAGGTTCCGGTCACATAGCCTGAATACTTCATATTATTGCGCCGGCCTAAACACCAGTTGGTAACTGGAACAAGAGAAACTTGGAACATAGGTGGACAGAGGTTATTCCACAGGTATTCAAAACAACATGACAGTAGAAAGATCTCTGCTTCTAACGTCTCTGGGATGGACATGACAGGATCTCTGTCACATATTACCATCAACAGCAATGTTGACTTTTAATTTTAAATGGTTTGTTGGCCGACTTTTTGTCTTACCTTATTGCTTGATACAGAGTAAATATGTGTTTTTGAATGATTTTATTTTTAATTAATGAATGAAGTTGCTTGTTTGTTGATTCACATTTGAATATCAGAGTTAATGGCGGATGTTGCTGCAATTAAAGCGATCTAGAAAGCTCCTTAGAGAATTTGTTTCTTTGAAACAAACTTTTGCTTTATCGCATTTCTTTCACATTGGGTCATTGTCAGGCGGTGGAAGGAATACTTCAAGGATCTCCTCAATCTTGCTGACACGCCTTCTCTTGAGGAAGCAGAGGCTGAGGCTGTCTATTACTCAAGCTGAATTCACCAATGTAGTCAGCTCTTTGGTGGCAAGGCACTGGGAGTGGATGAGGTCCGCCCTGAGTACCTCAAGTCTCTGGATGCTTGGCACACACATCTCTGCAGTATCATGTGGCAGTCGGGAACTGTACCACTGGAATGGCAGTCAGGGGTGGTGGTTCCCCTTTTCAAGAATGGGGACCGGAGGGTTTGTTCTAACTATTGGGGAATCACACTCCTCAGCCTCCCTATGAATCTAAAATCTAAATCTATGTCAGTGTACTGGAGAGGAGAGTCCGGCTGATCGTTGGACCTCAGAAGTCAAAAACAGTTTTCTTCTTGGCCTTTAAGGTTAATTTGATCTTTTTTGTTCATTTTGGGTAGCAGCAACTGACAGCATTCAAAAAATGTAAAATAAAACAACAAAAATAGAACATTAAAATAAAATAAAAACATAAACTTTGACCTTGTGGGTTCTCTGGGGATATAGCTCCTGCTGTTAAGTAATCTTGCTGTTTTCTGGTTTGCAGTGCATGCTTGCACATGTTCAATATGGTATAAACAAAAAGTGTACAAGCACAACGTTTGTGCACTTTTTCCAGTAAAACTGTGGTTTTCTCAGTTTCCTAATGTTTCAGTGCAGCAGCCGACCAAACAGCCCACACGACAGAAACTTTATTGGTACTAAACACCCACCAGTGACTATTATCCACCCCACCAGCAGGAAGTATCTGTCTGCAGTTTGCCAAACACAAGACCTGGAGAGCATTTACTCGAACACATCTAAAGGCTACGGAAAAGCCGAGCACAGGACACATACTCTCCGAATGACAAAGATTATTCAGTACACAGGCAAGACGTCAGCAGAGCCTCTGATCAGGAAAAACATCTTTGTTGTGGTTACGCTTTGAGGAAAATGGGGAAAAAAGAATCGCTCGCATCAATAAAAACGCAAATATGGTTGTTAAAGTATAGTATTTCAAGTAAATGGCATAAAGAAAAAAACAGTTTTTAATACTTTAATTTAAATCAAAAGAACAAATGTATTAATTTAAACCAGAAATGTTTTGGTTCTTTGTCATTCTTGGATTTTTCATTGTGTGATTTTGGTCAGAAGAGTTTTTGGTCAAAAAATCAAGATGGTCATGATGCTAACCAGATTTGTTGGATCATTTTGAGCCAAATCCCATCAAGCTCTCCCTCTTTGCACAGCTCTCATGCTCCTTTTAGCAGAACACCGTGTACCTGAATGCAGCGAGGTACTCTGCATCTCCCATGGGGGGGTCCAGGCCTCCAGTCCAGGCCATGTTCACGTTGAAGCCCTCTCCGGCTCCAGAGCCCACCTGAATCCAACATTACGGTTAGAGTTTAAAACAAATGGACTTCACCGTGTCTATCAGCTCACCCACCTCAGCCGGAGACCCACTGCCGGGGAAGAAGTTCCCGTCGTCATAGCGATGGAGCGAGATGTATAGGACGCTGGGATCGTTGTAAAATACTTCCTGAGTACCGTTACCGTGGTGAACATCCTAATAATCAGCAAGAGAAAGATGAAATGACACTCTTGTGGGTCGTTTCTTAAGTTTTCCAGCATTTCACAGGAGGATGTTTGCAGACGTCTTACCCAGTCAACTACGAGGATCTTGCTGACGCTGAGCTTGTGCTGTAGCTGCTTGGCTGCTATGGCCACAGAATTGAAGTAACAAAAACCCCTAAAAAACAACGTGACAAGAAAAGTCTGAGTCCATTCATGAGGTAAAGGTTCTTTGTGTTTAGTTGTAATCGGCATCTACTACATCGTGTGGAGGAGTTTAAAAGGTACATGCAGACACACTTACATTGGATTGGAGGGGTCAGCGTGATGACCCGGCGGTCTGACCACAGCAAAGCCATTCTGGGAGGGAAAAAAAATCAGTTTGTGCTTCACTGAGTATGCCTCTGTTTGTACATTTTCTGTGAGAAATTGGACATCTTAGTGTGAAAGGGCCCGTTTTATGTTTTTTTTTATCATGTTGTGGGGAAACAAGGGAAGCAATACACAAATTGTGTGTAAAATTGATGTACATGAAGATAAGACAAATGTAAAAAAAAAAAGACTATAAAAATGTCATGTCTTTCAGCATGGGCAACTAAATGTGCAAAAAATGTATATTTTTCTGTATTTTTAGTCCACACTGCAAAAAAACTCCCTCTAAAAATCTTTATTTTCTTTTTTTGTAATACAAATAATCTAATAAATCCAATTTTGAATAGCAGAAACATCTTAGTTGTAGGTTTAAGTTTAATTTATGCTTCAGTTTGCTTAACGTCAAAAGAAGATTTTTTAAGTGGTCAAAAGTGTCCTAAACTTCAATGTTTAAGATAATTAAAAGAAATTATAAAAAAATAAAAAAAAAATGATGGATATTCTAGAAAAGATTAATTTTGTGGGTAGATGTTTTTCTCGGACTACCCTTAGATGTCCAGAACCTTTTTGAGCGTTTTTCGCACCATCACAATTTGCTTTTATCTATTCAACTCTTTTTCATGACAATTATATCCATACTTTATTACAGCCCCAGCTTTATCTTTACAGATATTTTTTATTATATCACACAACAACCCCACAATGAATCCAAAATTGTCCAAAAACCTGTAATCTGAGTCATTGTCATTTTATTTAGTAATTTGTAATTTCTTTTATTTCAAACTTCCCAAATACTGAGATCAAAAAGACGTTATGTTTTAAAACTGAAAACAGAGTCAGGGCTTGAGTGAATCTGTTCAATACACTTGGTGTTTAATTTTTTTTTTAGGGGTGGATTTTAGGTTCAAACATGGATCCCTGAAGAACAGAAGCCGGAAGTTTTGTTTTGGTTTATCTCCTTCACATCTTCTTGTTCAGTTCTCACCTTCAGCTCTCCTTTGGCCACCCTGAAGGCCAGCTCAACCACGCTGCCCGCTGCCATGCGTGATGCCGTGGAAGTGTGCGACTCGTTCCAGATGGTGTCATTATCAACCTGGTTTTTGGAGGAAAATGCAAGTAATTCCCAAAGATTAATGCTGAATTCACTCTGATTATCTGGAAAATGAAACCATCGAAGGAAATGTTTGTAATTGGAAGTTTTAACCAAAAGAATTCCGTAATTCCTTTTCTCCTGTTCTGTTAGCTCAAACTAAGCCTGCGTTCCTTTCCTCCTTCATTTCCTTTACTTCTATCTGTTTTGGGTGAATTTTCATGCTTCTTGTTGTTTTTCTTTGAAACAGGATAAGATTTCTGCTCTGCGTTAACTGCGGCAGATCATACAGAACTCATCTGAGGTTGTGTGTTGTCTTACCCCCACTCCCCCACACGGCAACATGGTAAACATCCGTTGAGAAAAGATTCCTAAAAAAAAAAAACGTCTGAGTCATGGTTTCCAAGTCATGAATTTGCAGATTTATATTTTTCATGTCGGCTTTTTGGCAGAGCCCTGGTTTGGGCGGTCCTACCAGCCAGTTTGCGGTTATCAAGTTTGAGTCGGTTGAGCGGGTTGGTGCCGTACAGCAGCACGTGGCGTTCTGTGTGGACAGACTGCAGCTCCTCCAGCGTGGCTTTGCGACCACGAATACTCTGCGTTCAAGAGACAATTTAAAAGAATTAGGCCAAAAGTTGACATTATGACCTCAAAATTCAGCATTGCTGCCATAAAATTGAAATAAGAGCACTAAATAATCTCTTTAGTAAAAACAACTTTTTTGTATTACAAGTGTCAATCCATCTAATCGTAACAGGAAATGAGTGACATTTGTGCTGATCTAACAAACGATTAGCTTTTAAATTGTGGCGTCCCGAGTAAATAGGCAAAAATCTGTTAAGCTTTTATCAAAACTGACCAAAGTCTCTCTGGCTTTAAAATCTCTAAATCTGATGAAGAAATTACATTCTTTGTTTTTTTACACACATCCAGCAAAACATATTTTCTCTGTGATGAAAATGTTAACTGCATAACAGCATGAGCCCCTTCAATGTCTTCAATCTGAAAGTGTTTTTGTGTACAAATATTTGTTTGATATGTGTGCGACTGTGGGCTGTACCTCACACTGTCCTCTCAAGCCTCTCTCCTGCAGTCGGGACCAGATGCTCTGTATTCTCCCAGCATGCTCTGGGTGACTGCTGTTGTCTCCACATGCACATTGGTGTTTCAGCATCTGAGAGTCATACACTAAACCTGCAAACACAAATTCAAATCAGTCACCTTCACAACAAAACTGAACCAACTCTGTGAAGTTTCAGGGAGGAGAAGCGCCACCAATGCCTCTCAGAATACGTTCAGAGCCTGGAAGAAGAAACCTTCTTAAAATTCAGTTCTATTTTGTGAACTATCATTTTCCTGCTAAATCAGAGCTTACTTGTGCAAAAGTGCCAAATTGCTTTTGGTTACAGGGATTGACAGTGGTTTGCTGTCCTTTTTACACTGAGTGTGAAAAGACACTGACATCTCCACTATGCTTACTGGTACACCTGATGTAAGTTTAAGAATAAACTATTTCTCAAAAACGCTGCCTAAAAACCCATAGAAAATACATGAAATAGCAGTACCATTAGAATAAAATGTTTTTGCTTTCTTAAAAGAAAAATAATCGGTGTGATAAGAAGACATTTTTTGTTTCTTATAAAGGGAAAAAAAAGTATTTTTAAATAGATGTTTCTTTCTATTTCCATTAAAACGGATTGAAATGCATGCTTCTGTTAACTACAGCAGCAAAGCAACCCCCCAAAAAAATGCAACAAAACACCTTCATCTTACAAATACACAATATTCCAGCCATTTTTAAATCAGCTTTTTGTGAGTGAAAATAAAAAATAACATTAATAACTACCAATTTTTTTTTTTTTTTTTAGAAATGACAATAATACGTTACTACTTTTTTTTTTCAGTATAGAACAACTGATTCAGACTCACCTGTGGTGAAGCGCGGCTTGCTGCTGCTCTCCGGTGCTGCCAAGCTCAAGGGTTTGTCCGGCAGTGTGAGGGAGGTGGAGGCCGGCGAGGACTGCGTACGCGACAAGGGGCGGTGGACACCGACGCTGCTGCCCTGCAACACAGGTATGGCCAGGGTCTTCATCTGTCGGTGCAGCTGCTGCAGCTGCTTCTGCTGTTCCCATAGCAACGACTAGCCAGAAAACAGAAAATACATTTTAATGACTAAGACTTAGAAACCATAAGCTATAACCACAGTTTAAAAACACTATAGACAGTTTGAATAACTGTGTTAATAGATTTGGCCTTTTTTCAGGTTTTGCTGATCAGTGCCTATTAATCTTCTCTATTTTTGTAGTTTTTGGACATTTTATCATATTTTTATTATTGTTAACTCTTCAGAACATGTAATGATTATTGTTTTCAAATGATCATGTTGAAAGCAGCGTCATGCCAGTGCAGGAGTAACGCTGCCACCTGCAGGCCCAGAGAGGAAAAGCCAGAGGAAGAATCCAAACCTGGTTGAGTATGAGCGCGTGCTGCAGCTGCTCTTCATGGCTCTTGGACGACGTTGTCTCCGCCTCCCTCAGTGACCCCGCCCTCACTCTGTTGTGATATGCCGGCTCATTGGGTGATGTTCCGACCCCGTCTTCTGAGTCCATGTCCTCCGAGGGGATTTGGTGCAGTCTGGGCTTCTCGCTGGACTTGGACATCAGCTGTTCACACGCAAAAGCCATTCAGACCAACGCATCACTTCATATTAGAAAACTCAGAAGCTCGCAGTCAGACTTGTTTTGAAAGTGTCGTTTGAGCTGTACATGTTTGACCACATAAAAATCAGAGTGTTGGTTGGCTCCAAACAAAGCCGGCTGGCGTTCAGTAACGCCATTGGGTGGGTCTGGGTACCTTTCCTAGGTGAGTCTGCTGTTTGAGCCTCTCCAGCAGCTGCGTGTTGTGCTGCTGCTGCAGCAGATGTGTGTGAAGGGTCTGAGGAAGAGGTTCTGAGCGAGTCCTGCTCAGGGGCTTGTGGGGCTGGACGCCTCCTGGAGACAGGTGTTCTAACTGGTGTGCAAACTGAATGGGAACAGAGTCCAAGGAGGGAACTGTGGAGGAACAAAAGCAAAGAAGAAGTAGAGTTAGACCAGGGCTCACAAGGGGGTTCTTCTGTCCTTCCATTGTGGCCCTTCTGCTTTAAAAGAAAAATGCTAACAAACTGAATAAATAATGCCTTTGTTTATAATGATAAATTCTTTCTTTCTTGAGTTTTTCTTTTCATGAAGCATCAAAAATACAAAGATATATACTGAATGCAACATAAGTTTTACAAAGTTACAACTTCATTTATGTAAGGGACCACTTTAAAGAGCAATTTATTTAGTTTTTGTTATTTTTTGTTAACTTAGTTTTGTGTTTAGAATTTTGACATGTCAGAAAGCTGAAAAAAAGATGGCAAAACGTTTCATCTACTGTCAGAGTGGTTTGTTCTTAGAATCGGTTTAAAGCACCTATTTTGATGTGCTTTAGTTGCTGTTCAGAGGCAAAATATTAAAAGCAAATAATTGCGTACACATGTATTGATTTTTTTATATTTGTACACCAGGGCTGTCATGTTTGACTGGGCTTTCTTGCATTTCGCAGCAGGAGGATCTTATCTGACATATGTTGTTCAGCAGTTCAGTGATTCTGAGGTGGCTGTCAATTTCATCAGTGACCAAATGAAGGGATCAGACCGTCAACATGGTTACAGACTGATGCACAAGAGGTGCAGGATGGAAGGACTGCATGTCACTCAGGACACGATCTTTACTCTTTAGAAAAGAAACGTGTTTTCTCGTGATCTCATTTTCACTAGAAAACAAGCAAAAACTAAGAATAAAGTAGGGTAGGCCCTTTTTGGCTTTCTTGCATATTTATTATTAATGTTTACTTCAGGAAATCAGTGACGTTATGCCATTTAAATAAAAAGACGTAGTGAACACACTGTGCGAATTGATTTTAAAATTCAGGTCACTGGATAGTCCAGGTCCACAGAGTTTTTTAGTATTTAGGGAGGAGTGAAGGAATTCAAAAGGATTAGGACCAAATCTTAATTTTTTGAAGGTAGTAAATAATAGTGCTTAATAAACTAGGAAAATTACCACACTATTTTGTTCACATATTTTTTCATTAAACCACCGAAAAGTACATTTCAGAGCAGATCTGCTGCATTGGATCATAGTGTTTATCTCGGGGGGTGGGGCTCTCAGCTCATATCTGATTCCTCAGCTGTTGGACAGGACAAATAAAAAAACACTGTTTATCTGATTGATTTTAAATGTTATAAGTGAGTTGGAGTGTGTTTTTCTATGCAATGATTAACTTGGTTAACTTGGTTGGACCCACACATCTCAACACACCCCACCCTGAAAAATCCCTGTTCTATTTGTGGGAACTCACCTGTGAGAAGCGGAGGATGGACCAGCCCAGAGGGCTCCAGGATGATGACAGGCAGGTGAGGACCCATCTGCCCGCCCTGGTCCTCTCTGCTGATGGGGAGGAAGACGGGTGAAACCCCAGCGGTAACCACGGGAACCCGGCTGACCTTCAGAGGCGACACCTCCCCTTCAGCCTGCACACAGACAAACATCAGTGCGTCTGCAAAAACGTTTCATCTGGATTTTTCATAAACTCAGAAGCGGTTATTTCAAAAGTCTGGCGAACAAGACGATTCATCAGAAAGCCATTTGGTCAGAGTGAAACGGCAATTTAAGAATGACTTCCTCCCTTTAACTGATGAGTTGCACTTTTAAAAATTGGATATTGAGGTGGTGATTTCCATCCACTTAACAAAGGCATGAAAGTCATTGTGACCTTTTAAAGAAATTGCGAATCCCTGAAATTTCAACTGCACAGTCACTTCTCCAAACAGAGTCTGTGGTGTATAACCTGAAAGCTCGATCATGTGATCACTGTCACCCTGAAGGGACATCTGCATTTGAAATAAAAGCCACAAAGGCAGATGTCTGCTGCAGTCGAGCGCCGTTACCCTGGAGTTGGCCGGCAGCCCCAGCGTGATGGTGGGAAGGGTGGAAGGACTCTGGATGGTGAAGCTCGACAGCGACCCGTCTCTCAGCAGCATCTTGTGAGCCTAAAAACGCCAAACAGTTGCTTTTAAAAAGTGAAACGTCATTGGAATTTCATCAGCAGCTTCCCCAGCCTTTTCCCATTAAATGTCAGCATTTCTAAATAATTCACAGACAGAATTCAAATGCGCTATAACCTCAAGAAACCAGAGCTTGTGTTGTTCCCCAGGCTCAGACTTGATACGGGGGTGTGTGAGTCAGACCCCCGCAGCAGGTGTGACGGCGAGCTCCGTTCAGACTTTCTGTGATTACATTAATTATGCAGGAACAGCTGACACACCGCGCTCCTGTGTCACTGCTTTAAACATGTCATTACTCAGCGTCTCAACAAAGCCCAATGATTACCAAGCAGCTCTTCCCTGCAGGCAAAACCTGTTTTCTGTCTATTTTAGTTCTAAATTGCTTCTAAAGTTTCTCCAAACTCTTTTTAAACTGCACAGGCCAGTCAAAACTGCATGCATGTTTAGTTTTTCTTGCTAAATCAATTAAAATGTTCCCTGAAAAGGTGGACCAACAGTTGCTTTGTGTGTTCATCTCCACCGACCTCGTGTGACAGGCCGCCTACAGAGGGCAGCAATCCGTTCTCGCACGGCAAACTGTCATTGGGAGAACTGCAGCCAGATACCGGCGTGCTGCTGCTGCTGGGGGAGGAGTCTTTGAGAAGACAGCGATGTGTAAGTTTGGGATCAGACTCCGTATCTGAGTCACATTTCAGCCTCAGTGTGTCAGCTTACCCAGCGTGTCAGGTACGCGGTGCTTGACGGTGGGCGGGGCGCTCTCTTTGCGGGTGAGCGGGCTCTTGCGGGTGTTCAGGTGTTTCTTCAACTTGTTCTTCACCTTCAGGTTGGGCTCAGATGCTGACAAAGGAGAGCGTTTTAGAGTCATTCATTAGGCTATGTATGACCTTCCTCACACTAATAACTATAGCTTGGATCTTTTTACAGCAGACATTGGACTTGTCATAACAGAAAATGCCAGCATTCTTAAAGTTACTCAGGTAGTAAAATTCCAAGAATCAGACAGCTGCACACAAACAAGTTCTTTCAGTTTTTTTGCTATGGACAGCAGCTGACACATTGACTATCTGCTGTAGGTGTCAGATTATTTATATCTGCACAAAAATAGAAAAGAAAAAGGGACTTCCACCTGACTTTTTCAGAGTCTTTGCTGCGTTTGAGAGAAAACTTTTTTTTAATGTATTTCCTGTATATGGGACCTTAACATAACTACAGTCAAAAAAGGCAATTTACAGTATAATATATATATATATAAAAACACATTCCTTTAAAAGTTAAAACAATTTGAAAGTAAAATATAAAAAAAGAACCAGAGTCCCGCTCTGATCATTTTTTGATCTTTTTTCAAAGCAATCCCAGTGATCTTTTAATTAGGATGATGCTGTTTTAACCAAAATCAAAAGAACTGTGTCGTTTTCTCTGACATAGATTCTGCAGAGCAGCATTCATCAGAAAGTCACAGCTCACAATGAGTTGTGGCGAGCAATATCAGAGCACTTCAGTCGCACAGTTTCAATCCAGATTCCAGCTTAGACGAGAAAAACAAAGAAGTTCATGGATCTGCTTGTCTGCAGATGGATGCATCAGAATGGACCAGAGCAGGGAGCTTGTGGCCTGCCCAGTGTATTTTCTGCATCACAAATACGATCTTTTTCAAAAAAAGTTTTTTTTTTTTTTTTGTCTGCTCCTGATTCACAACGATTTGAATAAATACTCAGAAATGCAAAATTATGCAAATTTTCTATATGCTCTCCGTCATCAGAAATAAGGAAAAATAACATGGTGAAAACCCCATTTTCATTGAAGTGGTTCTTTTAAAAGGTCACTGGGAACCTTTAAAATACCCTAAAAAAAGGATTGGAGTGGGACTTTAATGCAAAAACCTGTTTCATTAAAATATAAAGTTCATCTGCTTTATGTTTTCAATTGTTTTTTCGATTATTATTTGGACCTGATTAATGTTTTTGAGGAAGTTCATATTTGTTTGAAACAATCTTCTACCTCTGTGCTGTATGTGTAGGTGGATGCTTGGTTCTTTACCTGCTCGGCGCAGTGGAGTTCCCTCCGAGGTCTCAGGTGAAGACTGTGATGGAGGTGAGACTAGAGGCTGGGCGGGTGCGCTGGGGTCTGGGCCCAGTTTTCTGACAACACACAACGTTTGAGGGGAATCTGGATATATTGATGAATGATTTTCCCTTCATCCTCCGTGGGCAAGCATACCTGTACGCGACAGGATGTGCAGGATTTGTTCTTTCCAGCGCCGCCTGTTTCTGCTTCTTGAGGATCACTTCCTGGAGTTTCTGCTTCACCAGGGAACTCGCAACTGCACCTGTTAACCAGTGACACTGAGGGGTCAAAAACAAGGAAGGAGTCTCCAAAACTCTGACTCACATGATTTACAGTGAAAAAGTCAGCAAATGCATCACTGGATGTTTTTTTTTTTTTTTATATCAATGTATATGCGTATAAAAACAAAAATCAAGACAACAAAAGAGATTTTGCATAAACTTCAGTCAAATTCTCCACAGAAGCAGCAGCAGACGTGACTGAGATGCTGTTGTGTGTTTTTGCCGCACGGTAAAGTCACGGCTTTGGCTGACAGCATGTTTGCTGGTATTCCCGTGCGTTTCTGTGTGCATTCGCAGATGTGAGTGCAGGTGCAGGAAGAGATCAAGTCAATATTGACCCTGTGGCTTTATGTGCACAGACCCAACACTATGTTTAACCTTAGGGCTGCAGCTCCACTTGTGGGGATATTTTTAGCTCTCTTTGAAAGCAAACAGCTCTGAAAATGGAGTGACGCAGATTCTGGCTGTTCAAAGCCACCCATCTCTCACTGGGACTTTCCTCTTCGGCCATGATTGCTATGGTGTGTGTGTGTGTGTGTGTGTGTGTGTGTGTGTGTGTGTGATATTTTTAAAGTTGTTAAATGAAGCTCAGTGGGGAAACATCAACTGTAATTCTGTCCCACAGCGATCCTGGATTGAAGGACCAGATTGTTTTCACAATTCTTCTTTCTTACTGCGCCTTTCATTAAATAGTTGATACATACTCAAAAAGTCACCAGAATCGCCACACTTCTAGAACCCGCTGAAAATGAATTTTGAACAGAGGGAACGACCCCCCCCTCAAATAAAAAAAAAAAAAACGAATGATGACATCGCTGCGGGAGAAACAGCTAAAAAATGACACTCTAATGGGGTTAAAAACATATTTCAAAATCCACACACGCCAAAAACCAAAACAGACGTGTCAGGAATACCCAAAGGAAGTTTGACATTATTATGGGATGGATATTGGACCTACAACTTGGCAGCCATTTGGTGGCAAAGTGGGAAATTTGACAATTTTCACATTTTTACACAATATGGAAAAGAAAACTTTAGTACAAGTGATTTTTCTCAGCATTTCACAAACATTCCACCAGGTTAAGTCCTCGAGTATCATTTGGAAGCTATTTGGAAAAATGTTGGTTTTTAGGTTTGTAGATTTTGAATGGTGTTAGTGTGGCATTCCCCTCTTACTCGCACGTTTTTGACTGGAATATTGTGAAAATGTAATACATAACACATGACATAAACATATTAGGAATATGGGCGTGGTTAGCAAAAAACCTCAGTTGAAAGCTAAGAAAAGACAAAAATGTACTTCTTCTGAAGTGGTTGCTATGGAGATAAAACCAACAGGAATGTTGAAAAATAGTTTTTTTCATCGAAACGTTATGTGCCGCTCTGACTAGGGGGGTAACAGCCTCACAGCCAGTGAGGATAGGTTAAAAGGGGATGGCGAGGGAGGGGGAAGGTACCACCTGTGGGCCATAAAACGCAGCTCATGGATTTCCTCCAAAATTCGTGTTACATTTTGGTGAGGTGGAGGTTTGGTTGTCCATGGTTGTGTAAAGCAACTCACTTTGCTGGCTTTTATCTTTGTGTCTCAGCTGCTGCAGCTCGTGTTGCTTCTCATGGCGCTCTTGATCCCGCCTCCTCTGCTCCATATTAAACTACAGTCACAAAAATCCCAGTTTAGACACCAGTCATTAGCCCAGAGAACTTTTTTATTTAATGTTTGCATCCTTTACCCGGATTTGCTGGTGCAGCTGCTGATGGGAGAAAGAGGTGCGAGGTTGTGGCGAGAAGGTTGTCAGAAGTAACGGTGGGTGCAACGGGGTGAGAAGCGCTGTGTCTGAACCAGGGCGCATCCCCCGCTCTCCCACCCTGAGGTCCATGAGAAGCAAAGCCGAGAAGGTCTGCAGCACTGCCAAAGAGGAATCTGCAAGAGGAAAAAAATGTGTGATTTTTTTTCCCCCTGAATCCCAGATCCAAACAATGAAAAGCAACAGGAAATGCATGAATCACCAACCATCAACCACAGCATCATTATTTGATTTCTTCCTCAATCTCAATGTCTGCGGCAGAAGAAAGTCCTTAAATGTGAATACAAATATATTTCCGCTTAAAAAAGTGGCAAAGAAAGTCATTTTTATGCACCCGTTGCTCCTTTCGATCAATATGTTGCACTGTTTATGCAGACTTTATTTCATACTTAGGAATTTCAACATTAAACCAGTAGCAGGAGACGGGATTTGCTTACAGCAAACACATTTGTGCACATAAGCACCACCTAAAACTTTGAGAAGAAAAAAGCCTAGTTCCTAAAATAAGTCAGATGCGTAACATTTATATTCAAGTGTGAAACTGGAAATGATCCAAGGTAAAACTGTCTGTTTCAGTTTGAAGAAGCCAAGCTTCAAATCAGTTGTGACTTATATGTAGGTCACAAACAAAACTAATAAAAACTCCAGAGATGAGTTGTGAATTTATATGAAATTAGACAAAAATAACAGAAAAAGGACAAAACAAATAAATTATATTAAAAAATAATTGATCTGTTGCAAAGCAGGAAAAATGGCACCAAACAGAAAACAAATTTAAAAAATTTGTGCTATGGAAGAACATTATGCTGGATTCCAAATGTCTGTGTAGCGGGTTTACAAATTAGAAGCTATTTTCAGCTTTAAATCCGTAGAAACTACCCTTAAATAAGAGTAGACCGTAAAACCCAGTGACAAGGAACCCTGAGTTCTTTTGTATTTTGTTGGCCTGTTTCCGTCTTGCTGTTTCAGGAATTCAATTCTTGTAAATCTTCATGCGTAACGTGAGTGAATGAGCCCATCTTAAGGAAGCTTCCTTCAAAAGTACCAGCTCATATGCATGTGAGCATTAGCTTGTGTACACATTTTTCATCCATCTGTTCCCTGTTTGCTTAGGCTGACTGTGGGAGAAGAGAACATCTGTATATTCTTCACACAAAACCAACTCTATGTGGGAATTGTCTTTGTGCAAATGTTCAGGAAATAGAGTTAAATTGTAAAATAGCAAAAATCTCAATTTTACTCCATGATTGCTATCATTCTTATAATGCAAAATGTGTAAATAAATTCTGTTCAAACAAAATTAATTCATTTCTACTTGTTTTTAAAGGATAAAACACATATAGTGTAGTCTATAAAGAAGCTAGAAATGAGAGAAAAAGTTAAAAAGTAGAATAGAAATGTATGCCTCTTGGATATTTATGCTTTGAATCTGGTGTGCGCTCATAAAAGTGGGTTTTTTTGTAGTTCTAAATCAGCGGCTCAGGTTTTGGATCTAAAATTGCATCTTGATCATCACAATGGCCTTTGTGATTCCGTTTGTTGGGAGCAAAGACACACGTGTGCATTTCCATGCTCTTTGCATGCTGTTGGGAATATTTGCATCGCATGAGTGAGTCAATGGGAAAAATTGGCTCACAGAGCTCTAAAACTCGGTCCAAGGAGGGAGCAGCTTGGGAAAAGACTGAGGCTGGTTTCTGCCCCGCTCATGCATGCAGATGTTCTTACCTATGTACCAAAAAATGTACAGTGACTCATACTTAAACAGACAAAAGTGGAACGGCATCAGACCTTCACATGCATCCTGTGGTAACATGAAACATGTGGGCAACACTGCAGCATGTGCCAGTAAATAAAATACAGATGTGCTTTGACTTTACACCTGTTTTACGAGTCACTGATGCAAATATTTAACCAATCAATTGAAGTGGAATATTTTTAGACAGGTAGGGGTGGTCGAGGTGAACCCTTTAAGGCCTTATGTCAGTCACATCTGCCCTTAAGGGGGGATACAGACTGTCTGTGGGGGGAAAATGGGCAAACCTGCACAAGGCACACAGGTGTGCCCACACACAATGTCAAGTTCGCAGACCACTCGTTGAGCTTGTAGAGCAAAAATAATCATGCACACTTTTTCTGCAGGAATGCAGCGGGCGACAGGTCGTAGTGAACACTTACACAACATGTAAGGGTAGGTATGGGTGAGAGAGGTGAGACGCAGGTGTGTTACACAGATTTATCATTTTTACAACCCCCTGAAACCTGCGCACTGCACCCATTATGCTCGTTGGAGCTGTTCACATGATAGGTGTGCGCTCCTTGCTGCAGCCTGACTGTTAGAAACGAAGAAATTAGACAGTGTAGTTTGTGTGGAAATCCTACATGCACTTGTATATCACCTGCACACACTGTGCACGGAGCATTTGCACAGAATTGGTAAGGTGGCAGTACTGGCACCTTACTAACGACACCTTACAACAGCACCACCCGTACGTCATAAGTGGGTGTAACGTCTATTACGCTTACAAATACTTTAAGATACAGTTGCCACACCCACAATAATGGTACATTCCATTTTTACGACTTCTCTTAAGGTGGTTGTACGAGTCTCAAGGGAACTGCAAGATACAGCCTAAACTGGGCTGGAAAGCTTGTGCCCATCAACCACCACAACATCATGATCATGACATGATGAGATTACGTAATCGTCCTGATCTACCATTGTAAACCTGCGTAGAGCTCCCTCCCTGTGACTGAGGCTTAAGTTCTTCTGCTTAAGTATGCAGACAAACCCTCTGAATGTAACAAACTCTGGGTGCTTCTCTTCTGTCAGAATTCTCTATTTCTGCAAATGCATTAATTCATCCTGACAAAATTATGGTCTGCTGGCTTTTTTAAGGGCCAATAATTCTGCCACTTTCTGTTAGCTGTCTCCAACTGTTGTTCACCCTCTGGCACATCCCATCAGGGGTCGCCACAGGGAATCAACTTTCACTGAGTCACACAGGTGGTTTGGAAAAAAGCTCTGACTGAAAAGTGTCGTTTGGCTCATCATT
The DNA here is from genome assembly GCA_036245035.1 of Adrianichthys oophorus. Classification (NCBI taxonomy): domain Eukaryota; kingdom Metazoa; phylum Chordata; class Actinopteri; order Beloniformes; family Adrianichthyidae; genus Adrianichthys; species Adrianichthys oophorus. The sequence goes on along the minus strand of BSAI01000015.1, from coordinate 1,613,456 downwards.
AGAGGTGCAGTAGGTGTTTCACATTGTGGATCTGCTGTTAACAAACCAGCAGAAATGCCATAAACACAACCTCATGAACACTTGGAGCGCCCTGTTGAACACATGCGGCATGAGAAAGCGAACACACACATCGGAGGAGACCCGAATGTTGTCGTTCCTCACAGCTGCACATAAAAACAGGCTGGAGCAGATACCTTTTGCACCGACCTGCCTGACACTGAAAACTACATTTTAACCACACACCCAGAATTCCCTGTAACAACTTTGTTTGAATTCTTCGCACTGTTCAGTTTCTCCCAGAGCTTTTCAGCAAGAACAGACACTAGAGTGTTGTTGGAGTCTTTTTCAAAAATCCCCATTTAGGTTAACATGACAAAGCAGTGTGTTGATGCATGAGCACAACAGCAGCAGTGTCAGTGCTCCTCTAGCTCTTCATGTGGACCCACAGATACAGAGGCCGCCTGGATGTTGGCCGTGTCCTTTGGCAGGGACACGCATTTATAAAAACACACACTGACATGCACATCTATTCTCCATTATGACACCAAAGAATAATAAGGGTATTATTCTCAGGAAAAGGGGAGAACATGCTTATGCAAGGGAACAAAGCCTGCTACAGTGGACACAAACACGCAGCTGGGAACACCAGTGTCTCCTGCCTTCCTGCTTTCCATGGGTTATTAATAGCAAAACACACACTTATCCAGCATTTACCTACAAAGAGTGTTTTGTTTCCATGGGGAAAACCAGACTTAGACACGTAGAACCATGAGGAGTTGGTCTGTGATGGAACCTGTCCGGATCAGGAAATGGTCAACTCAGAATACGCAGAGGAATGTGACATTTAGAAGGAACCTACAGAAAAACGGCACAGATTTAATCTCAAGTATTCAAACATTCTCAGTTCACTTTATAAAAAAAACAAGCTGGTTCACCAGATGTACTTCAGTGTAGTGCGCTGCCCACTAGTGGTCGGGGTTTAGGTCAAACATAAAAGTAAGAGAGGGAACGAAATTTTTGCTTAGAAATTTTTAATTAAAGATGTTTGGCAGGGACCTGAAATTAATACCAGTATTCCAAATAAAATACAATGTTCCCTCACTATATTGCGATGATACCCCCATGATATAGTGATATCATCAGGACCCGTCCCTGCCATCAAAGGGCCAAGGCTCAGTCCTCATTGACAGTTTTAAATCACCTAACAACCAGAGAAGCATGTCTTTGGGCTGCAGGTGGGATGCTGCAAGAGAACTGCAAAGATACTTGGAGAAAACATGCAAACTCAGACGGGATTTGAACCAGAAGCCTGCTTGCTGTGAGGCATCAATATCAAGTAATCCTAGGATCTATAGTTTGCAGATATCATACCTGAGTACAAAAAGAGCTTTGACGTTTGCATCTTTTTTATCTAAACTTAGTTTTTATTACATCTGAAGTTTGGTTTTTAGTGAGTATTGGTATGATTTTAAACCAGGCTCCTTCGTTTGAGTCAACATGTCTTTGATTAATGATGCCTTCATAAGCAACGATTTCAAAAAACGTGTAAAGATGTGAGTTGTCATGTTGAACTCATGTTGTGGTTTGTTCTTTGACCTTCAGCGAGCGAGCTGAAGCCGTCCAGAGAGTTTCTCCCCTGGACTCCTCTGTGCAAGTCGATGCTCTGACGTTAACGGATCCCGAAAGAAAGATATTATGTTACAGCTCATTACAACCCAACAATGTTGTCGCTCCAGCAAAAAAACGAATGCTGACCTTGCGGTTGAGATTTTGAGTTCATTTAATTTAAATAACTGTTTTTTACTGAGCAAACAAAGTCGGGATGGCATGTGCTGGAAAAACATACAAGGCATGCACAGCCATGTGATGAAGACATGTATATTTAGGCAATGGGTCTGTTTGAGAGCTCCGGGTAACATGATACGCTTGTCTTCTGAAAGCCAACTTTCAGAAAAGTCCGACAGCTTTTAGGAAACAGAACATTTAAAACTTCATCAGCACCAAGAGGAAATTCAAGTGTTTTTCCTTCCGCTCCAGAAAGTCCTTGTATAAAATAAAACCTGAAACATTAATAGGAGGTTTGAAAGGTTTTTATCAGCTACATAAACAGAGTGTGGGTTTTTTGACTGAGGTGAAGACATGCTTAAAGCTCAGGTTATTCCCTGCACACAAAAGCCTCTCAGTGTGGCTGAAGACTGTTGGATCAACTGGGATTAAAAGCAGATTTGACTCTAAAATGCGTCTTTCACTCGGTTTCAGCGACGTCAAACAGCGAGTTCCTCCTGAGAAAGCCAAAAAGACAAACTAATAGACTTGTGTGTCAGTGTGTGAGTGTGTTATTGTGAGCACAGAGGAGTGGCAGTGTGTCATCATGCAAATCGGCACAGGCGCAGAATGATACAGTTTGCTTGGCTGCACAGAACGTTGAAAATATGCAGATTTTCAGGCTGACTTTAGGCCGTGTGTGTGTGTGTGTGTGTGTGTGTGTGTGTATAAAAGTGGGATAAGTCACTCCCACAGCTGGCAAATCTGGGTAATCCCCCCTGCTGATTCCTCCCTGCTTTTTTGTTTTATTTCAATCTTGGGGACAACCTAATGGAGACTGGTCTGACAGGTAAGACGAGGATGTGCCAAACTCTGCCTGTTGCTGAAGTCGATCAAAGCGCCAACGTTTAGAAAGTGAGGGAAAACAAGCAGCCAAACTCAAAAACTTAGGAAAAAAGAGGTGAAAAGACGAGAAAAGCAAGCTGTTCGGTATTTCCACAACCTGCACAAGAGCCTGCTGACAAAGACAGCACAGATAGTGACTCTGGTTTTAAACCACCGCCACAAGTCAACAGTCCACATAGTCCACGCCTGCGCTTTGTGTCTTCTCACATTTCTAAATACATTTAGGACTCGTTTGTCTTCACATTGAAGCTTTAAGATGCAGCTATTTTGATCAGATAAAGGTGTCATTAGTTCACCGGTTCACCCATAAGAGCCCATGGTGACAACAGTGTCACAGAAAAACACCAGAAATGTGTTCTGTGGACGGCTTGGTTTGTGGTGTCTCCCTCCTCATTTTCCTTTTAGGAAAAATGGGATAAGTCATAAAAGAACCAAAGTGGAGAGAGACTCCTTAAATCCAGAAGGAATTTGTAGTTTTGAGGAGAAAATGTCAGAGCAGCAGATCTTTGACACAGCAGAGAGTCCAGCTCATGTTTTCCTCTCAAAGACATGCATCTCCCGCTACTTGCACGAGCGTGCATGGGGATCTAACAAACGTGTCTCTGTGAGCTCATCTAATATAATCTGTGTGATTTATTTCCCAGTGCCAATCCTATTACGACTGCGAGTGATTGTCTGATCTGAGCGTGGGCGAGGGAAGGATTGCAACATGCTGTTGGAGGTCCTTTCCAAAGAAAACTTCTAATGCAGAGACTGAACTTTCAGAAGAGAGTGGAAGCAGCAAATGATGAGCCAGATGTGAGTCCAATCACAAGGAAGCACCTTGACAGAAATAAAACTCCTGCAAAAATGTTCACACCAATCTCTAGTAATAATTTTAAAAATAACAGCTGAAATGAAAGAAAAAACTAGATCAAAACACTAAAAAGAACTTTTTGATCATTTAAATTCTTCCTTTTTTTCACTTCCTTTTTTAGCAAACAAAAATCTGAGCTTTATACTGAAAGAGGTAAACCTTCTTTTGTGCACATTTTAAACCAAAAAAAAAAAGAAGGAGCAGCATTTATCCACAAAGGGATTAGTCAGGAAGTTCTCTCTATTGTGTAATGTGAGATTATTAAAGTGTAATCTGCTTCAACTTGGAATTTTGTGAGTTTTTGGGGAGAGATGCAGGAGAATTTAACAAACTTTAAATGACTCGATCTGTCAAAGTAATCCCAGAATTCTTGCCAGGGCTTGATGTAAAATATTAGCAGTAATCCTAAATGTGTTCAGACTGGCCTGTGTTTGTCTGGTTTTGTTATTTTTGTGGTGGGTGACGGAGACAGAAGAGGGTTGATGCTTCATGCACAATGAGTCCAGTTTCCAAAAGTCCGACTTTCCATAAACATCCAGAGAGAGTTCTCACACACTCCTAAACACATGAAGAGCAGCAGCAGAAAAGAACGTCACCCAAAGCTCACGTATGTTCCTGTGGTTCACAGCTCCCAACCATCAGTCTGACACACACAAACACACAGCTGGCTGTCGGTGCGCAGAAATGGTGTGTGATACAGCTTGTTTCACCTCCATTTCTTCTGATAAGAGCACGCAGGAACAGACGGAGTAAATGGCAGATAAAGTCAAAGGCACGTACCCGTGTTTGTAAATATCCGGCTGCGTGAAAACCCCAGTAGCACTTCTGCCTCACTCAGCTCACAGCAGGATCTATAATTAGACAGAGAACTCCACTCCCCTCCAGTCAACTTTTACAGCCGGCCACATCCTCTTTTTTTTTTAACTCCTTCTCCTTCTCGTCCTCTTCTCTCCCTCTTTCTATTCCGCCAGCTCAGTCCGACACCAAACTGTTGATTTCACGACTTTGTTCACACAGCAGTTCCACATCTCCTGAAGGAAAGCGTTTCTTTTGGTTTTGATAGTTTTTCACTGTTAAAAAAAATCACCTTATTGGTTATCGCCACCAAAGCTGCACAAGCCCCGCCCCCACAAACACACTTTTACTTTGATGTGTAAAAGTCTTCATCTGTGGGATCTTTAAGGTCCATCCTCATCCCCAGTGGAGGTAACCACGGTAACAGGGGCAGTCCGGTCGGCAGGAAGTTGATTCTATAAAGGCACAACAATGAGAGAACCAGGCTGGCTTCCTGTTTTAAAGCTCAGTTTAGACTCCCATTTCCTTCCCCGATCTCTGGTTGCCGTTGTTGTGATGCTGCCGCCACAGCGACGTCGAGGCCCCACAGCAGTTAAACCTTTTGTCACCATCCCAGTGAGTCAACACAATCAATCAGCAGCGACGACGACACGTCAAACTTCCCCAGTTCTGGTACTGTCTGTGTTGTTAGAAGGCAGAGGGCTAATGAACCACTCCAATCATTGACCAACAGTTGCCCGAAGGCAACAACTGCACACCTAAAAACAACTCTCACATGGAAAACTACAACGTAAACGATTGACATACTAGTTAGGCTTGATTTTAATGCATTCTAAATGCCTAAATGAACTTTGTAACAGCACTTTTTTAAGTCTAATTCACAGACTTTGTTTTTAGAAATCAACTGCAGATGTTGCTGTGTTTCTATTTATTTCCCCAAAATATGGACGTCTTTTTTAAATCCCTTCATAAAAAATATTTAAAAAGGAAAAGGAGCAGTTGTGTCATTTCCGTCATACTTTGTTAAAAATAACACCTCCAAGCACAGATTATTTCAGAAAATAATTCCGCAAAGTGGCTCATAACCTGAATTAGCAGGTTTTAGCTCATGGATTAAAAGTCTGGTTTTTTTTTTTCCTCCTAGTGTAGTCGAGCAGTAGATGTGTCTTAAACTTTGTGTCACTTTTTCTGTCAGTTTGACACAAAATGTGTGGTATTCTTCTGAGAGAAGGGTTTGACGCTTCAGAATTTCTTATGAAAGTAGACAGTTTCTTTTGTTTACAATCATCTGTCTAAAAAAAGTGGAATCTTGATGGTTTATTAGAAAAAAAATGTTTCCAAATGAGCCTTGCGCAACTCAGGATTTCTATGAATAGTCTAAAAACAGCCGTTAGGATCACATGATTCTCACCCTGAGCCCTCCAGCTCTCGCAGACCCCCCCTCCAACCGAAAATGCCGCAACTACCAGGAAATGCTTATGTTTTTCACTCTGCGCTGATCCAGGCTGTGAAATGTTTCCCTGCTTTCATGTGAGACTCAAAAACTTTTTCCTGAAACATCAGAAAGTTCCACTTTCAGGCTCGGTCTTGTACCGACTCCACATCCTCTCATTCCTGCCTATCTTTCCTTTTTTTTTTCCTTCATTCTCTCCCACAACCAGTTGCTCTGCTGGCACACTCATCCCCTCTGCGACTCGTCCCGTCTCTCATTTTCCTCCTTCATCCTGAGGAATCCACAGCTGTCACTCCCATTCAAGACCTCGTCTTCCCACAGCAGTTGCCAGAATGTGGTCTGTGTGCACATCTGTGCATGTGTGTGTTTATCTGTGTGTGTGCTGCAGAAACAGTCACACTAGGTGAAAACGTTGTACAGGAAAGGAAAGTACAGGAATCTAAAGCAGCCAGATGACGAGTGATTTCTCTGAAGTAAAACTACATTTCTCTCCCCGAGTCAATCACTTCCTGCTGAGTCGCAAATGGGGAGGCTTTGGGTCCCATTTTTTAAGTCTTTGGTATGACTGAACTGTGGATTTGAACCCAAGAGCTCCCAGTACTGGAGCAGACACTCTACTATTAGGCCACCGAGCTGATTTTATGTTTCCCCTAAATGCTTTCCCGAAGTGGTCTTCTACTTTTAAAGCTCCATTGTTCCTTTCAGGCTTGTACAATTTCTTTGATCACCATTGATCTCTACCTTGACAGACTTAAGAATTTTAAGTTTTTAGACGTTCCAAAGGTGAGAGGAGACCCATTCTGTACCTTCAGGGTTAAACTTTAGAAAAAAACAAGGTTTACAGTTGGGTCTTTGGTTATTTAGTCTTAGACTTCTGCACTTCTGTTTTTGTTCTCCATTGCCTCCATGCACACATATTGTTTGTTTGCTTGTCAGTGTTATTCCAGTCTATCAAGGAAGCAGGAAGTAAATTCCTGTAAAACTCGAGTTCCTCCTTTAGAGCTCAGGATGAACGCTGTCAGAATGACCCACAGGTCCACTGAGCTGCCGCCGTTAAAGCCAGATGCGAACATATGATGACGCTTAGATCATTCAAAAAGAGAATCATGATCATTTTTCGGTTTGACATTGTTTCCCACAAGCCTTTGTTGAACTATAAATAATATTGGAACGAGAATAAAAAAGTTTGAATAATGTATATCAGGAATTAAAAATCTACCATTATTGCCGCTGAAATGTTTTAAACATTTGGTAAAGCGATGAAAACCTGACAACTTCTAATAAAAGATGCAGCTGCAATTTGCTGTGTGAATAAGAAGAATTAGAAACCTGATGTCAGCACGTGCTCATCAACAACTTCCCATTGTGTAAAAATGAAACAGCTGGATTGTTGAAGTTTCTGATATAAAACAAATAAAAATCAGAGGCGGGAAAGTGTCAACCTCCTCATTGAGTTTCACTGTTATTAAATTCTAAACACAAAAAACAATTGAAATGCATGTAATATAGGTCGCCGTCACACACCTGTCAGCCTTTTCACCTGAATCGTGCTGAACAACAGCTTTTGCAAACACACAAATCTAAATACCAACCAGAGCGGTCAACAATAAGGTCCAGTTTTGAACTACAGCACACAATGCCACAATGTAACGACACAAACAGCTGTCAGTCAGACCAGCACGGTGCGAGGAACCAGCTGTGCTGAGCAGGCTGCACCCAAACAGCTGGGCTTTTATTTTGAAAAGGTTTGTTCTGCTGTGTTTCTGTCAGAAGTCCATCCGACCACATCAAGCTGGACGACCAAAAGGGACAATTTAGTGTTTACCTTTGACCCAGTTTCTGTGAAAACATCAGAGCTGAAAGGACTCAGAATGAAAGTGTATTTTTAAATAGTACTTTGACATTTTGCATTTTCTTCCCTTTGCATAACATTTAGTAATAATAATAAAGCAAAGATGGAGAATAGGCTGAATGTTTGGATCACGACTAAAATGTCAACATTTTAGGGATTTAAGAACACTTTTTTTTTGGTAACTAAAAACTTTTCCAGATCTTCTGTGCTGTCTTTTTGATGAGTCAGCAAATACAAGCAGAACTAAAAGAATTGTGAAAGAACAGCAACGAGAGCAAAAGCTGCTGTCTTGTTTTTGTTTATTTTACCTGCCCTCAGAAACTGATGGAGATAAAAGTGATGACTCAGGGGAGACAATCTTCCTCTTGTGTCTGAGGAGGTAAACAAATAGAAACTTAAGAACTTTTGAGTTATGAAAAAACAGAGGCAGATAGTGTTGACCAACCTAGAGTCCATCCCGGATCGGCACAGAGACTTACACGAGCTGAGAAAGCTGCCCGACAACCTCTTTTCATTTATAAATTTGTATTCAATGTTTGCATCAACCCCCTCAGGTGAGAGCGAAGTGACACATTTTCTCAGGTATGTTTAGAATAAATACAAGAGGGAGGGAGGGGTATAAATAGTGGCGGTGAGCTGCTACAACTACAGTCAGGGAAATGCAAAGCATGCATCATTGACAAACCGTGCTTTGCTTTGCAGTACATACATGTAGCAGCAGTCTAACAACTGGGGCACTAAATTTCTCTGTTTAAAACCAAACTGTATGTTGCAACATTAAACTAAACTGTGGGGAAAGTGAATTGCTGCATCCCTACTGCGTAGTATGTTTGCGTTCCGTTAAACCTATGCTGTGCTAAATTAAAGCATTTATTATTTATTGTTTTATTACATTGCACTAGGCTTAACGTGAGTATGAACTGAAAGATTTTTCTTCATACTTTCTTATTAGTCAATAAAAAAGGACTTTTCTAAATTGTGAGTTTTTGTTTTGTAATACACAATCGAACCAAAAATCGAGGATTAGCCAAAATACAAAAACTTGTGTGGTTTTTTTAGGACATAGTTTTGGTCGTAATACAAATATGTTTCTTTTCAAACTGTCTTTTTCTGTCTGCTCCTGATTCTCAATGACTTGAATAGAGAAATACTCAGAAATGCAATTTTAAGTTTAATTTTCTTTACATATGTCCTCAACATTAGAAAAATGTCAGAAGTAAATGTTTAATATTTCATCTCCCTCTGCAGCTTCCAACTCATGCCTGATGAATCTCATCTTCTGCCTTTTTACCAAACTAACCCTTAATTCCACAAACATGACACTACAGGCAGCTGGTGGATAACATTTTTAGGGCAAAATAAATATCTCAAACTGTAGTGACCAAAGTGGTTTGTATAAATAAGAATTTTCTTTTAGTTTCGACTCTTCTGTAAAGGAGAACCTTATAATGAAGAACATGGACGTGAATTGATCAAAAGAAAGCAAATGAACTGCTGAAAAAGACCCTGTTGATGCCTTCAGGCAAATACAAATGTAAACTTTTAAAGTTATTCAAAAAAAGGTTTAAGGTGATACTTCATCAGACTAAATAACTCAATAACTAAATAACTCCAAAGATGTCTTTAGCCTGGTGTTGCAAGAATTTTTAACGTGCTGAAAAAGTTATTAAACAAATCTTTCTCAAAATAGTCGAACGGAGGAGGCAGGTGTGTCAAACCAGTTTTCAGCTGTTCTTAAATTAGATTCTGAGTCAGATGGCGAGAGAAATGTCAGGCATCTTTTTAAAAGGACGATGAGGAGACAAAGACGGAAGCCTGACATGTTACGCAATACTCTGAGGATTTGTTAAAGAAATAAACCTTCATGTGCAGACAGACACACACACAAAAAGCTTTTGTAGAAAACGGCTTCATCATGTAGGTTTAAGTACCAACTGTTGGATTGGGTTGATATGGAAAACTTTATTTAAAAAATGTGGAGCTCCCATCAAAATGACGAATGAGAGCGGATATAGATGCTGTTTTTCAATTCTCCTGCAGCCAGGACTCCTGTGGAGGCTCATTTTAAAAGAAAAGCACCTGGATTCAGGTAAAGTAATCCAGTAAACAGAAGCAAGTTTGTCTCTTTTCATTCCATTATAAAATGCTCCAACTTTACCACATAAATACGCATAACAACAGCCTGGTTTCAAAAACTTTGAGCAGTTCAGAATCAATGAACTGTTTCAAACTGAGCAGAGCTCCTTCACTACTGCTGGGATCATGTCATTTCCTCTGCAATGACAAGTTAGAAACCGTTAAGATCTGCAACTGCAGGGAAAAGGTAAGAAATGCACAAAAATGATGTAAAATTTCAAGTTTTCCTGCACATCTGTTGAACATCTGCCACTCTCACTAGGAGACATCAAACACATTCTCCACATTTTCCAACACAGATAAAACCTCCCAAAAGCAGCTCATTTTAAAGGATACCCCTCTTTATCTGCAAACACACTTCAGAGTCGTCAAAATCTCGACGCACCTCATCGTTCCAGACCATGAAACGACACAATAAACACGTCTGCTTCTCATTAAGACAAATGCTAACGCATCTATTGCTCAATCTGCACTCCGTTTGCAATTTCAAGGGGAAATTATGTCACATAACCTCCATGATTTTGCATCTTATCATTGGTGATATTTAGCCAGTCATGACAACGAAGGCGGCTGAGACACGGATCGCCTGTGGTTGTGAGAAAAGCCGGTGGAAGAAAGATGGCAGCTGCAAAAAAAAAAGTGCAGAAAAGGTTTTACAGCTGATAAAAGAAACAGAAGGGACCTGCTTATCCTGCTGTCAGGACACAGTCTGCTTTCAATCAGCAGAATGAGACTCAAAGAAAGCCCTCCAGCCTGCTCACACTTCAAAGTCTGCTGTCATTTAATAAAGGTGTCCAGAGCCGGGACTCCTGGGTAAAACGGGGCTTCGGTGCTCCGCCCACCAGGTCCATACACACACAAATACTGCAGATACAAAATGAAAACAGCACTCTTTCTTGCAGTGTTTGAATGTGACCTTTAACTGGGAGACTTTGCATGTTAACACCAGACCAAGAAGGGGGAAAAAAAACGCTCGAGTTCCTCCAAAGCCTTTCTCCTCTGACGTGGAAACGATCTTCCAAAAACAATCACAAACTCTAAAGATCTAAATAAAAAGAGAGGAATCTCCTTATTTTTACTTTTTCTTCCCCAACTTCAACTATTACTTTTTCTGTTTAATTTATACCCTTTTCTTGGTAGAAGTTAACATGCTCCATGAAAGAAAGTTCATGAATATGCACTGTCACACACCGGAGAGTGCACGGACAACAAAGCAGCAGGACATTAACATTCCTGCACACGCTCACATTCTGCTCAGAGATACACAGGACACTTTAACCCAAATCCACGCCATCATACATGCCATAGCAAAAATGTAAATGAGCTATGGATTTAAAAAGGGATGAATACATTAGAAACTAAAAGATGTGTTGTTTATCTTTAGAGAACTATTTGTTGTGTTTGTTGACTTTTTAGCTGAATTCTTTCTTATTTAAATATGTTTAAATTATTGTTGTTAGGTGGCCTAAAGAAGCTCTGATGTTATGAGGTATTTATTGGTTATTGTCTGATTTTACAAGGTCATTTTTATTTTTTTATGTAGTTATGAACATTTTAGGGCACCATAGTTTTCTACTCAACTTTGAAATGAAGATTTTTGCTTTCCTTTTTAATAAATCAAAAAGTGTTGAAATAATCAGCGTTGAGACCCACTCTGGTGTTTTTAACATGCTCTTGTGGCATTTTTCTGACTATGGAGGATATTTATTAAATATTAAGCCACAAGCTCCCTGCTCCGCTCCATTCTGATGCATCCACTTGCAGACAGTTGGATCCATGAACGTCTTTGTTTTCCTCGTCGTATTTCTGACCGTCAAAATCACGACAAAAAGATCCTATTTTTTCTTTTATTTGGTTTGCAGTCACTTCTGATTCCTCTTTAGTCTCCTGCCGCTCAGCAGCTCGTCTTCAGTAAGAAATGCTTCTATTTCTCATAGTGTCTCCAAATAATCCCGAACAAATACAACTAAGGCCAAATGCAGACTGCAGTTAAATAAACTTGTATTGTGTTGGCCTCTTCCTCTGCAACACGGCGATGTTGAAATGAGCCTGAAGCCGAAAACGTAAGTCCAGACAATTAATCACGCACGCACACAAACACACACGTGAAGCTGGGAGTCTAGCCAGTCGACAGGAGATCCTGTTACATCCTCGCCCACAATAAGCCATCCGATCCCAGGTCGGTGTCAGTCCCCCCAGTGATCTGGATGAATGTGAGCTGTCACTGCTCTGTGCTGCACTTCAGCTCCAACAATACCAGAACACAATGAGGAGTTCTTTGAGCAAGGCTGCAATTAAGCCCAGAAAGACGGATGCGTCCACCTCTGGTATTCACTGGAGAACAGGAGCATTTCTGACAGAATCAGGACGTCCTTTAAACTTCAACCACAAACTCAAGAAAAGATTGGAGTTGACCTGCAGAATAACACCTTCAGTTTCCATTCATGAGTCACTGAAACAGCAAAAAACTCATTTACTTGAACAAAGGAAAGGTTCAACTTGTCTCACAGGAGGACAGACAGGAAGAAGAGGGCGTGGCCCAACTGAAAACTCCCAGAAAACACAAATATAAAACCCCAGAGTAATAATCCCTTCGACTTCAGTACATTTCTGTGGGATTAAGTGTAGTAGGAGGAGCAAAAGGAGACGTTTTCAGGGTGGTGGGGGTAGTAGTGGTGGTGAAGTCCGTAGCTGGAGGCCAATAACAGCCCGGTTTCCCAGCTGACCACAGCGAGAAGCTGCGAGCTTAAAAGGTTAATGCAACATAAATTGATTTGACACACTAATAAAATGTTACAGACAGAGTTACCTCCAGCCACACCGCATCCCATTTACACCATCAGACAGCGAAGGAGCACGTCACACACACACACAAAAGAACAAAACACACAACTGACAGAACGCAGACTACAACACACACACACACAGAGCCCTGTGGGGCCCCTCTGAGAGTATTATATAACATTACCCCTGACATATCAAGTGATTTCATGCACCTAGAGGCAGGACAAATGAGCCATTTGTTCAGCGGGGCAAAAATAGCCAACTCCTTCTTCAATGCAGTCTACGATTACTGGCTTACTAGCAGAACTGTAAGGGAGCCGCTGCTGGGCTTCAATGAGCTCCACAGTCACACACCACCCCAATACGTCCAAATGCAGTTATCAGTCAAGAAAACAGATTATTTCCTTTTATTTATTTTTTTTATATATTTGGGGGGG
>BSAI01000015.1:1384916-1600373 GCA_036245035.1 Adrianichthys oophorus | reverse complement strand
GGGGGGGGGGGGGGGGGGGGGGTGCAGGTATTTATGAACTTCATCCTGTTTGTGAACAAAAGAAGTACCACATGGCAGAAACACTCAATATTGAGGAAAATCAGGCAGGAAAATCCTCATTTAGGCCACTAAGACTCGTGTTTACAGTCACTAAACCTGTTGATTTGTTGTTTAGGTTTTGTAATATCCAACAAATGTTAATAAATACCCAAGTGTAAATACAAGTTTTCATTTGTAATCTTTCCTGCTGTAATGTGTCAATCTATGTTTCAGAAGGACCAAAGATGATCAGCTGACCTCAGTATTTGAAAACCACAACCAGGAAGACGATAATGAGATCTACGCAGTCATACCTGTTATCTATTGTTGGCACTGCTCCGTGAACCAGAGAACACAAAAGAACAAACAAAGTGAAGACAAAGAGAGGAAAATCTCAAAGATTATGTAAGAGATCATGAAGAGCTTTTCAAAAACGTATATCATTCTTAGGAAGTTTTCCGTCTGCGTAGCAAATGATAAAGCTTTTGAATGGAAGGAGTAGAGGAACTTGCTGCTCTTTTCTCCAATTACTGCCTCTATGGTCTCCGGTAGGAGGCTTGGGTCATGTGATGATGCCACCACTGATCATGACCGTCACCGTTGAGCAGAAATAGGAGGAAGAATACGACGGAAACCCTCGTTTTGTCTTGCGGGAACACTGAAGGTATTTTTTTCAGGCTGAGTGTAGAACAAAGCAGCTTAAGAAAGTCTTGTCCTGCAGCTCCATGAGAAGCAGACCCATGATGTGAGCTAAAGTTAGGCACTCGCTTAACTCTGAAAACTAAATTTAGAATGCATCTGCTATCAAATAAACTCCTTTAAAAGCTGCTTGGAATTCTGCTGTAAGTTTCTAACCTTTCCTGTATTTTTTCTTTAAAATGTTCAAGTTTCCTGCAGATACAGTCATGTGCTGATCAGACAAACCAAGAGAAACCAATTCTTCCTTTTTCTGAAGGCTCATGAAACTCACAAATAATCCCTGTGGCAACGAATTCAGCTGCTTCACTGAGGATTAGACGTCACATCCCAACAGTTTTGAGAAAACTTTTTCCTCGAGGCCCTTAAGGCCAGATAAAAGCAAAATCTGCATTTCAGACATGAAAAGATGTTTTTATAACGTGCACCTTCTAAAAATGCCTTTATCATTTTTAATAAAACGGTTTCAGCCATTCATTCGTCTTCTGAATCCCTTCCGGGGTCATAAAGTTCCTGGACCCTCTTCTTACTATTGGACCAAAGCACAAAATAGTTTCTAAAAACCAAAAAGTAGTCTTAAAGCAACTGGGAATACACAGAATCTAAGAGTTCTTCAATGAAGATCAAAAAGTTGAATAGAAACAGAAAATAACATCTTAAATTATTCTTTTTCATTCATCATGAAACATTTTTTGCAGGAATAAATTGAGCAACTGGAGTAAAAGTTATTCGATGACAAGGAAATTATTTTAAAATATACAGAGTATTTTTTTTTAAAAAGTGTGTGAGAGCTTTGCTGCAATAGTACTTTAGATTTGTTTTAAGTAGAGATTAGGATTTTTCCTCAGAAAAAAAATGCACATCAAGCTTAAGTGGGATGTGATCAGAATGACCAAAAAGTCTGTTGTTGTTGTTTTGTTCAGTCTGTGGAGCCCCTGAAGACCACGCTTTCTGTGGCCTCGGGTCTAAAAGGGTTACAGAGGTGTTCACCTCTAATGTTCCGTTTTCTGGATCAAGCAAAAGCTTGGTTCTGACTGGGTCTGCCTCACCTGTTCACTTTGTTCTCACACTCAAATGCACTTTGAGGCATTCTGCTTTGATTCCGACGGTGATGAGCAACAGAGAACAGAAGAAGAGCGAAAGCTCCTCACAGCTGCAACATTCAGAGGTTTGATCAGAAACCAGCAGCTTTCTGTTTGTCTTTTGTGCATTCATTGTTACGAACAGAGGTCCACCATGGTGGCCTTATCCAAAACAAAGTAACTCTGTTACTTCCTGGATGTACCCACAGCAACAGAGAAATGGACCCAACTTTTGCTTTCCTCAGAACGAAACCATCAAGAGACCCAGAAGAGAAGATCAAGCTGAAGAAACCCTTGAGCATCTGCCTCAGAATGCGACATAAGTTAGCGTCCCTCAGCATCAGAGACGTGACCTTCAGTTGTGGTGAAGATGCGTGCGTGTTTGTGAGTGAGAGATGAGGAGCAACGATTCCAGAGAAAGACAAAGGTGAGATCTGATGGCCTACGTGGACGAGCCATGTAACTGGACTCTGCCGCCACGGCCATAACCTCACTGGGTTTTTCCACAGATAAGACACAATAAACAGCACAATCAGCAGAGCCTAGCACTGCCGGAACCGGCTCCCATTCAGAGTCAGGTGCTGTAATCCAACACAGCCAGATCCCAGATCAAGGCAAGTTTCCCACCACAGAACGCTAATCTGAAATTACAGAGTCACCAGGCAGCAGCACCAGAGAATCCAATGAGTTCAGAACTCTTTGGAGACAATTACTCTCTTTAAAGCAAACAAACAGATTATGCTGCTAAGAATAACATCCTAAAGATTCAATTCGGTGGAAGATTTTTCATCTATTTTAAGGCTAAAACAAAACTGACTTTTTTCCAGGTGAGTCAGTCCGGTTTCAGTGACTTCTCTTGAATTCCTCTGGAAAAACAAAAGGTCACAAAGTTTTTGCTAATGCAACAAAAAGCTGTCAAAACAAAAACCAGATTCTTATCATCTAAGTTATTTGCCATGTTTCTAGTAGAATTGATACTTCAGATCCAGGTTCTCGATGTGATTTATAAGCAGCAGTAAGATCACATTCCAAACCTAAAACGAATCAGAATTCATTGTTCATCAGAAACCAGCTCATTCATTTGAGCTTCAGTGACATTTATTTTGAAACTAAAGGAAGTGAACTGTGTTTACAAAATAACCATTTCCACCTTCACACATGGCGTGCCGGACTAATTTGAAGTCAACTTGCTAAACCAGCAGACCCACAGCCGTGCTAAACATGAAATACCACTTGAGGTAATTTTAACTTTCACACGTATTTGTAGTTCTGATTCTGTGTGGCCTGTGGCAAAGCAGGGATCTGAACCTGCATGCATCAACCAGGTCTACACCTGTTCGGGGAGTTGCTGCCGTTCCCACAGACTCAAAAAGCCGAGGTCATGCCGTGTGCCGCACTGGAAAACATGTTGTCACCCAAACTGTGAAAGATGTGAACGAGAACTGGAAAAAGAGAACTCAGCGAGGAAGACGACATGAAGTCCTGAGGGCTCCACCGAAGACTGGCAACATTTTTCCACTGCGGTGCCGAAGGCTGCGGCCTTCCTCAGAGGGCTTTAAGCAAAACTTCAGCAGCCCACAACACAACCACTTATTAAGTCAGACTCCCTAAATACTTAGTGTGTTTTCCATAGAGGTTAAAAGGCTAACCTGTCACTGTATGAAGAACAGCGTCCCGTCTGTTTTTATGCAGCTCCCGCAGGGCCTGACTCCATCTGCAGAAACAAACACAAACACATTAAGGTTTGCCTTCTATTCTCCTGTTAGACACTCATAAGGAATCCTGCAGAATAATTCCAGTAGGTTAGCATCCCAAAATGACTGAAGGGTCCTTAGAGGTTCTTCTGACCACCTGATGTCAGCAGCATGTGATGGAGGAGACCCAACATGACCCATAGAGATGGAGACCACACAAAAGAGCCACATGTCGGAGGAGCTCTTATCCTGCAGCAGATACTTTCCTAAACTCTCAAATACTCTAATACATTTCCAGACTGACATGATCCTTATAAACAGTAGACTTGAAGTTTCTGTTTTAAGCGTACTTTAGTATAAGTATACTATAGACCATGTCAATGTAATGTAGGAAGTGTCTGAATACTTCAGACTAAACTGGAACATTTAAAGTTTATAAAATATAGATGGTAAATAAAAAGCAAACTTCAAGTATAATGTTCTACTTTTAGTACAGACTAAGTATACTTGGAGTATACTTCAATATTATACTTTTGTTATGGGAGTAAACAAACATTATGGGGAACTTCTTTTTGTTTTGTTTTTGTTCTTTTTACAAGATAAAGAGTCAATGAAAACTGTCCTGTTATCCTTAAACAAAAGAGGATGAAAAGCAAACACCTGCGCAGGTATCAAACCCCACATCTCAACAAAGAGCTGAAGTTTAAAAAAGTGCGTCGGCCTTCACTGAACTCCCTCCACCCGCCGCGTCCTACCGTGGATGACGAGCCAGAGCCGCTCCAAACGTCGGGGGGCAATCCAGCAAAGCTGCGGCGGGGTCGGAGCCCCAAACGTCCGGAGAGACGCGGGAAACGGGAGAAAAAAGTTAACGGGAGGTGATGGGAGCTCCGCGGCTGTCAGTGGAGCCAGAACACAAGAGGAGGAACTGAGAAGGAGTCACTGCACGGACGCGAGTTGCAGAGAAGAAAGCCCGCCCCCCGACGTTTGGAGCGCTGCGCCTTCCCCTCCGCTCCCCTGCTGACAGAAATAGCAGGCGAGGCGGGCCCCACCAAAAATAGCCCCGACTCGACACGGACCGGCGGAACCATTGTTTTACTGCGCGCGCACACACACACACACACATCCCGTTTGCGCACTCCGTGCCGCGCGCTCTGCGCCGGGCTTTGAGCACCGAGCTCTGCGCTCCTGGCGCTGTTTGCGCTGCGCAGGAGTTTGTGGGGAACTGCGCTGGCTCCACCTGCTGTCAGAACAGCGCAGAGCAGTGATGCGCCGCTGCTTTCCAATGCAAGTTCCTTTTTTCATTCACGGTTTTCCTCCATTTTCATTATTTTGATTTGGAAGAAAACTCGGATAAATCAAAAGTGTTCTCACATAAAAAGTGTCCCTTTTTATGATATGGTTCACGATTGTTTCCCATGATTTAAAAACAAACTTTGCCAGAATCAGATTCTGCTCTGATGCTGTGTAATCTTCCTGCGTAAAAACAATTTCTCTATCACTTCCATTGTCCTGCATGTTTGGAACTTAAGCTGACATTTGCAAACAGAGCGGCCATATGTAAGCTCACCACAAAGAATCATGTAGGGCTTTGTCTAAACCAAACCAACCAGTGCACTTAACCACCGGATCGATGCTGTCAACCCGGCCGGCTGCGCTGCCGTGTGACGGGGAACATTCAGGAGGGCCGCATGGCTTCTTTGTGTAAAAAACTTCCCAGATCACACTGAATGAATGCCGCCATAACGGGAACAAAGGCTGGGAAAAAGTTCAGGGAAGAAACTTTAACTGTATTTTTAGGTCCCTGAGAGAGGAAAAAGAAAAAACACATTCATCTGAAAGGACCTTCACGGGGAAATGGCTGGAATAGTTTCTGTCAGGCTGCAACAACCTCATGAATCACTCAGCTGATTGTGCAAACTCGTACACACTTCTGCTTTTCAGATTCACCACATTTAAGGATGGGGTACAGCTCAAATATTCAGGTCTCAAATGTAGCTGTAAATGCACAACTTCACATGAGTTTTTTAAGAACTACAGACCCTGCAAACAGAAGAGTGCAGAAGCAGGTCTGGACGCAGGTTTAGACATTTACATGTATGTGCACACAGATCAGAGCATTCCTCATCAGAGAACTTCCAACTTTTTCATTTCTTAATTTCTATGTTTGCATTTCATAAGGAGGAGCAGCTGCTGGAGTTACTTTAACTTATTTTTCTGTTCTAGTAGAAAACACTCTTTACTAAAGAGGAGGAAACAACACGTGCAGCACAAATGTTCAAAAACTGCTTGAATTGAAAACAAATAAGAGTTTCATTTAGACAGCAACATTTTTCATGATTAGAGACTTTTCATTTTGTTGAAGAAAACTGGTGTGATATTAAGCAAGTCTGCATGTAAAGCTAAAGATTAAACTGAAAAACTGTTACATTTTTTCTAATAAATGCACATTTGCACAAATAATTTGAGGCATGGAGAAGCTCTTAACCTTCACCAAAGCCAAGTATCAACAAGTATGCTAATCCAAGAGATAACTTATTAAAGCTGTAGAAATTCCTGCAGACTTTCCTCATTTCTCTGTTGAAAAAAACAAAAACACATCAAAGCTTTCCAATAAAACCCTAAATTCCAAACACCAAACTGCTCATATTTTATTTTATTTTTTCTTATTCTTCTGTCAGTTTAAAGTTTTACCTGTTAAGGTGTACATTCTGTCTTTCTGTTTGGTGCATGACCACAGCAGAGTCTGCTTTTTGCAGAGAGCAAAGACAGTTCATTCTGTTCGTGGTACAACTCTGTACCTGCCACAGTCAGACCCCCTCCACAGCGAGGCCCCCCAGCCAGCCTGCGGTGAGGAAGTGGAGCATTGTGTCAGAGCGAGCACACCAAAGAGCAAACACTGCTGCATCTTACTGTTGGAACTTATGTGACAAACATCTGCTAACTCCAGTCTTCTCAGAAAGGAGGCAGATGCAGGAATTTCATCATTACTTCATTTAAGCATCTGATTTTAGCCCTTGTCTCCAACATTTTCTGCAAATGATTGTTACTAAGATGGAACCTCCAAACTATTTGCAAAGATTTGAAACCTTGACTTAAACTATCAAGATATTTTACCTTATTGAAATCAGAACAGTTGACATTTGTTTGTCTGATTAAGAACTATGGATCTAGGAATAAATAAACGATTATGAAAATGAGTCCAAATTATTTTTGCTCCAAACTTTTGACAATAAAACAATTTGATTAAAAAAACGGAAACTGTTCCTGATACACCTAAATGCATTTTTATAAAAATAATTACATCATGACATGGAGAAGCCACATTCAATCTGTCAGACCGTTTTTAACATTGAACTCAGTTGTTTTCAAGGCTGCAACAAGAAGTTTATAAATTTTAAGATCTCCACAGAAAAACAGCCATCTTTCAACAAGCCACTATCCATTATTTATTTCATACATTTTTAAATGACAAAAATGTATTTGATGGACACAAATACAATGCAGAAAAGTTACAGTTTATTTACCTTTTTAAGTGCTAAAATGTTATTTTACTTTTTTCCGAAGGTAATAAGAAGAACTAGTTTTCAGGGATTTAAGGTTTTTTAAGCAATTTTAAGGATATAATTTTAAAGCTCAATAAATGTTCACAAGTTACTGACATTGCTTATTTTGGAAATGTTCATGTTTGCGAATAAGTGCTAGTTTTAGATTGTATGATGATTTATTAGGATAAGTCAACTTGTACTGAGACGGTCTTCTCGTTTTGTTCACATTTTGCTCTAAAAAGAGTCATTTCCAGTTATTACACAATTTTTTCTCACTTTAATCAAAATTAAGTAGAATTAGGTTAATACAAACTTTTTGCTTAAAAGTAGCAAAAAATACGAATTAAATGGTGTATACTTGTGCAGCACTTTTCTCCATTCTTCGAAGGCCCAAAGCGCTTTATAGTCAGTCTCATTCACACACTGATGGCGGCTCTGCTGCCAACCCATATCCACCAGAGGCAATGTGGGAATCAGTGTCCTGCCAAAGGACACTTCCACATATGGGAGGGCAAGGTGGGAGTTTAACCTGCAATCTTCCAGTCAGCGTTCGACCACCCTACCACTGTACAACATTCAACCTGAAGCAGTTTTGTCGTACAGCTTTTTTAGCTTAGTTTGCCATTTTTGAGTGCTTGTGCGGAACTCCTAGGTTCTATATTTTGACATTTCATTATAAGACTTCTTTGATTTTCTTCTTGATAACTTCGATGTTTTTTTCCTATTTTTAGGCTACCTCTTTTTGCAGTGTAACTATTGCTTCCTTTGTAACCATGTGATCGCACTCTGATTCTGTTTTTATTTTTTTCTGTCAGTGAGAAACTGACATTTATTGCAAGTTTCAGCTGCACTTGCAGCGCCCCCCCCCCCCCCCCTTCTAACCATCCTTCAGTTTCCACAGAGCTCTGACTGTGTTTTATCCTTTTTTCCGATCTCAGCCAGATCAACAACTGATGTTTCAGACCAATATTGAAACCAAGAAGTGCACGTCTGTCTACCGCTGATGTTGCTTTGTCGTCCACTTTGCTTACCCTCCAGAGAGTCTTTGATTGGGGGAACCCAGCACCGTTCCCAGAAACTCTCAGTGTGTGGGCGTTCAGAGCCACACATCACTTTACAAGAGAGCCTCGTGTGTTCTTGGGCCTCAGCAGAAATGTGTGACATGTGTGTGTGTGTGAGTGTGGTTAGTCCATTCAATTACACAATCTACCATGCAGTCTGAATCACATCCGGTTTCAAGCCGAAAATAACGAAACCACAGCTTGACAGAAAAGCAGAGCAGCAGGCAGCCACCCACAGGGACAGAGGAATACGTTCATGTATACTCACAGCCCAGTTCTGGTCAGCTGCTCTTTTGTACACAAACGGCATCTTTTCCTTTCATAAAACTTATCTTTCATTTTTTTTTATTCCTCTGGGATGAAAAGATTCCTGAAACATGATCAAAAGCATCACATGCACGAGTAAATTCATGTCTAAATAAGGAAAAAGCAGCTCTTATAACAAAAACCACAACAGCTTTTTTTTTTATTTTTTATGAAAACTGTAAATCAATCACAGCCTAAGTGGAAAAAAATGCTGGGAAGTGTCATTTTTTTAAGAAAGAAAGTCAGTCATCCTTCAGATGTAAATTAGACTCAAATGACGTACTAGTGCTTTTTATCAGAACTCTACTGGGCAGGATGTGGTCAGCTGTGCTACAAAAGCTTCCTCCCACCTCCGAAGATGGGCTTCTGCTACATGGCTGACAAAGAAGTGATTGCAAAGAAAGGTGCAAAACTGAATAAAAGTTCTTAATGAGACAAAAGTCTGAGTTTGTGGAATAAAGTCCAGACAAGAGGGAAAGTGTTTTTTGTTGTCATGATTTATTTACCCTGGATGAGCAGTGAGCCATTAAAACAAACAAATAAAAACTGCATTCAACATGAATTAGGCTTCTGAACACATAAGAATAATCCAACACTTTTTTGTTTTAATTATGTGAAACAGAGCTCCAAGTGAATTATTTTAATTCATATCCCACTGGAGAAGAAAGCCACCACACAAAGCAGGAAAGAAATGAAGCTTTGGGACAGAAGCAATGAAGGAGGGAAGAAATGAAGCTCAGGCAGCTTTACGATAGGAGCAGAGAAGTTTGTAACTAACAGAAGCGAAGAAGACGATGAGAGAAACAGAGAGTGAGGCTGAGAGGCTGAAAGCGTTGTAATAATGTTTTGCCTGGGTCTGCCAGCGGGGCCCTTCCCCTCAAGAAGCCAAGAAGAATGTGAAGAATGCTGCGAGAAGAAAAAGGAAGGAGCAGAGGAGAGGGAGAGAAACAGGAGGACAGGGAGGAGGAAAAGCAGAAAGACTGGAGAGCAGAAAGAGAAAAAAAAGACTGAATGATGAATAAAATGAGGAGGGTGGGGTCATTGAGGAAATGACTTTTTCCTCAGATAAATAAACACAGAAACAAAACGGATAAAATATTAACCAATATGCCATTTTGCGTGCTTTTATTTTGGTAAATAATATCTATGCACGCTGCTTGCATGTTCTTTTGACATTTGTGCCTGTTTTTGCTCTTACAGTGGGTGTGGATGGAGTTTTAAAGTGCATGATGGGACTGTCACACCAGGAAATTTCAAGGCTGAAAAAAACTAGATTTTCTTTTTTTTTGTCACAATTTAGGAAAAAGAATTTGATGAATTTCTGCCACACTGTTGCTAAGATGTCAATTTTTCTGAAAGTTTGTTAGTTTGAGGCCAGATGGAATGGGACCACCTCCTTCCAGAACATTCATCTTCTATCTCATCAGTCTACAGAATATTTGTGCAGAGGTTTTGGGGATAATCCAGATGTTTCTGCGAAATGTCACTAAGTTTTTGCCTTTAAAAGGGGGAAAAATCTTTTTTTCCCAAAGATCTCTGCTTGACCTCTGACCTTTTTGTTTTTCACACCACACTTGTATTTCAGACAAATTTTGACTTTCTCACTGTAGGAGACTGGCTGTTCCATCCTATTATCCAACATGGCAACACGACAGGGAGAAACTCCACTAAAAGGCTGTAAAAAGCAATGACACTGAAGAAAAACAACATTAACACTACGAGCAACATTTCCAGAATGTCAACAATTGTGATGATGAAGGATATCTACGTATAAACAAAAAATGAAACTTAGTATTTCTATAGTCAATTTGTTGCAAACCAGGAGCAGACAAAAAAATGCTGCTTGAAAAAGATCGTTTTTGTGACGGGATGGCGGGGTTTGCTCCGCCCCAGTTGTTACAGCCATAACTCAGAGTTGAATGTCTGATGAACTCTTGCCGCTCTGCAGAAACTATTCTAGAAAACGACGTAGATTTTTACATTTAAAAAAAAACACAGCGTAATCGTAATTCAAAGCCCACTGGAAACACTTTTGCAATACGATTAGAGTGGGACAACAAAGGTTGATCTAGAAGATGTTTCAGACTCAAATCTCTTCTAGATGAACCTTTAAAGTCCATTTCCCCCTGAAGAATAAAATACTTGATAACACAACCTGAATGACTAAGTCTTCACTGACAAACCCAAAAATACCTGAAGCTAGTTAACCACTGTGCTGACAAAAGAATGATCATTTTTAAATCAAATCAAATCCTGAAAATGTTTAATGAAACAGAAAAAATCAAGAAGAAAAAGACTCTCGTCTTTTTGTATTTTTTGGCATATATCTAAAATGTAAATACATGTTTCACTTGAAATAAGAAAAAAAGGTGAAATAATAAAAAATCTGTAAAAACTGATAACTGTATTATGCAAAGATGTAAAAAGAACAAAGAGCCCAATTTATGCGAAGTCCTGTATTATTAATTTGCATCATGTGCAATGGTGGAGTAAACTGCAGGTTACTCCAATAGTCTCTGTTTGCTTGCATCTGAAATGTCTTGCTTTACTTCTCCTTGCTTTACTTGCAAGAAATATCAAAGAAAAAAAGAAAAATTAACAGATTTAGCACAGGTTAATCCACATATAGGAATCCTGCTTGTATAGTTTTTTATTGTTCTGCTCTGCAGATGAAGAATTTCTGACAGGTCAGGGAGGAAAGTGGAACTGCTTTTCACCATCAGTGACAGTTGTTCTTGCTTTACATACGTTTAATGACTTATTAAAAGACAAAAAAAGAGGTGCTGAAGTCATACGAAGGGTTCAGTCTGCCTGGCACATTCTAAATTTAAACACAAGCAGCACCCACAGAGCAGTCATAAATGAAAACCAGAAACAGTCACACATTCCCAAGCAGACTTTGCATTCTTTAGAGACACGCGAGCGTGTTCGAACCCTTTGCTCGGCGTGTGACTCTGTGAAAAGATGAACCACCCCGAAGGCCTCGGTGACATGTGCAGTCCACAGACACACAATGGATCGCTGACAGACCTTTTCCACAGCAGAGCAACTGCGTCATGTGTGCAGTCATCACTGAGCACTGTTAGAGCGGAAAAAGACCCAAGACTTTTTTATGTTCCAGTGGCTTACACGGTCACTGGGGGCACGCATTCATCTCACAGGTAATTCTGCAGAAAAACGGTCAAGGATACAGACTATACAGGTTATGGGAATTATGCAAAAATAAACTTCAAGAGCAGAAAAATCTGATCATCAGAAAATCACAGAAGACGCTCAACGAGACCACAACTGCACTGAGAGTTTTACTCTAATAATCAACACAAATCTCCCTTGTGATTAATAAAGTGTATCTATCAAAATAAGAAATGAGTAGCATTTTTGAATACCCTTAAAAGCCCACTCTGATCATATTTGTGTCTTTTTCAAATTGTCCCAGTGGTGTTTTAACTACAGTTTTGCTTTTTTTTTTAGCTAAAACAAAAAAACAAGTTTCTGCAGAGCCACAGGGGTTCATTTGAAATTCACCTCTGAGTTGTTGGCATGCAGCGTCCCCACCTCCCCTTTCCATCACACAATAGCGGTACAGCAAACATGGCCAGCAAAATTGAAGCTGTCCAGTCATCCAGTTTGGAGCCAGATGCCAGCTTGGACGAGGAAAATGAAAACGTGCATGGATCTATTTGTCGACAAGTGGATGCATCGGAATGGACCAAAAACAGTGACCTCATGGCCTGCTGATTGTAGATTATATGTAACAACTAGAAGCTTTTTCAAACTGTATTTTTTTGTCCTTCGTCATCATAAAAATGCAAGAACCTGTTAAAACTGCTGGTGTTTGGCGTTTTTAACTGTTAAAAACACCAAAAACCCAATTTTCATGGGAGTGGGTCTTTAAAGTTAAAGTATGAATACAGCATCCTGATATCAAACCATTGAAACAAGCTATAAAAAAAACTAATTCCACCCACTCAATCCAATTAAAGCTCTCCCTCATCATCACTCCCAGCAGTCTGAACAAAAACAAGCCAAAGAAGCGTGAGCGTATGAGTAGGAAATACCCAGACAGGCTCAAAATAGCTCTACGCTCGCTCCCCATCTCTCACTTTCAATCCCTCAGTATTTCTCCCTGCAGCTCTCTCATTTTTGTTTGCTGCTTCAGTGTATCGCTCTCACTCATCTAACGATGAACCAGAGTTAATGTTCCCATACGGAATATATCACCCACCACCAGGGTGAATGTGTGAGAGTAGTAGACTGATTCTGTGTTCAGAGAAAATAATGAGTATTTTTGTGAAGAACAAAGGGTAATTTTGGAGCATTTGACAAAAGGGAAACATTAGCAGTTTGTCTATTTCTCTAAGAGAATCCACAGATGGTGAAGACCACATTTGAAAATGGTGCGCAGATGTAGCTGTTCTCAGCTTGTTGATGCTGGCTGAAGAAAGCTGGACACTTGGATGCTTTTGAGCCGTTGGAACTGTCTGCATAAACTCTGACATGCCTATTTTTTTCTCCCACATAAACAGAGGAAGAACACAAAATGTTAATCTGTGTGTGCTCAGATCCCTTTAGTGCCCTTCATTCTGTCAGCAGCGCCATTACACCAGCAGATATTTGGCTACGGTTGGAACCGGGGTGGCAACAGCGCTGGTTTGTTTGAATCTGAGATGCTCAATTAAACTTCAAGTGAAGCATCGCCCATAAACAAAGTTACATGGACTCACAAGTAGAGTGTTTACCGGACAGTTTTAGCAAGCTGTCATCCTGCAGGGGAGATTTTCCAAACAAATGCAGTTGCAGCCTTTGTTAAATAAGCAGCAAATGCTGGCTGGGCTTCACTGGCAACCCTCAGTGCAGCTTTATTTAGGTTTTCCAAGAAAAAAAGCAAGCAAACCTTGAAAAGCATGCTTTTATTTAAAATCAAATAGAACTATTCAGTATAAATGAAAGCATACAAAAGACAGTAAAACACATGTTTCTCAATACGACTTAGAACCATGACAAGATAACCCAAGTGCAGCGTTTAAGCAGGTCTGAAGAGGAGGAGGCCTCTTCTCTCCACATCGGGTATTGAGTTTTTAAACGAGAAGCCTCATGACTAACGGCGCTGTGTGGTCAAACGCCTGGAAACTGCAAAACAAACACAGACTTAAAGTTCTTGCAGGTTCTTGCAGACACAACGAGATGTGGGAGGTAGAATGGAGCGACAAAACAGTGAGAATCGTTTTAGTTCTTTAACCAGACATATCATAGAAGGAATCTATGAGCACAGATCTATTTAAACCAAAAGATTATTCCAAAAGAACCCTTAGATACTAAAATTTGACTCAGATTTTTCAAAAAACAATTCTTATATCTAACAACAGTTAATCTTTTCTTAACAAGAAACCAGTATTGTGGGACTAAAGGGACAAAATCCAAACCAGTGCTTAGGAAAAATGTACTTTTTCTTCTCGCTTTTGTTCTGATTATATTCAGATGTCTTTGTCAGTATTTTTAAATTCCTCCTGACAGACATGAAGAATTTTGCGTTTACCTTCAAACTGATGCTCATAATGCTGTCATTCTCGTATTATAATACTCTAATAATTTTGTATATTTTTACCTTTCTGTGTCACTTTTGTTGTTGTTTTGTTCAAAACTGCTTTTGAATAAAACAACAACAACCTGGGCTTGATACGGAAGATTGATTTTAGGGAAATTGGGAACGTTAAAGATAAATCCAGAAGCTCATTAGGAAATGATGGACAGAAGTTGGAGAAGTAATCCAGCACTCTATGAATTCTATGTATACATTTAGGATGCATATTTAAAAACAAAAATCTTTATTAGTATTGTGTTTGTTATAAAACAGGACACACGTGTTTGTGTTTATCATGGATCAGTGATGACCGGGTTTTTTCCAAAACCAAAAAAGAAAATCAAAGTGACCCATTTCTGTGTTAGTCTCTTTAAAAACGAAAAGGTCACGGTGAGGAAAACGAACGAAACTGATGCAGAGCCCAAAATTCAGGTCAACCAAACAAAACAATCTGTTCATTATTGATGCAGTTGTGGCTGCTTTATCATTGAGATTCTTTTCAGATTTCTCACAGTTTCGGTGTCATATTTGAGGAAATGCTTGAATTACTGTCATCTGAGGCCGAACGTCTCCTGCCAGAACTACAACTTCTAAGAAGGAAGATCTAAACTCCAGTTTGAGTTTGTTCAGATTACAACATACAGATCCTTCACAAAAACACTCTGGCTTATCAGCACCCACAACTGCCAACGCTAAAAGATAAGCTTGTTTTGATGCTGTGATTACATGTTGTGATGTTGTGTTTTATCTATTTGTATAGGAAGTGTTTGTTTGTTTGTTTTTTTTTTTTTTGTATTTGAGTTTCTTCACAGCATGGCCAGAGGACCACAGATGAAAAGTAGTTTTTGGCTAATGCTGGCTTTTGTTCCATGTGCATTAGCCCACAGTTACAGATGTTATAATGAACTTCCTGGTATCATTGAAACTCTTAAACCAGTCTCATTAAAGGCTGATAAATGGAAAGAGGAATTTAAATGATTTGAACAATAAAGAGGTAATTTTATTAGTAAGTGAGGCTATTTTAGAAACATGCTGCTGTCATCAATGTACAGTGATGGTTCCTTGAGGATGGTTTTATAGAATATTATGTTGGATCAGAATAGAAATTTGCTAAAAAATAAAGTTCTAAAGTAGGTATTTATGCGTTTATTGAAATATTCTTCTTTTTTTTAGATGTTCCATTGACTTGACACACTGCAGAATCAGTCTTTAGCCCCTTCAGAAAATATCAAACCACAGATTATCACAGAAGTTTGTAAGATTTGGGATTTAAACACATTTATTGGATGAAAGATCGGTTTTACATTTCTAACAAATTTTGAATTTTTAAGAGATAATATTAAAAACACAAAAAGGAAAGAAATGTAAAAGTAAAGCGTCTTGAAATGCTCTTAAATGGCACTTGATGTGTGGACAAATGACAGTTTCATACCAAGAAATCTGCTTGTGAGAAATTCATAGAAAGAAAAACTTGCTTTTTAAAGCCATTTCCTTTTTTCCTGATTTGCAAAAAGCATCATTAGAGCCCAGAAGAGGCTCTTTACTTAAGAAAAAAAATGTTTACGATTATTTTTCAATAAGTTCCACTTCACATTTCTCGCGTTTAGTGTTTTATTAAATCAGGATGAAATGGCTAAGTCTAAAATATGATGTTATTTTTCTGACTCCATCTCTCAACTGTGAGTGGGCAGAAAGAAGCTGTGCTATGGACTGGCAGGAGTCTTATAGCCTGCAATAAGACAAAAGAAAAGTAACAAGCAGGTAAAACAAATTAAAAAGGAGAAGACGAGAGAATCTGGATTGAATCATCTGCTTTCAGAGTTCGGTCACAGGTATCAGGCTAAACTTTGATCGTTTCTGTGGAAGAGGTCATTCATGGTTTTCACACACTTGCTAATATAAGATGTGGTGGACAAACTCAGACATGAGTTTCTGTTAAAATAAGGGAAGCCTGAATCATCAATGTCTCCTGCCTGTCACTGATGACGGATGAACTTGTGTTTTCTCTGGGGCTTCAGTGAAAGGTT
Organism: Adrianichthys oophorus; assembly: GCA_036245035.1. Taxonomy (NCBI): domain Eukaryota; kingdom Metazoa; phylum Chordata; class Actinopteri; order Beloniformes; family Adrianichthyidae; genus Adrianichthys; species Adrianichthys oophorus. The sequence goes on along the minus strand of BSAI01000015.1, from coordinate 1,584,342 downwards.
ACACCTCTCCTCTCCTCTGTGCCCTCTGTGGGAATTCCAGGAACCGAATGAAAACGAGAACGGGAGACAGATGAGTTTTCCTCGCAGGATATCCTGTTCTAAGTAGAGCTGCTGGGCCCATTTTGACCTTCTCACCCCTCTTGACCTCTGACCTAGCCGCAGCTCCGGCTCATACCTTCAGAGTTTCTAATCGCTCAAATCCTTAAAAGACCTGCTGTGGTATTCTCATCCTTGCTGTTCAACCACAGGTGGGTTTTTTGTCTTCTAAGCCAGTTCAAAAAATTGGATTTTGCACAACAAATGTTTGTTTAAATGTTTTGTCCCAGTTTTTCTTTTCACTTCAACTTCAAAAACGATTTTTTTTTATACTAATTTCTTTTTTTCTGCACTTTCTCTGGATGTCAGCCTCTCTTTCAATCAGCCCTCCCAGGCTGTCCACTAACTGGAATCCATTAGCTGATGAATGGGTGTTTTTGTTGTTTTTAGCTCAACAGCGCCACCCCTTGCCTTAATGGTCAACAAGGGTGACAACAAAGCATGCACTGTGATTAGAGAAATAATTATCCAATCATCCTTTGACCTGTGAGCCACGTCTGAGGTCAAAGAGACAGCAGGCGGGCTGCTTCCCAGGTGCTTTCCCATGAACAGTCGGTGTGCACAGCTGCACATACAGGAGGCATTGTGAGCACACAGGTTCCTCTTAACACGTGCTCCTCTGAGCATGTGCACCCTTTTCACTGCAGGCATTTTATACGCGTGCACGTTAGGTTCCCAGTGGACAGAGAGCAGAGTTTGTCCAGGGAGCCTGTGGCAGAAATCAGAACTTCCTGCTTTGCGTGGTGAGGGGAAGTGCTACCGTCGATGTCCCCTTATCGCTGGGTACACAGGCAGAGCAGAGGGAGGAAGGCAGGGAAGAGGAAGAGGAGGAGAAAGAGGAGCTGGAGGGAGGTCAAGCAGGCCGGACAATGAGGGAGAAGTTCAGAGGACTTTGTCCTTCAATGAGTCGCGTCCAAACATGTAAACAAATCAGTGATGGAGGTGAAACGCTGATCTCTGTTTTTGTTTCCTTTTTTGTGCCACAGTTTAAAGATCCACACTGATGAAAATTGTGTTTTGGTGTTTCTAACATGCTCTTGTAGCATTTTTCTGATGATGGAAGACATATATAAAGAAAATTAGGATCAAAATTGCACTTCTGAATATTTCTTTATTCAAATTGTTGTGAATCCGGAGCAGCAGATAAAAAAATGACGTTGGAAAAGGATCGTATTTGTACGTAGAAAATACACTGGGTGGGACACAACCGCCCCATTCTAATGCTTCCCCTTGCAGACAAAAATGATCCATGTACATCTTTGTTTTCCTCCTCTGAGCTGGAATCTGGATATGAACTGTACGGCTGGGTAGCTCCAATATTGCTCACTACTTTTGCTCTAGAGGTAATGTTAGGTTTAGTGTTTGGGGGGGCTGTAAGAGAGTGTGAAAGGAGAGCTCTTAGTTATGGTTGATTCGGAAGGGTGGTGGGGTTGCTACACCAACAACTTAAACTCCTGTCACTCTGCAGAAACTATGTCCTAGAAAACCACACAAGTTGTTTGATTTTGTTTAAAAATGGCATCATTATAATGAAATGACCACTGGGAAAGATTTTTAAATAAATAAAAAGATTATTGGAGTGACACTTCAGGAGCATTCACGTATTTATAGAATGATGCTTTCAACTCCATAAACAGGTTTTCTAACTAAACCTGCCTTTATGGTTAAATTGGCAATGCAACGAACAGAGACCGCAGGTCCTCCAACTTCTGGAGCGCTTAGCTCACTTGCAGAACTTTGGAGGGTTTCAATGGGAGCTTTTTATACCTTCTAAGCCACGAAGGGGCATTCTAAGTATGGCTTTATGAATACATGACAGGACTGACGTGAGCAGAAAGTGAAAATTGTACCAAAAAAGCAACCGCAAAAGAAAACAAAGATCATAAAAGTTGCATGTTTTTCCAAAAATGCAGGTTTAGTTAGGATCTAAAAAAGACTGGAAGGAAAAGACAGGAGCAAAAGGGAGAAAAGACTCTTGGGATCAGGGTGGGGAAGCTTTCAGCACTTGGACTGTCCCGGATGGACACAAGTCGCTCCCTCCCTTTATAAACACGCTCTGGTCTCCAGTTCTCCTCCCTTTTCTGTCCATCTTTCCTGCTTTCCTTTAACGCTTCTTGATAGACATTCATTTGAAAATATGAACAACATTGAACATTAGGACTTTTTTTTCTCCTCCTCTGACCTCTGACCCCATCACCACCAACAACCTCCCCCCATTCTTTGCCATTTCCAAAGTCAACACACCCCTAAACACTGGGCTGACTCACTTTCACGGTGGGTGGTTCTGTTTCCAATTTTCTCACCACCTCAACCTCCCCTCCACCTTGGAGGAAAGGAGAAAACTATTGTCCACACAACCAAAAAGTCGCCAAAATAAAGCAGCAAAAGTGTGAGTGAAGTTGCACAGCTTTAAAGGGACAGAAGCGTGATGCTGCAGCCATGACGTGTGGCTTCAGCAAGCATGTTCGTCCTGTGCTGTTTGAAAGGGTTATTGCTGTTTTCCTTCCTTTTCTTTCTGTTTGGGAGAGCGTGGGAGCGCCCTCGGAGCCCTGCAGAGACACCGCAGGGCTCACAACAACACGAGGAAGCCGGTAACTCGAGCAACTAAAGGAAGAGAAGGACGAAAATGAGGGGCAGCCCCAGGACGAGAAAGTTTTCTTTTACTAGTATCCTCATCACACCGTAAGGTACAACATAAGCAGCACAAGATGCAACTTCCACATTCATATGAAAGCCTTACCAGCTCTTGTGGGCAGAAGGCGTTGGTTACACAATCCCATCAGTCATGTTCAATCCACAAAGATCAAGAGCCAACTACACACTGGTGCAGTATCAGTTCCTTCTGTCCGAGTGTTGAGAAAGTGAGGGGCTGCAACAAAAGAGGGAGGGAGCGGCTGAAGCGCAGAGAAAGAGTGAGATTAACCCCTGACTCCCTCCCTCATGCACAAACACAGCGGCAGCTCCCCATATCACCAACTCTGGTGTTTTCTCTCAAGTGTCAAGAGGAGGAAGGGAGATCGGAGGGAGAAAAGATTGCAGGCGTAGATGTGAGTGCTGGGTTTGAAGGTAGGAGGGAGCGACTGGCACCAGTCCAGAGACGGCCAGCCTGTGAAAAAAAAAAGACAAAAGCAGGAAACACTATATCAGGAGGAGGCAAAGTACCAGCACAAAAATAATTAACAGACGAGGAGAAACAATGACAAGCAGAGTGAAAAACACAGATGACAACCAGTGCCGGACAATGACAGCCCAGACAACAGTCGGTCTGAAGAGACTGCTTTTACCACAAGCACAGAAAAACATCAAGTCCAGGGAGACGTGAGGCGGTTAGAGGCTAAAAATGAAACAAAAACAAAAGCAAGAATATACACTACTAAAAACACTAAAGCACACCAAGTGTTTTCATTTGGTTTCCACTTTCAATATTTGATTACACTTGATATGAGGCAACTCTAACCTCCTGGTGACTTTTCAGTGAGATCTAACAATACTCATAACACAGTATGAATGCATTTAAAGACCCACTCCTATGAAAATAGGTTTTTTTTTTTTAGCTTTCAACAGGTTCTTGTGGTATTTTTCTGATGATGGAGGACATATTTAAAGAAAATTAAGCTAAAACTTTCATTTTCTGAGTATTTCTTTATTCAAGTCATTGTGAATCAGGAGCAGATGAAAAAACACCAATTAAAGATTTTAGCTGTGACGTAGAAAATACGCTGGGAGGGTCACAAGCTCCCTGCTCTTGACAATCAGCAACAGGTAGGGGAAGGGAGGCGGGGTTGCTCTGCGCCAACAGTCCCGCCCACAGCGCCGAGGTCAATGTCTAATGAACTCCTGCGCTGCAGAAACTATCTCTTCGAAAGACATGTCTTTCAGAAGTTAGCTAAAAAACATCACAATCACAATTAAAAAAAAACACTGTTGACACTTTGAAAATAGATCAAAAGATGATTCTACCAATTTTCTTGGCAGATTTTTTCCACTTATAACAACAGAAAAATATCTTGTAGATTTGAACTTATTTTGAGAATGATGTTTATTTTTCCAGTGTATTTCCAGAGTCATGTCAAACTTTAATGGGAATTTACCATCAGATTCACTTGAGGTCCATGTAATCCACACATCACTGAGACAGGACACCCAGCATCCACCCACAAACCCTAGCCATAATCTAGTGAGGAGGACAGCTGCCTCTTCGCCCTGGACTGCAGTTAGTCACAAAGAACCTGTAGTCCAAGCTTGCACTGATTGCATCCACAAGAATCTGTATTACGTCCCGTTAATTCAATTTCCTCCCCTACAGGTCAACTTTTGTGTGTTGAGAGTCAGAGAGCGTAAAGAGGAACTGATTAGGCAGACGTTGAGAACAGGCAGTACACTGAAAGTGACTGTGATATTCTGTGAGTGACTGTGTTTAGGGGAGGACGGGATAGATAATCAATAAGACAATTGTCTGCTCTGTTTTTGACGAGCGAGAAAAAAAAAAAAACGATTCTCTGAGGGACTTGAGAGCTGCTCAGGATGTAGAGGCGGGCAGGAAACTCATACCCGGTTACTCTTGGCTAACTTTAATATAAATGGTGCTCCTGTTTGATAGTTACCTCTTTAACTTGAATAGAGGTCTATTGATAAAAAAACTGTTCTCTGGCTTGTGTCTGTCCAGTTCCTTTTGTTTGTCATATTTATGCTTTTTACTGCTGAGATGCTCAGTGATGTCAGAAAGTATTTTCAGATCTGCTGTTTGCTTTTAAAGTGTCATTGATGTACAGTGGGGTGTTTGGATGAATAAACTGATGAAAAATGTACCTTTTTAAAGCTTGGTTATTGGTATTTTCCAATGCAATGCAATGCAATGTCTTTTAAGTGGAGAAAATGTTTTTTAGGCTGCGAGAGATTTCTGTGTTTGTTCAGCTTTCCCACAGAAGAGCCTGCTCATCAGAAATGATGGGAGTTTATTTTCGGGACCGTGCGACAGACCGGCCAGCAACTTTTGGTCTGCGATCGCACTTCACAGATGATGTTTTGTTAACCTTGGCCTGTATCAAGGTGGATTGTCCGGGAGACTGATCCTCAGAGCGGAAGCCAGTCTTACAATCAATTATGAAGATGCCAGACCCGTAAGGAAATCATACCACGAGCTGAAATTATGCAGAAGCATATAATGCACGAGATAATGCTACATTTCACACATGTTGCGCCTCGCGTATAGAAATACCGGATTGAATTGTGAGTCAAGAGTGTAAGGCTCCACAGCATGCACATTCTTTAAAAAAGTTCGGTGTTTGCTTTCATGAGCGGAAACGCGCAGACACGCTGCTGAGGCCGGTTCTAGGTTGACGTCATAATTTGGGCGTCACCCACAAGGACCGAAAGGCGGAGCCTCAGAGATCGAGTCGATTTACTTCAGGGTGTGAAAAGAGTTCACAAAAATAACTCATATTTCATAAATGATTTGTTCTTTAGTGTTCCAAAGGTAACATGATCATATTCATAGATATTCTTTACTTTAAAAAGGCTTAAGAAAATCATGGTCCAGGCTCTTTAAGGTTAGCCAAGTCGTTCAGTTAAATCCACTTTTTAAAATTATCAGTAGATACCATGATTTGCACCTTTTTCGGATTCATCAAGTTTTTGACCAATAGCCCAGCTGTTAAATAGTACATTGGCAGTTTTTTACTTTTTTATTTTGTCCATCTTAACGTTTGGATGAGGACTTTACTTCTACTTGAGTGTTACACCCCTTTCTATAACCAGGGGATCTGGTGGACCATAACACAAAATATTGTTTTCCCCAACTAAAAATGTATAATAAAAACACCAAAAGATTGTCTCCATAAAATACGTAGCCAATTTATTGACAAATTGATAAATAAACAATGGCTTAAAGGTGAAGCAAGAGGCTTGGGGGTGAACCAAAGCCAAAATAACAAACAAAACCCCACCTGTATGAAATCAGAAAACATCTTACCTGAAATGAAAGAAAAAGGGAAAACAATGACGAACACGAACCTCTCTAGACTAACTTGCGAAACCGTGTACTAAAGAAAAAGGCAGTTCACCCTTCAGCTTCACTTTAAAATTAACTAACAAAAAAGACAGAGTGGACCTGAACACAAAGTGCAACACGGACTACGCAAAGTGGAGCAGTGTGCCAAGGCGCAGTGGCAACATGTTGCTTCAAATCTCTATTCACACACGCTGGAGGTCCACAAGGTGCTTTTAAAGTCCAATGGGAGCCACAACCTTTCCAGCACCACACCTGAAAGAAATCAGAGACACACAAAGATCCCTGAAAACACAGAAGTGCTACTCTGACACAAAATAATTTACACAAAACAGAATAAAAAGAAAAAGTCAATACGGCCACAGCCGAACATTGAGGAACATTGTTCTCAAGTAAGATTACATTTACTTATGTTAAATTTATGAATACTCTACCTGTCTTTGACTTTGCCGAAAAAAAAGAAACTCATAAAAATGAAGCATGAATAAGATTCAGTAATAATGCAGAGAAGTGTCATGTAATTTCTAACATTGTGTTTTTCTGGTTTAAAGCTCTGATTGCAGCATCCACTTGTTCTGTATCTGCAATGACCTTAACCAAAAGCCTGTAATGGTCAAAACTGTCAAATAATTGGCCACCTTCAGCACAGCTTAATTGTTTGGCACATTTAGTAAACACAGGGAGCTCAGAAAAAGAAACCTACTGATTAGAAAAAGTTACATTATGTTAAGTTAGTGAGTTTTATTTCAATACATTTATGTTACAGTGGCCTCCTTTTTCTTCTAACTTTACTGATATTTAAGTGAGCTGTTTTCTTCTCCAGCACATCCTCAGTGGGTTTCACATCTGTCCAGGATTCATCCTGGACGTGAACCGCATTTACTTCCAGGCAACTAAATTGTTTGTTTATTCTGAGTCCACCTGAACAAACCTTTCCTAACAAAATGGACTGTCTGAGTAAACATACTTTTAGAAAACTGTGACCTCCAGGTTTAGATTGTTCCCCAACCACAGTCCACTGAGCTGTACTCTGGTCCACCTCTTCTAGCTACCTGCCTTACTTTGCCTCAGCACAGATCTGAGCAATCACACCATCCAAAAAACTGGACTTGTTTCATTTTTTTCAAACATTTTATGCTTGAAGACTAACCTTCACGAGTGTTCACTTATTTCTTCCCTGTTTCACTTCTCTGTTCCTATCCATCCACACGTTTTCAGAACCCATTGTCCTTTTCAGGGTTACAGGATTGCTGGGGCCTATCCCAGTTACTGTTGGGTAAAGGCAGGGTACAGCCTCTTTGCACAGCTGCATGCATATTAACAGTGGAGGGTGGCACTGAGTTACTCAGTTACATTTACTCCAGGAAAGTGTAGTGAAAATGATGCCCTCCGCAGTCGTTTTTTCTGCTTTCTACTTATTGCCTTTATTTAAGTAAATTAAGTATGAATAATTTTTGCCTGATTAAATACATTTTAAACTATTTAAATCTTATGTTTAAACTACAGTTTAGTACTTAAGTACTCTTAAAAGTTACGTTTCTACTTTGACTTGAGTAACAAGTAAAGCTACCTTTACTTGAGTAGTCTTCAGATTAACTATTTCACTAAATTTAATTATTTAAACTGTAAAACTTTCATTTATTCTTGAAAAAACTGAAGAAATCTTGAACTCCAAAGTCAAGAACTTGCACCAAAGCAAACCAAAATGGATTTATTAAACTAGGGTGAAGCCACATCAGTTTTGTATAATGGAGATCAGTTGTTTGTTTTTTTTTCTTTTTGTCAGAAATGATTCAAAGCACTTTGGCCTTCTGCAGTCCCCTCCCAGGTTTCCCAGGGTGGGGACGGTTCTGTTTCTGGCTGATCAGACCAGAACACAAGCTAGCAATATGTGATCTTTGGTCCCTCACTGAGGAGCAGATGCAGTGTGATTATGAAAATCCTCGCTTTGAATCTCAGCAAGGGGCGGGTCTGTATGTAACGCCGGCCAATGCGGCGGCTGGCCTGCAGCAGGTTGTTTAGCAGCTTGGTTCAGAACATGTGGGTCTCATTTAGGAGTAATGAAACAATGCAGTGCATCATTGTCAAATGTGAGGCGAGCGTAACAAGAGTGTGACCATGTGTACGTGTGTGTGTGCAGAACTGAACAGAATGTGTTTGTTATTAAAATGACAGCATACACTGCCAGGCCCAAACACACAAAAACAGACATGAGGTTTGAGCTAAGACTGCGTCAAGTTTTCCATATTGTTTACCTTCAGCTCCATAATTTCTGGCAACAAAACCTTTTGAGATGACCAATAAATTATACTAAACAGAAGACGTGCTCACAATTAAACAAGTCCCTGGTTTCACATGTTTGGTCTAACTGAACTCCTGTTCACATCCTGCATTTCTCTGGCTTTTAGAGACTGATGTCTTCAAATGAGGCTGGGATGCCTGTTCCCAGTGGATTCTGGATAATGGAGTATGAAACCTGCACAATCTCAGCTCCACCTGTCCCCATCACCCTCTGTGACCCCACTATTGCCACTATGGAGTCCTTCCGCTTCCTGGGAACTATCATCTCCCAGGACCTCAAGTGGGAGAAGAACATCAGCCCCCTCATCAAGAAAGCACCGCAGAGGATGTTCTTCTTCAGGCACCTGCGGAAATTCAGTATGCCAAAAGAAATGATGGTGCACTTCTACACAGCCATCATTGAGTCCATCCTCACCTCCTCCATCACCATCTGGTGCGCCGCTGCCACCGCCAAGGACAAGGGCAGACTGCAGCGGGTCTTTCGGTCAGCAGAAAAGGTGATTGGCTGCAGTACCCCGTCTCTTCAGGACATGTACACCTCCAGGACCCTGGGGCTGCAGGAAAGATCGTGGCTTATCTTATTAGCTATATATAATACTATAATACTATATTAGCTTCAGTCTGGATTCAGCTGATGCAGCATTAGCATACAGCGAACTTTTTTTTTCAGAGCTCTTTACATCCGAGTGATGGGATCAGCTGATCTTATTGGTGGATCCGCTACACCTGGAAGCAGTCAGCTTCAAAAGTGAGTTCTGATAAGTTTGATATGGATCTTTGGTTGATTTAGAGCCAAAATTAAAGAGGCTGCAGTTTTTTACTTAAATGCATCAGGTTTAGTGTCTTAAACATGGTTAATTAAACAAACTAACTTTGAACACATTAGGTTAATGGATTTTATTTGATATTTTGGTTTTTCTTTAAAGACTTGATAAGATTTAGCTCAGCACAAATGTTGAAATTTTGCATAAATGTAAATAAATAAATAAATATTAAAATGTTTTTGAGGGTAAACATTAAAAAGAAAATTATTTTTCATGTTAAAAATTCTCACTGTTTTACAGTTAAAACTAACTGTTCAAAGAGTTCCTTTAGTCATACATGAACATTGAACATAAACTGCCTTAAAAGGTAGACAGATTTTTTTAATGGACGTTTTATTTTCTTATTTAAACTAATTTAAAACTGAACTTTGAGTTTGGGTAAATCCATTTGAGCACCTCAGGTGATGAGCTGTCTTTGAAAATATGAAGTTGACAGGCTCAATTTGATGTTTTTAAACATTATTATAAACAAAGAAACAAATAATTTAATTATGAACAAGGGTTTATAGACAATATTTCTGCCTTGATATTGTACAAGCCAAAGTAATTCCAAAACACAGATAAACCAAACCTAACCCGACACATCTGAGAAAAACAAAAGACGTTCCAACAAATAAATAAAAGGAGAATGACCATCAGGAGACGGTGATGAGTCCCACTTTTCCCATGGATACTTTTTGGTATGGGTTAGGGTTAGGATAAGCTTATTGTGTTTACCAACAAAAAAACCAAAAAAAATGTTTTTTTTACATTTTTTATCAAAATGTTTTTGTTGCTTTTTTTGGAGGGGGAGATAATAAATTAATAAAAATCAATAACTAATAAGAAAATAATTTGCAGAAAGTGTGAGGAAGACAGCGATGCATTTAGAAAGCTATGAACTGTCCTTCCAGGGGACGCTTTTTTCATTCAATCAGTTTTCATTCTACTCTGGGTTTTTGACACTAAGGAAGAGTTATGGATGATTCTCTCAGTTTTGCCACTTTCCAATGTCATCTAAGAACTTTACTGTTGTTAGGAGGGAAGATGTGCTAAAAAAAAAAAAAAAAAAAAAAAAGGCAAATGTGCTGCATGGAGAGGAAATGATCCATTTGAAGTGGATTTTAGCTTTATGGTCATTAAAAAAAAATATGAAACAGAGATTTTTTTTGTCAATGTGTTTCTTTTTTGGAAAAGCTGTATCTTTCTTTGTTTCTTTTTTTCATTTCATTTCTTAATGTAGCTTTATTTTGTTATTGTGACTTGTAGTATCCAGCAGATCAGCAAACAGATAAATGACCTGAAGGCCTTTTGTGTTGGACAGATGTTACTGTTACAATTGATTTTTTGTTTTTTCATTTTCTTTTAACTAACATTTTACATTCTTCTGATGTAAAATGGTTATATTTTCTTTAAAATGAATGAAGTAGGCCTCTATTTTTTGATCTGTTTGATTAGATTGGTCAGAAGGACTGATGGGAAGTTCTGTTTATTTTCTCACAAACTGAGTTGTTCTTCATGTTTGCCTCTTTTATCTGAAATAATCCGACTTTGCATAGAGAACAACAGATGAGTCAAACTTCATTAACAACTCTTATTATTGATGAGTTGTGACAATTCAAATACAAAAACAAAACTCAAGCCCTCACCATTTATCAGAGTCACACTGAAACATTTTAACAGAGTTTTGGCACTCGGTTCTGTCACTCGGTCTACAGTAACAAAAACAAGGAAGCCTAAGTTTCAGTGCCACAAATGAACCCTACAATACAAAAGAAGAATCGGATTGGAAGGAACACTGTTAATCTTTGAGAAAGTTAAATTATTTTTGGTGTGCTTTACATTCATAAAAATTATGGTACGTTTTCTGTACTGAATAAAAACCTTCGTCTTTGGTCAGTTCATTTCAGTTAGCATCTGCAAGAAATAAACATGAAAAACTGCATGGCTCAACAGGGATCTCTTGTCGAATCAGAATTCTTCAGTTCTCCCTACCACTCCATTTGTAGGGGCATTTGTAGTGGAAGTGGTGTCCGAACATAGTTCGCTGCAAGCGGAGGGATACAGAACCCTCCGTTGTGAGGGGGTTCTGTGTGGCGCAGCGGAGGAGAAGCGTTTTCTTCATGTGGGTGTGCTCTGTAGCACGAAAGTTTACATTTAAATGTAAGTAATGACTAAAGTTATAAAACAGCTGTTGTTATGTACATTCAAGTGCTGGAAGCTCCGCACTAACATAGCTGACCGGCGACTATTGGTGACCTCATCAAATGGAAGTGACATCCAAATTCAGAGACACTATTTCTCCATAAATCACCGTTTGGAGGGCTAAATGTAGGGGAAGGGAGAAGGGGTAGGGCGAAGGGAAGAATTCATATTCGGTCTTTGTTTCACGAGATCAAGTCATTTCACTTAAAACATCATTGATTAATGAAAAAACTTTTTTTTTTCACCTGAGTGGATAAGCTTCCTCAACTCCTCAAATATCCAAGGATTCATCTGAGCCCCAAAATTCATGTTATCCTGGCTCCAAATAAAACAACACAAACAACTCACCACTTCCCACTTCTGAAGCTCCACCAGAAACTGATATCTGTAGTTCTTCGTTGGAAGATTTATTTGTGTTTTCTTGGGTTAACTTCAGGCAGAGCAAATGGCAAAATAACAAACTTAAAACAGATCTAATTACCCCGCTCGAAAGTCAAAGAAAACAAAGAACAAAAGGCTTTCCAAACTTCACCTTGAGCAAACACGGAAAAAAAAGGAAAAGTAAAAATAATTTTTTCCTGCTTAGGTTTGGCTGACACTTCAAAGAGGAAACTCACTTTAACACAGCAAACAACAACATGTAGATTTAGGAATGGCAACCGGACAAAGGGAGACTGAGCCACACTATGAGACTGACCTGTTGTTTTTGCAGCATACACACACACACACAAAGAATAACCATCTATTTCTGCAGAGTATATAAACAAACACACACATTGACTGTGACCACTTTTTTCTGAAGCTTACACACTAACACATACAAGCCCACACACACTAACACACACACACACACAAGCAGATATGCACAAACTCAAAGATATGTGCACACAAATATACTCGAACACACACATGTACGTACACACAAGCACACGCACACACACTGAAACTTACTAGCTATTTCTGCAGCACACACACATCAGCATGCACCCACAGAAACGTGCTCACATGCATGCACACACACTCACTCACAAAGTTCCTCTTTTTTGAATTGTAGCTTTCATGGGGAAGTCTTTGTCTGTGGGATCCATAGTTCAGCTTTCACAGCTGCCGAACAAACTCTGCTGTGGATCAAGCATGCCTCTGTGATCCCCCCCTGAAGGCTCTGTCCTCATTAATGATCACACTGTTACTGTGGAAGCAGACACATTCATAGAATCTAAAGATGGAAAGCTTAAAAAGCAGGTTCTGTTGAAGTTCTCTTGAGCTTTTTCTGAGTCAGCCTAGTTGCCAGAGCGACTCTTCTTCAGTAATCGCAGCCCAGTGACACCATGGCATCAGAGTGGTAGCTGTAGCTCAGTGAGGAGCAGAGGCTTCAATGCAGGCTAGAATCAATGTGTCTTTGAGCAAACACATATGGAAAGGATATAGATGAATCTTACAAAGTTTTGTCTGTTTTATCTGAAACTTGTAAGTTAAGCGTTAAGACAGCAGTTATAAGATCTTTAGTCAAATTGTGCAGTATGAAGCTTCCATGTTTTTGCAATAAATAAGAAGAGTACATGATAGTAAATTTATATATATTTTCTAAGTGGGTATGTTTAATAGCAAACATATATGAGATGAACAACTTTAAGTGAAACTGCAGTCTTACAATAATTGTAGAAAACATTTACAATTCTCATTTGAAAAAAATTGTATTTTGACACAAAACAATGGGCTGTTAAACTTCCATATGGGAAGCACCAATTCCTCTATCTGCCCCACTCATAGATTTAATTTGAAGCAGGGAAAAAGCATTTGCTAAATGCTGTGTAATGTCATCATGAGGCAGCATGCGTATCATCTACCAGTTTGTTTCAGTCCCTCAGTCTGATGTGATGTCAAGCTGGGAGAAGTGATCCAGTTTAAAGTGCTTGTGTGGACATAATCAATACGAAGGGAATGGCAGCTTCTTCTGCACTCCCGTGAACCTAAAATCAAGAATTTAGTGGCGAGTGGCCTTAGCTTTGGTCAACAAGGTGAACCAGGTGGTACCACACTCTGGATTGAATCCTGATGGAAAGGACGCTTGAGTTTGTGACAGAATGAAAGAAGAGACGAGAAAAGGACGGAAAAGAAGTGGGAGCCGGAGGGGACAAAACGGGGTCCGGACCCTTGATCCCAGCAGCAGCTGCTGTTTTTCAGAGCTCAGTTGCATCAGTAGGTTTATGGAAAAGGCTGAGAATCACTTCTCCACTTGACCTACTTAAAGAATGTTAGTGTTTGATGACATACAATACTCCCCGGCTTCCCAGCACTCACTCACATACTTCCTACCCAACGAAAAGCAACACACATTGTTTTGTCATCTTGTTTTATTAGCACTTGCTGAAAGACCGCATAATTTAGGAAGTAGGGCCTTCAAATGTTTTTGAATCACTGAAATTCTGCCTGAAGAATGTTGGCCGCCTGAACTGTTTGACTTTCACGCCAATTTTCATCAGTTTTAGACTTGTTTTTTGTTTGTTTTTTTTGCACTAACATTTTTAATGCCACCCTATAAAGCAGTTCCCAGCTGAGGTTTGCTTAAAGATCTGCTTAGCTTCAGCAATGTAATATTAAGCCTCCTTTTTCAGTTTTTATTAAAGTATTAGTAGCAAATTAAGCTGCCACTTCTTGTCCGAAAGGGTTGCAGAGGTGTAGTGAAGAGGAACACCTCCAGTTAAACATAGCAGCTGTCTTTTGGACAAGAACTGTGATTTTTAAATTCTTTTAAAAAAGTGTTGAACCCAGAGGAGCCAGAAGAGTTCAAAACTCCACTGCAGCAATTTATGGCTCTGCTTAAATTTATAGTATCCATATGTTGGGGGGATTTTACAGTGAATGGATGTGGTGAGGACTCAGTGTGTTCCTGCACATACAAGTGTGTGTCACGCAGAGGTTAAGTGGTGGAGTTCTGGCCTCTTGGGCAGCAGCCCCCCAGTTTGGGTCATGTCTCTTTCTGCACTGCAAACCACAGTGGGCATAAAAATATCCACACAGGCGAAGTTAGCATGAGATCATGCAGAATACGAACCTGCAACGGCCTCAGTGAGCTATGACTCAAAGAATGTGTCCAAATCCTAGTAGAGAGGGTGCTGTCACCATAGCAACAACACTCCCACTGATTAAAAATAAATATATCAAGTATTTTTTCTGAATGGAAAAAATTGGGTTTCTATAAAGACGTCCCTTCTTCTAGTTTGCATCATGATAAAGTTATGAGTTGGGAAGCAAACAGCAACTGCAGTCGTGGTTCAGCGTTACAAGCTCAAATGAGTAAAGTCTTAGTTACAACTACTGTTTCGGATGGATATCATTGACTGTCTATGAGAACTGGACCCCTCCCCTCCTCGTGTTCCAAACAGGAAGTACCCGCTGGCTCCAAGAAGCTAAAATCCCATAGACTTCTATTGAGAAATAAACAGCTGTTAATCATTCATTCTATTGGTCAGAATAACCACTCTTGCTCTGATACCTTTTTTCATCATCTTTTTTTGCTAAACCAGTTTCTGCAGTTCAAGTTATTCAGTTTATTGACTGACCTATCAGACCTCTCAATAAACGTTCAGAACGATTGATTGACATATCTTGTGTAGTCTACTTTTACGTGGTAGGGGTGTGGATTTCCTACAAGCGCCTTCATGATTGGTAAAAGTGGTTGCCATAGAAACGTCGACTCAGATCAATCACTGCTCACTGGGGATTTCTGGTTCCAACATAGCAACATCTGCATCATGAAAAAACTGAATGGCAACTGAATTGTAAAAGGTTCGTGTGTATTTTTCTCTGGCCATGGTTTAGGTGGCAGGTTGCAGTGAACACGTATACAACATACAAGGGGAAAGTAGGGTGAGAGGCAGGTGTGTCGTATGGATTTTTAATTTTTCCAACCCCCAAAAATCCTGTGCACTTCACAAGGAGCCACTCAATGCAGTTCCTTGTGTGCAGCCCAACTGTTAGGAAGGAGGATATTAGACAATCAGAGAGTAGATTTATGGATACTCTATGGGCGTCCAACGTGCACACCCCGTGCACGCAGCATTTTCCAGTAGAGGCCAGAACTCGCACCTTACAAACCACTAGAGTGTGGTACAAGGACACTGTCCGACAGCATCAACCGTCTGTATGTCATAGTTTCTTGAAACTTCCATTGTCCTTACAATTACTTTATCATACACCTACCACATACATGACAATGGTATGTTCTATTTTCATGACCTCCCTTGGGATGTCCGTACGAGCCTCAAGGGATCTGCCATACACACCTGCGCTCCCCTCAAGATGTGGCAGCTCCTGTCTGCGAACCTCCACAGACCCGGACAACCCAAAATCCCACAGCACCTGTACTGGTCAACCCCCCATATGGGTGCATGTGACTAAGGCTTTAACTTCAACTTCCCTGAAATTATCAGTCTGTCATGCAAAAAGTATCAACCCCTAAAAAAATAAACTCAACAGTGACTGAACAAACAGAAACTCAAACTGGGCTGGAAAGCTTGCCCATCAACCAGGCGCAGCATTGTTATCACTGACACCATGGGGTTACGTAATCATCCTGATCTACCATTGTATTCTGATGGTAAACCTGCATCCTGGCAGCCTAGTCAATCTAGATCAGAGAACAACATTTTCAAGATGCTCTCAAAGAACACTGCAACAAATGTAAGGCTTTTTGGTCTTTAAGCTCCAGAAATGAGCAGAAACTTTATTTGGACAAAGTTCCAGAGCAGAACACCCTTTTCCTGCCGGAGGTTTTCATTTTATTCACCTTTTTACTTTTTTTTTAATCTGATGATCTGAAACATTTTGATGTAACAAACATGCAAACAAATACGTGAGCAGTTTGGGTGGAGCAAACGTTTATTCACACAACTGTTGATGTGGTGGGAGGGGGAGGCGTCTCTGTTTCTAACAGGTCTCTTATTCTCTCATATTTCCTACTTTCAGAAGCTTCTCAGAGACTTTTTTGAAGAAAATGATAAATGCTTTACAAAAAATCAAGTTCAAACACAACAGATGTGTTTGTTTAAACCCACTGAAGCACCAACTCCTTCCTGGACAGGATTTTTTTCTTCTAACCGAACATAACCAGAGAAAATAAATAAGAAGAGTGAACTACATTTCTGAGGTTTTCTACGTAAACTTCCATAAAGCCTTGTAAATGTCACAAATTCTCAGTTTAATAAAATACAGAAAACTGCCTGTAATTTTGTCTTTTTTTGCACATTCCTCCTGAGATTTTCACCTTATTGTTTTTCTTAATCTGATTAAAAAGGTTATTGAATAAATAAATGAACAAAATTGACTTCAGTTTTTGGTTCCCAGGTTGCTGGCATCTGACACTACGGACTTTCTGCATTTTAGAAAAATGGCCAAACAACCGAGGTACAAACTTAAGGGGTTTTTGAAGACGGTCTGAGCTTTAGCCTAGAGGTGAAAACTTGTCAAATCAAAGGACCGTTGCCCTTTTTTTTTTTTTTTTTTTTTTTTTACTTGTCCTGTCCAACATCTGAGCAGACAGATATGAGCTGAAAGCCTCTTGCATTAGACAGATTTTACTCTTACAATCGGGGGTTATAAATCATTGGGAACACAAATTGTATGTTGGTATAAGCCCCTTTTGTAATTTAAACGAAACTTTATTAATATTAATTTTGTTTGTGTTCTTTTTGTTGGACCGGACGGAAAAAGAAAGGGGGAAAGGGGGGGGGATAATAGATTTTAGAGGATGACTAATGGAAAGGGAGAGTAGAGTTGCGAATCTACAGGCAACAAAATGTTGGAGCTTATACCCATTAAAATAGTGAATGTTGGTCTAAAATGGGCGGGGCCTGTCCACACACTCAGCTGCCACAAACATACCTGCCGGCTCCAAGAGTGTTCGCAAACTTGTCCACATCCAGTTCACACACACACTTGTGCATACCAACCAACACATGCAAAGCACTACCTTCTGACATGCAAACCATTTGAAGGTGCAAAGGTGAACTGACGCCTGTGCTCAGGTAAATGCTATGTTGAGCTGAAGTGGATGAAGGAATGAAAAGAAAAGGAAAAAAAAAAAAAAAAAGGAGGGAGAGCTCCCAGACATCCCCGCACCCCCGCCGAGGCCACAGCGCCGACCAAGGCCCGCCCCCGCACCCATACTGTGGGGTCAACGGAGGAGATCCGCCCGCCAGGCAGCCCGGCCAAGCACCCAGACCAGGGCCCGGAGGACAGCCACATGGGCCCCCAACACCCGAGCGCAGTGAGGTACGGAAGCGCAGAGCGCAAGGCCCAGCCCAGTCAGGAGAGCAGCCCTCCCACGGCGCCAGGCGGCCCAGCACGGGGACCCACCCCCGAGAGCCCCACCACCCTAGACAAGCCGCCCACCACCACCCAGGAGTTCTGAGCATCCCCCCACCCCAGCCCCGGGTACGAGCCAGGGCCCCCCAAGGGAGACCTGCACCGAAGCTCCAGGCAGTTGCGGAGATCCAGAAGAGAGCACAGCGGGGGTCAGCTACCCCCACCTAGAGGAGGGATGACCACGAGAAGTGGGGGTCCCTGAAGGAGTACATAGCCTGACCAGGCTATCCTATGTTGTGAGTTAGAAGGGGCCCGGCACCCGAGGGTAAGGACCAGAACCCGCGCCACAAGGACGCAGACACCCTCCAGGCTCAGGTGGAAAATGCTTCCCCCGCTCATGGACTTGCCAGAGGACTAAGGGATCCCTCTCCCTGCGTGGGGAGGGGGCCGCCGGGCCCAGGAGGCCGACACCCAGGAGACAAGGCCGCCGCTGCTGAAGGTCCTGTTCCCCCCACCAGGGATGGGGTAGGGGACAGAAGATCAGTAGTCCCACCTTCCTTGTGTAATGTATTTGTGTGTGTGTATGTTGAGGTGTGTTTCTTGTGGTTGAAGGGTGTGTGTAATAAAGGGTGCAGTTAAAATTGGCGAGCAGGGCACTGAGGACATCTCCTGATTGCTTACAGGGATGTCCAATCACCCTCTCACCAAGGAGCCCTAAATGTCTACGGTGCAGTTAAAATTGGAGGGTAGAGCACTGAGAGGACATCTCCTGCTTGCTGGCAGTGATGTCCCAGCACCCCCCCCCCACCCCCACCCCCACCAAGGGTCCTACGTGTCTAAGGTGCATTTAAAACCAAGAGAAGGGGGCGAAACTATGCGGAGACCATGGGAGGGGGTCCACCAAGTGGATCGGCCCCTCGAGGTATTCCGCAAGCACGCCCCCCCTCCAACCTAATAAGTGGTCGTATGAGGAAGGAGGGAAGGTCGGGGACAGCTACCAAACTGACCCCCGATGGTGAAACAACTGTCCCCCCGCCCCCCCTAGCATTGGGCCCAAGTCTCCCCAGGGCAGAGGCCCCACCGCCCGAAAGCCGACCCCCCAGGCCCCACACCCCCCACCCCACACAAAGAGAGAGGAGCCAAGAGGGGGCCAGCCCCCAGGCGCAAGCCCCAGCCCTCCCCCCCAAGCACCGCCCCTGTGGCTGCCTGGTCAGGTACCAGCGGCCCCGAGGAAGCCTCAAGGGTCCCATACTGGTGGTGGACCCCCCCTCTTACCCACCCTCTTACCTCCCCCTGGCCCGCTCCCCCCAGACCCCGCCATGGTAGGCTTTACCTGGAGCAAATGCAGGCCCCAAGAGGGTTGCGCCATCCCGTCCCAGGGCCAGAGAAGGAGTGACCGTGGCCCTTTTTGATACATCAGTTGAGTCTGTTGTGGAGAAAAGTGTCTTTTCTCCCTTATGCAACACTTCCTATTAGTAATGTGTTGCAGTATTGTTGGTGCAAAGCCGATATAAAAACCACTGTTCACCGCGTGAGAATCAGCCACTTGATTGCATAAGCAGTGGGAGAGCTGCAGTAGGTCAAAGAACATGTTATTTAGAATGTCGCTGGCGACATCTCGTGTTAAAGGTTTACTAATTGGATAAGGTTCAAATACGTTTTTTTTTTAAGTTATGATAAATATTAATCAAGCAATTCGATGGGTTATGAACCAGAGATTTGGTTTATGTTTTTTGACCGTTTTTTGTGTTTTTTGATAGGAATTGAAAAGCTTGTGTCACCTAAAGGTGAACTGACTTGGCTCCTGTTACTTTAGTTTCAATCTGAAAGCCCGTGAGTTCCCAGTATTTTTTTTTCCTGAAATGTTGTAAGATAGTTATGTTGTTTAAATGTATTTGAACCATAGAAACAAATAACAAAACTTTGCACCACATTGATCTAAAAGGAGTTTTTGCATACATTCCAACTGGAAGATTGACAGTGAAACTGAAGTTTGTTGTTGTTTTTTTTTTCTTGTTGTGCCCTTAAACTTTTGTTACTCATTGTGTTAAACATTAGTGGTTGAAAAGGACCAAGCAGACCCAGCAGTAACTGAGTTGTGATGGGTTATTTTCTTTGACTTGACTAAAGCAGTCATTCGGACTGAGCTGGGGTGCTCATGGCCTGTAGAGGAACTCTGATGTTTCGCGCAGCTTCATCCAAACCGCAGCTGCTCCTCACACATTTACGGTCATGTATTTAGCATCCTTTACAAACTACCAGCTCTGTGACATTCATGTCGGCACCAGATGCAGCTGATAGATTTGTGGTGTCCGAATGCAGAGAGGATGTAGAGATGGACGGACAGAGGAAGGAGGTGTGGGGGGGGACACAATAGATTTGGGAGAAAGGCAAGGCCCTCAGGAGGGGAAGCTCGGGGGGATTTTTTTCTTTCTTTCAGTTCCATCCTCTCATGTTTATCTCACTGTAGTTCTTCCTTTGCCTCCTCCTTCACTCAAAGTGCAGCTTTTCCTATCTCCACCTCAAACTCACACACAGATGAAGTCTAGAGGAGGCAACGGCGTGATTAAAAGGAACAGCTGTGGGGATTAGAGGAGAGGGAGTGTGGATGGTTGTGCGTGGGTGGATGTGTGGGTTCTGGTCAAGAGAAAAGCCCAAAACCAGCAGATGCAGAAGTTTCTGCCGTGTTTGTCAAAAGAAAAGCAAATGTTGTGGGTGAGAAGAAAAGACCCGTCTGCTGCTTCAAGCGCGTTTTCCTGCAGCGCTGCACGTGTACAGATTCAAACATGGAGATAAAGAGAACAGTTAGCAGCCGCGCCACAAAGCGCTCAGCCCACGGTGCTGCCGCCAGCGACTGCATGTTGGTGGGCTGGTGGTTCACAGCAGGTGGGTGGAGATGTGTATATGAGCCAACACAGCCCCTTTGTTGTTTCAAACACCTGTAATTTCACTCAGCCCAAACTGAACAGAGTCAAAGACAGACTTGATCTTTTTCAGCTACTTTAGGAGTTTTGTGTTCTTTTATTCTAAACTCACGTTTCTCAAAGGGTTTTGCTGCAAAAGGTTAGTCTAAATTAGGTCCCAAACATCTGGATCTGACTTCTATTCTGTCAGTCCTTGAAAACAAGGACCAGATTGTTTTCACAATTCTTCTTCCTGCGTCTTTGACGCCACACCACATATTTAAAAACTCACCAAAATCTGTACACATCTAGTTCCCAGCATTTTGGGTAATATGGACACACACACACACACACACACACACACACACACACACGCACACACACACACACACACAAATTATGACATCACAGCAGGGGAAACCTTAAAAAAATGAATGGGGCCAAAATCTCTTTTTGGGGTCCCAAGAAGTATTTTAAAATCCACTAATGAAACAAAACCACAGATGTTGGGGTTATCCAAAACAAGCTTGAAGTTATTATGGGATAGATACAGGACGTACAGCTTGGCAGCCATTTTGTGGCAAAGTGTGACATGTGGCGATTTTCTGCGTCTGCAGGCCATACAACGCTGCTCATGGCTTTACTTTTGCTTCTTTCTTTCATTTCACTTAATTTAGGATCATCTGCTTTCAACAGAAGTGGATGAAAAGGGATGTTAACTTTATGAATCTGATTTTGGGCCATTTTTTATGGTTAATCTCAAGGACGTGTTTATGAAATGCTCACACAGATGCTGTTAATAAGATGAACCGATTTTTTTTTGCAGTTACAACAGATTCTCTTCATTTGAACTTAAAGCTGGAGCTCAAGCTCAGACTCTCAAACTTTTAGTTGGATACTGGAGGGGCCAAATGCTTTAAATTCTCTTCTAACAGTTTCTAACTTGATTATGGAGAAAAGCTGAGCTTTAGTAGCATGAAATGACCAAATTAAAAAGACTGTTATGACAGCAACATCCGCTCAAAGTTGGGATTTGGCTTCATCAGCGTCTCCTTGTTTCCTTGCAGCTCATTTTAAACTGTGTTTGTGAATAAAACAAAAATGTATTTTTGTGAATTTGTATGTGAAGAACAGAGCAGGACGTTTTTATGGGTCAGCAAACTGCCTGCTTTTTTAAGCATCTGTTGTTTGTTTCTCTGAAGCCACTCTGTGTCCCTACAGGGGTCTGGCTGACCGGCAGCCCAGACCTGGACCCTGGCTTTAAAATAATGTCACTCTGCAGAAAGTACCAAAGGAGTACAGAGAAAGCATCCGCTCAGTTTAACAACCCAAGAGGTACCTTTCAAACGAGGCGCAACGGCGTCTTCCTGCTCTTGTGGTGACACACATGTACATTTAAAGCACAGACAGATTAACCGTGCAGCACGAAGCAGAACAAGTCACCAATGTGCACGAGAGCGAGAAAGTAGGCCCACGAGTGTGCACCAGAGAAGCGTTTATAAAAGTCAGTCGCACACAAACACACTCTGCCTCCCTTTGCGTCATTATGCGCTGCACCGGGACTATTTAGCATCGCTCAGCAAGAGAGTCAAAACAGGAAGTGTTTTATGTAGCAGAAACATTCCATTTTTAACTCTCACAGAGGCGCGCTAAAAAAAACAACCCACTCAGCAGCAGAGCCGCAGGCTGACAGGCCACACTGCCAGTGTTTAAGGTACCAACCCGCACGCCCTCGCTTTGTTTGTGTGTGTTTGCAGTTATGCATTCACATGTCAGGCCTCTTGTGCACATTTGTGCTTGTGTACCTGTGTAAACACACATGGGGGAATAGCACCACCCCCTGAATGGAGGATGGGCTGTGCCAGCTTTCTGATCTGAGCCCCACAGCTCCTTTTTGGGGTTTCTTAATATCCTTTTGCATGTGTGTTCCTGCAGGAACGTCTGCTCATTTGGTCAATCTGTGACCGATCTGAGCCTTTGTTCTTGTATGGCGCTGTAATGGACAGTTTGGAGTGTTTAGATAAACTGTTGTTTTTTGAAAAAAAAAAAAGAATCAAATGTCTCTGTTTTGCTGTCCTGATTGTCACATAAGCACAGCCAAAAACAAACACAAGCAGTGAGCTCAGTGAGTTTATGTCTCCATCTCCAATATGTTCCTACTTTTTTTAAAGACCCACTCCAATAGAAATCATCTTCTCATAGCATTTTATTCATGTTGGAGGACACATACAAAATAATTTAAGATTAAAACTGCATTGCTGTGCTTTTTAATTTATTCAAACCGGGATGAATCTGGAGCAGACGTAAAAATGCCATTTAAAAAAGCTCTCCATTGTGATGCAGCAAATAAAATAGGTGGCTCTAAATCTCACTGCTCCACTTCATTCATCTTCCTCGTCTGAGCCATCATCTGGCTCCGATATTGATCGCCATTTTTGTTGCACCATCAATGTTAGATTGGGAATGTGAGGGGTTGTAAGCTCGCAGGATAGAGTGCAAACAACGGGATATAAGCAGAGGCTTACTTCTGCGCTAACAGTCTGCCCACAACTGGTGAGTGGGACATTAAAACCAACAAAAACAGACTATGTGTTAATTTATTCAACTCAAATCAAACTTTATTTGTATAGGATTATTCAACCCGTGTGTGTGCTTTACATAAAAAACAATTGAATTTTAAAACCGAACCAAACCAACAACAAACCAAAAGACCAAGACATTGCACAAAAATTATGTATAAAACCCAAACAATCCCCCCACCCCCCCCCCCCCCCACACACACATACAAACACACACGATGGAAAAACTTAAAAGGATGCAAAGTAGAAATCTGGCTTTGTACTGAAAAGGGGAAATGATATTTTGGGGACCTGTCCAAACTAGTGCCTCCCACTCAAGTTCACAGTATACCAAGCTACCACATAAAAGTTAAAACAGATTTAATAAGCAGATAAATAAATACATAAACCTTAACACACAGATATAAATCAGTAAAAGTGAATAAAAAATATCAAATAAGTTCCTAAATTTGAAATAAAAGCCAGATTAAAAAGGTAGGTCTTTCCTTTCCTCTAAAAACATGAACAGTCTCTGTGGCCCTGAGGCTCTATGGGAGGCTGTCCCACAGGCGAGGTCCATAAAAACCAAATGAGGCCTCATTGGATGTTTTAGTCCTGGCTTTAGGAATAACCCAAACCTACATCTTAACCCTCGACACGGCCTCTCAACAGAGTTCTGCAATTTACAGGTGATTAGATTCTGTAATACAGCCCTATCAACTATCAACCATCCACCACCATACTTGGAGTGAAAGAAATCCCATCTTTTTCCATAAAAACCCAAATGTGCAGCTTTGTTCGGACTAATGAGACAAGCTTTTGTACTAACTGAGGCCTGTAGAATGTGTGTTTCTTTTGCCCCACAGTTTTTGCCACATTTACTGAAAAACTGCTGCAACTGCAATGTTGGACAATGATAAAGAATAAAAGAAAAATGACTATCACATGATTTAAATGCGTTTTTAGTTTATTAAAAACACAACAGCACGTTTTATTTAATGAATGATTGTTTTTTTTTAGCTTAAATATTAACAATGTTTAACAATGGGATGATGAATGGACATAAAATGATATTGCTTCAATAAAAGTGCAGAATTCTGTCTGGTTCAGTGCCTGATGGTGAGTTTCCAAATCCAGATGCTGGAAGGTTGACATCACTGCCCTGAAATGAAGAATGAAACAGCAAAGGTCAAAGGGTTTGCAGGGAGGAGCCTCTATCATCTCAATGGCAGGAGCTGGAAGAGAACCAGGATCAACAGCTTGTAGAGGTCCACCACCACCACCCATCGGCAGATGCAGAATTTCCACAAATGCAGCAGCATCAGCGGTTGGAGATGCAGTGGATTGCTGTACCAGACGGCAAGGTCAAACAGAGGAGCCGGAGTGGAGGAGGCCTTTTTCCTACCCAGAATTCCTCCCAGCCTACACACACATCCTGAAATGACAGTTCAACTGCGAACAGAAGAGAGAATGAGGCCAAGTGAAGAAGGGATTTTGAAAAGGATGACAGAGATTGATGTTCTCTGAGAGTAAATTTACATACTAGAGGAACATGGGGGGAAGAGGAGATGGGAAGGAGGAAGAGTGATTTGGTTAATCTGCAAAAATTCATATAATTATGTGAATTTTTGGTGGCAAATTACAGTGAAATGGAAGATGACTAAGTCTGGATGGAAGGCTGCTTTGCGATTGTCTAAAACAAGAACTAAATTGTTGTTTTCGAGAGAACAGGATGACAGGAATGGAAAAGATAAACAGAGGAATAAAAGAGAGCTGATCTCTCTCATCTTTTACAGAAGGGGACCCTTGGGAGATGCTCACTAGTCCTTAATTCCTTTCACCAAAAACTGCTTTTCTATTTTTACCCCAGCCTCTATGATCCCCAGAGGGAAAGCACCCGCTCCAGGCCGTTTGGTTTTCCCGCAGATATGCTGTCCCTAAAGTAAACCCAAAATAAACATGCGGAAAACCACAAGGATAAATTTGGCTTCTTGCACGGAAAAGCTTGGAGTCTCCGTGATTGCGCTCTCGCATGCTCAGAAAAAAAAGAAGATTGCAGAGAGGCAGAGTTAAAGATGAGAGGAGGAAACAGCAGAGCAGAAAGTTGGGAACAGACTGAATTGCGGAGGGGAAAAAGGAAAACAAAGGGTGAAGGCCTGTCAAGAGTTTGTGACACCAGTCTAATTTTATCAAGAGAAGACTGGGAAAGTTCATGGAGACGCAACTCAAACATGCTGTAACAGCCTTGATGCTGACAAGTTCAAAAACAGAGCCAAAAAAAGAAAGGCTAACTTGGGTTAGTGGAAGATTTCCATCACACTTTTCTGGAAAACAGATAAAAATTATAACATGTCAAACTGGCTATATTTTAAAATGAGCTCTCAGTTCATGAAATCCTGTTTACATGATCTCTAATGGACTGCATTTGTGCCTTGACAGGAAATGAAGCCTACACTTTAATACAGGCACATCAACACTGTACCATCCTGTTAGAACAAAAGATCATTTATGTCAAGACTGATGGAGAGATGAGAGAAAAATGGCCAACAGTGTTTCATCAAAAAAGAAAGCCAAAAAGAAGAAAACAACTTTCACAAATTCTGACTATCAGACTCTGAGTGACATGACTCCATTCAGATTCACTGCAAGCTTATCATGTGAACAGATCAAATTCTGTGACTCCTCGGTTTACTCAGCTTCCGTCATCAAACTCCGCTCTGACTCTGCAATGCTCCCATGTCTGTTTCTTTGGCCACAACTCATCCCTGTCTGTCTGCTTTCTCAACCAACTTTTACTCCCTCCATGATTCATTTAGTTGGAGGTTAATCCCACTCGGTGTGATGAAAGGCAGACGCACTTTAACATTCACTAATCAAAAACAAGTAAAAAAAAAAACTCAGAAACAAGGACAAATCTGGTTATTGTTTGTGGTTTTCTGATCAAACAAATTTAAGAAAAACTTTGGATTGTACAAGATAAAAAAACAGAAACAATATTACAAACAATTTGAGAAAATAAAGATGCAAATGCAGTAAAATCCCCAAACTAACCTGATCATTTGTTTCCTATCAAATTTTCATGTTCAATCAATGAACTGATGTTTTTATGTTTTCTTTTCTCATTCTGGGCACAATTTCTGAAACTGATTAACCAGGAATTGATGAAGTTGCCAAGGAAGTTTCTTGGATGACTGCAGAATTTTCGAGAACTGCGGTTGTTTTCAAACTAACTTTCTGATTCTGATAAAAAAAACTGTGTTTTTGGTGTTTTTAACATTTTCATGGGACATTTTTCTGATGATAGAGGACGTATATAAAGAAAAAAAGAATCAAAACTGTATTTCTGAGTATTTCTTTGTTTCTTTATCGCCGTGAATCAGGAACACCTCCCTGCTCCAAGCTGTCAGCAATGAGGAGGGGAAGGAGGGCGGAGTTGCACAACTCTGAGGTAAATTTCTAATGAACTCCTACAGCTCTGCAGAAAATATCTCCTAGAAAATGACACCGTTTTTTTTCCCATTTTTGCTTAAAAAAAGAAAAATCAAGTGAAGATAGATCAGAAGATGATCGGAGTGGGACTTTCACGCTGGCAACTCCATCAGAACTGATCAGGATCTTTACATACGGATGATTTTTTTAAAAGTTAATGATTCCAAAAATTCTGCGTTTCTATCAGAAAATCCAGAAGAACGTCAAGCTGTCATAAGGAAAAGGATTTCATGAGCAAGTCTATCTCTAAATTGTTTAAAGGAAAATGTCAAAACATTATTTGTCTCTGTCTCTTCTCCCACTTCACAAAAAGCAAAAGAAGCTGGAGAAAAGCTAATCGCGTCTTTATAAAGTACATTTAGCTGATAAAGACATTTTAAAAATATAAATGAGCGTTGTTCTTAGGTTCTGTCTGCATAAACATTCACCTGAAGGAACAGACAGTTCATAGTGTGATGAAGGTCAGCTTGACTTTTCCTCCCGCGAGCTCCAGATGGATTTTCAACAGTTGGTGAGTCGTTTTGGTTTCATTGTTATTTGAGGAGGAGGACGAGAGGAACGAAGAGGAGCAGAAGGGGTGTGTCTGGGGTTTGATCCCGGTCTCTTGTGGTAATACTTAATAACAAACATTTAAAATACCACAGAAATCCCTCGCCGCATTCCCACGCTCCAGCCGGCCAGAATGCCCGTGCACACCAGCAGGCACCAGCACGCACAAACATACTCTGCATACATACCAGCGGGGCTCACACACAAACAAAGCTGCGTTTCTTCAAATACCTGGGCCAAAAAAGGCAGCAGGGGTCACGGGGGCCTTTCGCACACACACATGTGTAAATGTTATCACAAAACAGATCTGCCAATGTGGAAAAGCAGCTCAGCCGGGGGGACTGACCAAACAAAGGCGTGAATCAGACTGTCAGCAGTTCATTAGAACACAAACCCAGAGGACAGAGCAGCAGAAACCGTCCTGCAGAGGATGAAGAAAAACACTGTGTGTGATTTATAACACGTGTGTTTTGCCACTAATAATCCCATCCACCATAATCACCCATTAAACTATTATTACAGTTATTAGGACCACTCCGCCTGCCCTGCGAGGGTTTGAACCCCAGTGTTTTTCGTCTTGTCGCCAGTGGCTTTCTGACCTCGTCTTGAGGTTTAGCGATCCCAGCCAGAGATTCCTTTCCATTCCTCCCTTCCTTCATGTTTCACATTTGCGTCAGCAGTGTTACCGCAACCTCTTTGGTCTTCTCATTCCCTCTTTTGCTGTAATCCCATGATTCTTTGTGTTTTTAATAGCCCCACCCACTTGTTTTTGCCTCCCTCCTCTTACTCAGTGTTCTGACATCCTCCTTTCCCTTTTACCTTTTCCCTTTCTCTTCTCCAGTTTTTCCAGAAGCCCCCAGTGTCTGCACAGGCAGCTGTCTGGGCCTTCTTCTCCTAACTGGATAAATGCTCCAAGTATTCACTAACAAAGATTGGGGATATGAGGTAACATCCAAAGTGGAGGTCTGTATACCATTGTGCACTAGGAAAGGTCATATTACTCTAATTACATAAAGATGGTGGCCTGAGCAATCTTGGGCCTTATTAAAAAGAAAAGCCGGGGCATAAATATAAAACTCAAGCTGAGCTCCACATTTGTCTGCAGCAACAGCTGCGGCTGTCAGACTCTTGGCTGCAGAAACAAGAATCTTATTCACTGAAACACTCCTCCGCTGGGAAAAGCAGCACAGGTCTGGGAAACAGTGTTGTTGAATGAGAGAAACACTGAAGGTGACTCCCTTTTGGGGTACGATCAAGAAAAGGGGGAGTGGCATTTGCTAGAAATAAATATAATTTCCTTGTTCCTCTGAAATGTATTTGTACTGACCCAGGAGACTTCCCAAAGGAATTCACAGGTAAAATAATAAAACTATTAAATTGAGAACACCAACAGAAAATAAAACCCCTAAACTTTGTCATGGTTGTCTCATTTGATTTTTGTTCATAATAAGAATATCTGGCTGTACACCCAGCTTTAAAGACCCAATCCCATCATCTTTTGATTTATTTTCAAATAAACAGTGGTGTTTTAATTGCGATTATGCCGTTTTTAGCCAAAATCCAGAAATCTGTGCGGTTTTCTAGATCATTGTTTCTGCAGAGCCGCAAGAGTTCATCAGAAATTCACCTTTGAGTTGTGGGCGGGACTGTTAACATCCAATAAGTCCCACTCCACTTCCCATCATCCATCAATTTACATTCTCTCCAGCTAGCTTTCAGCCCCTCACAACCCAATAGCATTACATTGCCACAAAAATGGCGAGCAAAATTGGAGCTTTTGAGTTCTGAGCCACAAACCAGCTCAGACGAGGAAAACAAAGATGTCTACAAGTGTATGCATTAGAATGGAGCTGAGCAGGGACCTTGTGCCACTAGTGTATTTCCTACATCACAAATACGATTTTTTTTTAACTGGCATTTTTTGTCTGCTCCTGAATCACACAAAGAAATACTCAAAAATGCTATTTTAAGATAAGTTCTTTTGCTATATATCTTCCATCATCAGAAAAATGACACAAGGACATGTTAAAACAGGACATTTTAATATATATTTGTTTATTTATTTCATGTATTTATATGTATACATTTAGATTTATGTTTTATTGTTGAAGTAAATGTGAGCTCAAACACTAATCTATGGTTGAAATGTCATGAAACAGGCATAATGACTGTAAAACAGACAGATAAATAAATATTTCTAAACTTCTGGGAGACATAATGCAGAAGAACATAAACAAAAAACTATGCAAATGATCGGGTCAAACAGCACTAACATTTATTTATTGTAAATGGATCCTTTTAATTTCAAGAAATCAGTAAAGTTGAACATAAAAACCTTTTGTTTTGTTATTCGTCTAAAAAAACCTTTAAATTTGGGGAGGGGTCAAGTAAACAAAATCGGAAGATTGATGTGTGACTTCTCAATATTTTTTAATAATAATGACACATTTTATTTAAAAAGAGCTTTTCAAGACACCTATTAGGACACTATAAATACAGTTAAAACAATAACAGATCACAACAGAATTAATCAATTAATTAATAAAGATATGGTGGAGACAATCTAGATAGAATCTGATGTTTGAAACAGATGATTTGTGAGTTGATTTGGAAAGGATAAACATTGTTCCTTATATCAGGTGTGAGAGAGTTCCAAAGTTTGGGAGTGATGTTGCTGCAAAACTAAACCATCTGTAAAATTGTGAGTTTAATGAAGAATTTTCCCCTCAAACCTGCAATTGTTGCCGTCTTTCAAATTTCCTTTTAAAAAAGAATCCTGTTTGTGTTGCCTTTCATGTTGGATAATGAACAGGCGGGTTTGAGCTCATCAGCATCTCAGGTAGTGATCCGTTTTAGCGTTTAGTCAAGTTTCCAGCAGAAAAATAAAGTTTGTTTTTCATAATAATTTTTTATATCCGCCTCTGAAAGCGTCCAGTAAAGCTTTTCTGTTGCATTTTTACTTTGTGTATATTCAGATATTTTTGGCTCATTCCAAAAGACATTTTGGTCTTGGTATGAAAATAATAAATGCTCAAAGGTTTTCATATAGAATTTAAACTGTTTACAGACAAAATATTGTTAAAATTCTACAAGAACAGATGACGATACAAAGAAAATCAACTTTCTTTTTAGAACAAGGCAAGCATTCATGTATGTTTTGTGTTTCTCCTCTATTTTTACATCAAGGCCATGAACTGTACTTCAACCTTTACTGGGGTCAAGATGTTTTCTCCTTAGTCTTAAATCTCAGCCGTGTTGCAACGCGCAGAAGTGTTCCAGTAAAGGGCGTCATCGCCGTCCCCATCAGCAGGAAGTGACTCAGGAAGCCTGGCACGGCCTCCAATAACACTTTACGAGTGTTTTTCTGCAGATGCGTGTGCTCATGCCATTGCATGTTCCTGTGTGTCAGAGCTGTTTCCCAACATGACTGCATAATCTCAGTGATTATAGAAGAATGTAGCTGCAGACGCGCTGCAGAAGATCAACGTTTTGTCCCTTCCAGAGCTGTGAAAGCTGGAGAGATAAGAGTCTGTCTGAGCACTCGAGTACAGGAGGGGCCATTAGCTGCAGGATGAGAAATGCTGGAGAACCAAAAGAGAAGCTGTTATTATAAAAACCACAATGAGTGTAACAGAGTGGAGGGATTCACTGTGGCTTCACCAGAGTTTCATTCATGCTTGAAAACACAACCACCCATCCACGAGTAGCTGTGTAAACAAAGGTAAAAACTCAGGGTTGCAGATTTTCTTTAAAACTGATCAGATATCAGACTCATTCATCTACTAAAATGACAACTTTTATTAATTGTTCAACTGGTATTTTTGCAAACTCTCCTCATCTGCTGCCGTCCGTCTCTTGCAGGAGGATCTGCCTGCAAAGTGTCTCCTTCATCTTTTGTCTCCTCCCCATGCAGACCGCAGGTTTTGTACAGCTCATCTTTTTTTTTTTTTTTTTTTTTTGGGGGGGGGCTTTTGACATGGGAACATGATAAAATTCTGCCATTTATTTAAGATCAAAGGAAACTTTTAGAATTATGAAAGCTCCTCCTGCGCCTTTTGCCCTTCCAGCTGTTGTTGGGTTAATCGGCATTAAGCATTATCTTGTTTTTTCTTACTATCACGTCAGACAGGCTCTCCTCTTTCCTTTCATCATGCCACAGCTGCAGCCTTATCATGAGATAAGACAAAACCATCAGAAGAAAGTCAAACTTTACGTTATTTACGCACAAAGGAATGTCACTTTTGTCTGTCTGCATCTCCATTCTTTGTTTCTTCTCCATCTACTCCGTTTTCCTCTGATGTTTGAACTCAGTTTAATAAATCTAATGAAAAAACATTTAATAAATCTAAAGAAGACCTGACATTTCATTCATTTAGGTGAATTTGTTTTCAGTGAGGCTTTATGCAGGAGAAAATAAAAGCCTGTGAAGCTTTAAAGCTCTTCATCAAAGGTCTTCTATATATTTTCGATGTCTTTACAGTAGATAATAAAAAAATTGCAACATCAATGACAATGGCCAAGCCATTAATTAACATGGTTTCATCTTTAATGATCCATTAAAGATCCATTCCCATTGAAAATTGTTGTTTTTAACATGCTTTTGTAGCATTTTTTTGATGGTGGAGAACATGTATAAAGAAAATTCAGCTCAAAATTACATTTCTGAGTATTTCTTTACTCGACTTGTATAGAATCAGACGCATCAGTGATTCTGTTTGTTTACTTTTTTATTTTGGACTGGACGGAAAAGAAGAAGAGAGTGGGGGGGGGGGGGGGGGGGTTGAATCATAAGGCAACAAGTTGCTGGAGGTTTATCATTTTTGTTGTTAGGTTTAAACATTATCTTAAATGGGTGGGGCCTGTCCACACACACTCAAATATTACAAACATACCTGTTGGCTTCAAAAATCTTCACATACAAACATGTCAACACATACACAATAAAACTACAGTTCACACCCACATACCCATTCATACATAACAACACATGGAAGGCATTACTTCTGCTATTTGTGCTCAGGTGAGTGTTCATGTTCTACTGAGGGGGGATGATGGAATGTAAAAAGTGAGGCCATAAACATATTATAGGGATAGCACGTAAAGGGTGTCCTCCCTTCAGGAAATCCCATCAGCCACCCCTACCAGGGCCAACAGGACCACCACAGAGCCTTCCAATGCTAAAGAGCAGGGGGGTACAAGAACACGGAGAGTGCAAGCTCTAACTTAGCAAGAAGAACAGCCCTGTGCCACCTGCACACCCTGCAGGAGGTCAAAGAGAGAGCAAAGCAGGAGCCACCCACCTCTGTCCAGGAGGAGGATGCCCAAGAGAAGTGGTGGTCCACTGTTGTTGAGGACCTGATTCCTCCCGCCAGGGATGGGGCAGAGGACAGAAAATCAGAGGTCCCACCTTCCTTGTGTAATGTGTGTATGTGTGTTGGAGTGTATATTGTTGTGGGGTAAAGAACAAATTTATGCGAACATCACAAATGAATAATATTATCCGAATAGTGTTATCTGTTGCATTGCTTAAGCATCAATGTCTAAAGTGCAGGAAAAGTTACAATACTGGTTTACAAACACGACAAATGGATGAAAATGTTGAAGATTTAAGCTGAAGGAACTGTGGACCTGAATCATCTCCTTCCTCATAAAGGAAAGTGTTTCCTTTTGCCAAAGCAGATAACAGAGACAATGAGGTTCTTCTGACAGCTGCAGCTCAGACACTTGTGGATCCTTGGAAACCGTTCACATCTGAAACAACCAACCCCACTGTTTGGTACTCAAGTTTCCTCCTCATCTTCTCGTCTTTGTTGGCATAACTTTGGTAAAACAGAAATATTTGAGAAATAGAGGATCTGTAGTTGGTTTGATGAGAAGTTGGTCTGCCTGTGAGGCTTTCTTTGGGAACCTTTGCTCCATTCCGCAGCCTGTCAGCTTGATCTGGATTCTAAATGGACTGTAGCATTACTTTAGTTCATAGTGTTGTGATGTACCTCTTCCAAACATAAGAACAGTCAAGTAAAATCTAGGATTTTACAGCTCACACTTAATCGCACAAAAAAGTATTTGGCAGTAAAGTTGTTAAAAATCCACTTAAAAATCTGAGTTTGGTCTGTAATGTTCATCATAGAAACAGAGACAGAATGAAAACAAAGACTCCAGAAAAAAACAACACATTGTTTGATTTTTAAATACAATGTTTCTATAATGGAAGCAGAAAATATAACTAAAGTTCACCTCCATACTTCGTAATGTAATCCTGGCTTCAGTGACAGAAGTAAAAGGTTTCCAGTCGGTCTTCAGCAGGTTTGAACTGTAGCTGCTTTTCGGTCCATTCCTCCATGCAGAGCTTCTCCAGAGCTGTGATGTTTTGGGGCTATTGCTGGAAAACGTGGACCTAACTCCATCCAGAGATTCGCTACGGGATAGTGGTCTAGAGACTGGCTAGAACACTTCAGAACCTTGAAATGCTTTTTAATGGAGTCACTCCTTCATTGCCATGGCGATTTGTTTGGGATCATTGTCCTGCTGGAAGATCCAGCTATGTTTCATCTGATGGAAAAGGTCCAAAATCTCACCATAAATGGATCCATTCATCCTTTAATTGGCATCAGTCGTCCTGTGCCCTTTGCAGAAAAGCAGCCCAAAACCATGATGCTTCCACCCCCATGCTTCACAGTGAGTATGGAGTTCTTCTCCATTCTTCTCCCTCAAACACGACAAGTGGCGTTTATACCAAGGTGTTCCACTTTGGTTTTACCCAACAGTTGATCTCTTCTCACTAAGCTGCTGCTTATTGTAGATGATGGTCTTGTTAAGGTCTACAATCATGTCCCTTGTTTCCTTTGACTGCTCTTTGGTCTTTGTCTTGGTGGAGAGGTTGCAGTGTGACTGCTTAAGGGTGTGGACAGGAGTGTTTTATACAGATAACCAGTTCAAACAGGTGACACAAATGCAGGTAATCATAGAAGGATAGAAGGATAGAAGATAGAAGAACATCTTAAAGCAGTAACAGGTCTTTGAGGGACAGAATTCTTGATTGTGTAGAGGGGATAAATACTTTCATCTTTTATTTTCTGCTCCAATATACTAAAAAATCCTTTATAAAATCCAACAGTATGATTTCCTGGATTCTTCCTCTACATTCTGCCTTTTACAGTTAAAAGTGTTTCAATGATGAACATAACAGAAGAAAGTCAGCTTTTTTTTGTGGAATGAACTATAATTTACTTGAGACTTGAAGAAGATGACAAAAATGAATAAACTTAAAGTCATTCAAATGCAGTTGAGGAAACAGAGCCACTTAACAAGATGGATTAATCCAGAAAAAAAGACAAACTAAAACCAGGAAAAGTTCCAAATTGTGCAATCTGCAGCAGCTGCCAGATTTTTGACCCTTTGTGTGGCACGGTTGCTTGTATGCGGATTGTGGAGGGAAATGTTGTGGGTTTTGGTGACATCTACAGGCAGAAACTATAACCCCACAAAGAAGTACTTCTACTTTCAATTTCAAATCAAGTCATGTCTAATCATCCAGAGGTTCCTTTATCTACGTGCAGATATTTACTTCTTTTTTGTATTCCTTGAAATAAACCAAATCCAAAAAGCGTGTTCAAAATAAAGTAACATCTGAAGTTTGGTTTTTAGAAAGTCTTATGACTTTTTATGACTTTGATTGACACAAATGGCATAACCTCAAAAAAGAATAAATAATGAAAGTTAAATTCCACTTAAAAACTTATAACTTTTTTTGTTCAAACATGTCAAATTGGCTAATAAGTTGCTTTTTTCTTCCATTTCTCTTTTCTCATGCAGCTTCCTGAAACCTTTTTAAAAAAGCACAGATTCTGATGTTTTGCATTATTATATACAGCTGTTTTATTTGTGATTCTCCAAAACATCAGTATTTTACGTATAATACAGATAATCAAAAAGAATCCGTTTCATAGGAATAAAATTTCACAAAAGAAAAAAAAACAGGCGTCTTTTTTTTTTACCACAGAGACATGGTTAAGGTACAAACAACTGTTTGATGAAGTAAACATTTTTGAAAAGACAAATTTCTGCAAAAGAGCACGACAGTCTGGTGTGCTTACTGCATGGTGCAGTGCACTTGTGTGTGAAGGATTCTTATCCTGGGACTCTTCTTTAAACTAATCGGATTCAAATCTTTCATTTTGCTTTAGAATCTTTTTCGCTCAACCGAACGACATGAACAAGTCAGTGTATAGGACTTTTATTTAGAAAAACAAAAAACAAAATTAAATTAGGTCAAATTAAATAATAATTACACTTTGCCGCAACACTACAACTCAAAGGGTTTTATAAGATCTATTTCTTTAAGAAAGAACTTCACTTTAAAGGAGAATAAACAGAATCAGTTGCGATTACTTCAACACTGACAGCACATCCCTGCGAGGACGTGCGCGCTTACGCAGGCAACCCACTGTTGGTTTGTTATACAGGCTGAAGGAAGAAACAAATGAGTGGATGTGAACAGAAAAGGAGTGAAGCTGTTTGATACAGAACGCCTTGTATTCTCTTTAAAACCCCTGATATAGTCCCAAAATAAGGCTGTGGGTTCCAGGCACACCAAGGTAACAACTGATCTGAGCAGTTATGTGCATTTATATGTTTCTTTTATAAAGACATGAACGTTTCTAACTGTACAAATCAGATAAATGTCCATTTATTTTAGGTCACCTGTCTAAGCTCAGGTCCATCTCAGAGATTACAGGTTTAAGAGGAGGACGTACAATGGTGACACATCTTTGTTAGACTTTTTTTTTTTTTTTTTTGCAGAGCATCCAAGAGACAAAATCACAAGTGCATCATTGGCAAAAAGAAAGAAAAAACCTGCTGGTGAGAGAAGAGGTGCACCCATGTGTCTGTCTGAAAGAGTGTTTCTGTAGGTGTGTCTGAAAGAGCTCACCTGTGAAAGCAGTTTAAGTGCATGCGTGTTTGAAAAAGCGCACATTTAGAGAGGTAGCAGAAAATCAAAGCAAATAACACCTGCCTTGAAGGAAAACTCTAAAAACCTTTTTTTAACAAAAAAAACCATGATCTATAAAGGTGGTTTATTACAAAAGTGACTACTGAAGGCCAGGTGTGTCATTCACAGCATATCGTTTTGACGGCCTGGTGTCTGAGTAAAAAGCAGAAAACGAAGCAGAGATTCAGAACCAGTCAGCTGGAAACAGAAGAAGGCAGAGTGGTGAGAGTGCTGGGCTGTAGCAGCAGCTGTGAGAGACATGCCTGCATGTAAAGCCAACAAAACACCCAAAACATGAATGAATGTCAGCTAAATAACTAAAGTGGGATCCCAATGTTGCAGACCCTTATGAGACAGAAAGTGAGAGCGTCAGTTAGAAGAATCCACACAGAAACCAAAAAGATGATGAACAAAAACAATCATTTTGGGTTACAACAGTCAGAACCCTTAAAACTTCCTAATTTAGGTATTTGACATGAACATCTATTTCATCTTTATTTTTTGTTAATTTTCAATGATTAGTTTAAATCCTGGTTCTGTGCAAAGAGTGCTAACAAGCCTGTTAGGTTTTTTTCTAATGAAGAGCATCATAATCAGCCATTTGGGACATTTCAGGCGGCTGCGGCATTCCACCTTTACCAGCTGCAGATGCTTCAATGGAAACATTGTCAGTCTGAATATGTCCAATCTGCATCGCCCGCTGAGGGACCAAGAGCAGGAGAGCATTTGCAGCTGCTATGTGGATGTGGCATTCTTTCACATGAAAGGAGAAATCGCAAAAAAAAAACCTGACAAAGAAGTAAAGTTGGTTTCATACTGGAGTCCAATATAGTCAGAAGACTGAGTACTCTATAAAATACCAAAAGTACTTCGTCATCATGTCATTATATTTAACATCTGAATTGTTTTTTATTATAAAGTTTGGCCTTTAAACAGTTTTGGACCTTTTTAAATGGAGATTAAATTATGCATAAATAAATGATCTCAGACACTGGAGTCCTGGAAGATTGTGATGAGGTGTTTTAGTTCTGAGCAAAAAGTTGAAACGCAGAAAGAAATTCTTTGGGAGCTTCACTGTAGAGCCCACCACCCCACACCCCCATGAGGCCTAAAGTTCACCTTAATCAACCACACGGCAGATCCAAACCTGTAGCAACTATTTCCAAATCCTTTATATCTCTAAAACTATGTTTTGCTGTTGTTTTAGCAGTTATAAAATAGAAAATATTTTCTGCTTCGAACTACAACTATGAGCAAAGGCTGGAGTGACAGAGGGAAGGATGGTGAAGCCTCTGAGACTCAGAGCAAAAGCTGATGCTTTCCAGTGGTCATGCAGATGCCATCCCTGTGTGGGGCAGTTCAGGGGGTGTTTGAGTAAATCTTCTCACAGCTAGAGGGGCAAAAACAGGAAAACTGGAACAGTAACTTAAGGATTTACTGAAGTTAAATCAACTACTGAAAATATCCGGTTAAAGTCCAGATCACATTCCAAATGGACCATTATTGAGTTAACACACTAATGGGGGAATTCTCTAGTAACAAATTTTTGTAAAAGCATTTGTTTTTTAAAAGTCAGAAATGTCGTAAAGAAGAGGTTTAAACTTTTCAGCATCAAAAACGTCCATAAAATACTTAAATGTTTGCCATTTTTCTGTTAGAATCTTCAGTCTTATGCTGGAAATATAAAATACTTTTATTCCTTTCCTGCTGAATGGCAGCAAACCTAAAAAACAAAGTCAGTTTTAAGGTTTCTTTGAGCAAAAATAACTGTTCTGCTTCTGTGTTTGAAGGTTTGGGTTGAGATTTGAGGTAAACATCATACAGCATTTAACTATAACTATAAACAAAAAAAGAAAAACTAGACTTAAAATAAAAATCGGAGCTTGATATTCCACTAGAATGGATGTTTTTTTTTTATATTAAACACTTTGCTGCAAAAACAACAGTAACAAAAATAGAAGTTTATACTTGTAGAGAGGAGGTAGTACTTTTGTTAATCGCAGTACCGATGCGGTGCGGCACATTTCTGCTGAAGAGACAGACGGAGGAGAAGACGAGGAGCGACGGAGGAAAGCAGGACGACAGCTGAGAAACATTGGGATCCGCTGGCTTACTGATCGACTGGCAAAAGAACTCTACCGGAAACCCAGGAACTGGATGAGACATGAAGAAAACTGCTGAGGATTGCCTGGTTGTATGCCTTTTGTTTGTGTAGTATGAGCTTATGTTTGGTTCCCTTCAAAGGCTACTGAGAGAAGTCCTCCTGTTAGTTATTGAGGTATCTGGTAGATGATTTCAGCTGAGTGAGGTCTGTAGAAGTAAGGCTACTGAGGTGGAGCGTCTGACCTGGGTTGAAGGGACGAGGGGATGGCAAGGAGAGAACTCGTCGCTTCGGGTTCATGAGTGGAGGAGCTGCAGGAGCAGCCGTGACGTTTGTGAAAAACTGAAAATGCATGAAAAACATCAAATCTGACATTTATGTTTAAAAATGTCTCCCTGGATTAAAATAGTTTTGAAGCAGCAGAGGTAAACGACTGATGAGTGACTCCATGAACCCTCAGCGCGGAGCAGACTCTCCTCGGATCCCTGTCCTGCATTTCCTTTGAAGCAGATCATGTAAATGTGGTTGAACACTAACAAACTGTCACAGGACGTGGATTCCGCAAAGCGAGACACAGGAAAGACAGTTCCACACTTTGGGTTTGAATAGTCCGTCTCTGCTCGTTCTGCCTACAGCACTTCACTACATCTTACTTTAAAAACACTTTTATCTCCTATGATCTTTTTACAGTCTTGTAGGTCCAACCAGAGCGCCTCCTGCCTGCAAACAGGAGCCGTTTCACTCTTCATGACTCCTCGGAGTCCCAAGCTACCGTCAGGCCTCAGTGAACCCCACAGCTGAACTTGGCTGTCTGCTGACTTAAAGCTTTAAAGCAAAAATCCTGCTGATGCAGACGATGGTTGAACGGCTGGTTGTTGGATGAAGAGGCACGCCAAAGCAAAGGTTAGCCACAGTTGATTCCTGTCAGTCAATTGAGGCAGTGCAATTGAGTGACCAAACGCAAACATCTGTCTTTAGCTTCAGAAAAAGAATGGCTGCATTTGATGGGTTGATGGTGTCCTTTTTCCTGGTGGTTGAAGCTGAAGCAGAGAAACAATGTCCTCCTGTTTGAAAGAAAAAATGGGCAAGAGTATCCAATCTTCATGAAGAAAAAAATAAAGTGAAGTTATGTCAGTTAAAATCCCCAAAAATCAGAATAGGAAGCTTCTTTACATGCACTTGCAGAAGGCTCCAGAGGTCCATGGCGCTCAGCTTTGCTTCTTCAAACTGTTTGGACAAAGAAAGCGAAGCACTAGCTAACAAGGAGACCCTGACAGACATTCAAATCAACAACCTAGACAGAGAGGAAGTCAGATTCAGATCAAAACTAAAATGCTCTGTAAATACGGTGTATGTCTCGAAAGCTTATTGAAATAAGAGAGAAAGGACATAATATCCACAAGTTTGGAATGAACAGACAGGAAGCCTAATAGTCAGAACTTACTGAGCTGTCAGGTACCAATAAAAAGCTGATAGAGTTCAGCCGCATCCTGCAGCCCCTCGTGGTGACACGACTGCCCCCCCTCCGGATGGATCATTTGTCAGGCTGATCTTCAATCAGAGCCACACCAGTGATGTGGGAATTGTCTTAATGACAGGGAAAGCGCCGAACCTGGCAGACTCGATCAGTGCATCCTAGAGCAGCTCAGTAAATTCATCAGACGGTGCCTGCGTCCATTCTCAGTGTAAGAGTTGATCTCTACTAGCATAGAGCCTCCAAACATCTTCTCAACAACAGTTTAGATTTTTGTAATATTTTACCTATGTTATTGTTATTATTATTTATTCTATGTACAGATTTAGTGAGTGGTATTTACACAGTTCCTCCACAAGGGGGTGATCCAGGCCTGCATGAAGGACGGGCATGCACCATGTCAACAGAAACTTGATATGTAGAGATAAAACCTTGCTTATGTGGCTGGTGTTGAAATTATAGAAAAACCAAAGCAGAGAACTTTAAGCATCAACACAAAAACATCCTTTTTTAAAAAAAAATCTGCCTTTCCTTCAGAAACTAGACAATAATTCGACTGAAATAATTGAAAAAGATTCACGTAAAAAAAATAAGAGTCTGTCCCTAAATTGCTTTCATTATAACTCTGATTGTGAAACCAATATTTTGAAAGTTTTAAACAAATTAAGAGTCTTGTGGTAGTTATTTATACAAATGTGTCGTCTTTAGCTTCCTTACGCTGTTATTCAGTATGATAAGAATCACAGTGATGCCTAGAGCTTCCAAAAAAACAAAACAAAAAAACAATCTGTGTCTCCTGATTGTAAGCTTACGCCACACACTGTAGAAACCAAGTACACAACACCGAAAGACAAACTTTCCCTGAGGCAACAGCTGGTGTCTGTCCAGCTGTCTAGCTCTGTCTTAGCAGCAATCCATCCAGCAAAACCATTCACTCTGGATCATCAACACGTGAGATTTTGTTTGTGTACGTCCGTCTGCAAACTCCATAAAGAGAGAGCCCAACAGACGAGTACTTTGTTTGCACTACACCCTCAGTCAGAGCCTGAACATACACCCCCTTGTGGTCCATCAAAAGTCGAGCACACTGTACACGGATATCTAAAATAGAAAGAGCCCCCCCTCGCGTCTCCACATGTGCATGTCCTTACAAAGACGACACACACAAACAAAACCGAGGAGGGCTCTCAAGATCCTTTACATGATTCCAAACTCTCAGAAGTATTTGCTCCTCATGGCACGGTCGGACCACCAGGCCTGACCGCCCGCCATGCCATCGCACCACACACTCATTCATCCAATCACTTTGCTTGCGTTGGCATATCAAAACATTTGACTTGTACCATAAAAACACCAGCCTTTCACCAAGTACTGCCAACTATGTAAAAGTTATACATACATTCTCGTTTTCTTACATTCCCTCTGTGAAAAAGGGACATCCAACAGTAAAGCCCCCCCGTTCCCACCTCTATCCATGCTGCTTCAAATTGCACATTTCTTGCCAACATTTCCATTAAGAAACATCACCACTTCAACATCTATCTGTGTTTTGCTGGATTACAACTTCTTGCACATTGTTATATATAAATGTATATATATCGATAGATTCAAAGGGCAGAAGCATAACTCTATTAGAATATTTAAGACCTATAAACAAAGCATTTCTATGCATTTATTGGAGTTTGCCCGTGTCTTCTGCTGTTTCATATATTTGGATGTCTTTGCTGTTAACATACTCTAGACCAGCAAACACCTCTAGTAATCTAAGCCTAGTTTCTTACTGGCTAATAGATGTAAATATGTGCATTTTTTTTCTGTCCTTGCCTTGCCATTACCATGGAGAAATGTCATGAGGGTGAATGAGAGAAAAGCATGAGATCTACCAACGTGTCAGCACTGAGAAAAGCGCCGGACGTGGTTCCCCGGGTGATGCCAGAGGGGATGGGGATGTCGCTCAGTCACAGTATCTGTAAACTGTACATTTAATGCAGTCTCAGGTTTTTAAGAGGTTAGAGGAAAATTTGGTGATCCTAGAGCTGCAGGAGCCAAAACCATACATGATGTCTCATTAGATGATCCGGAGGTCCAGTTATGATCACGGCTGAGACGGGCTTCTTGAGGTAAAAAGGGGGGTCTGAAAACTGAGAAAGCGTGTGTGACTCAGGTGGTTCTTCCACGGGTCCAAGGCTTCATGAGGACTGCAGTTTTCTTGAGGAAAAGGCACCACAAGTTGGTGAATTATCCTGTGTGTGACGGTGTTGAAAGTATGCCCACACACCTCCTCTTCTGCTATGACACCTCGCTGCCGAACACCTCCAGCACCAGCGGGGTGAGCTGCATGCTGTGCTCCGGCTGAAAGGACAGCGAGCGGTACTGCTTCGAGTGCTCCTCGTTCAGGCTGCGAAGGTCCGCCAGCTTCTGGATCATCTTGGCGTAGAGGAGGCGTCCGCCTGGGTGGTTGACCCGGATGTAGGCCTGCAGGGTCTCAGACAGGTGGTCCTGGAGCTGCTCAATACGGGCGTGGTCCTGGACACCGGGGCGGTCTACGTTTGGATAGAGACAGGCGCAGATCAAATAAATAAACTGATTAAATATTGAAAACACAAAAATTTCTTATTCCACTGACTTATGTTGACAACAAGTTTTGTGTCCTGTTCAATTTTATTACAGAGCACAACCATCCCTTTATGAAGCTGTAGATGATCAACCAAAGTTTGAAAGGTGTGTTTCCATGAAAACCCTCCTTCTTTTCTTGTCTCGTCTCGTCTCTTTTCGTCTCTTCTCTTCTCTTTCTTTTCCTTGCCTTTAAACCAAAGAGAAAAAGTGAAGATCTTGCAGTACCTGGTGACAGCAGGCAGATGGCCATGAGCAGCACATGTTCCTCCTCGTGCAGGTTCAGTTTCTTCAGACCAACTTGAAACTTCACCAAAGGCTCCAACAGCTCCAGGGTGTGACCGGCTGCAGAGAGGACACAGACATACAAAGCTGAAAACT
The DNA here is from genome assembly GCA_036245035.1 of Adrianichthys oophorus. NCBI lineage: Eukaryota > Metazoa > Chordata > Actinopteri > Beloniformes > Adrianichthyidae > Adrianichthys > Adrianichthys oophorus. The sequence continues at coordinate 1,541,564 of BSAI01000015.1, read as the reverse complement.
TTTTCAGTTTGCTCAGAGAAAGATCCTCCCCAAACACAGAAAAAGGGTCTCTGAAGGCTTCAAAGAGTGATCTTCACAATGTTTTTATAGGCTGGACAGACAGATGACTTCTTCTGTGAGAGAACAAAAACAGGATTTGTATCTCCTCTGCTGTGTTGATAGAAAAACCTCAAGTCAACTTCTGATACTTTGAAAGGAACAAAGAAAACAAGGTGTGAACATCCTGCAGAAGACTCAATCTGAGAAGTGAAAAATAATCTCATCACAGATTAACTGCTTTACATGCAGCCAGTCTGCTGGGATTTTTTTTTGAACTAACCCTTTGTCACATCGTTGATGCAGTATTTAAAATCGGCCCCCCCACAGCTCCAGGACATGTCCTCAAGGCTAAACGACTGGTTTGAGCGCAGCATGATGATCTCGATGGCGCTCGACTTCAACAAAGCGATCTGGTCCTCTGCCGTCAGATCTCTGGAAACATTTGCAAGAACAGAATTATGAAAATAAGTTCATTATCTGACCCAGAGCATCTTCTAAAATGAAGAAACTGTTGGATTTTTCTCGACCTAAAAACTTATTTTGTCAAATTATTGCCAACTATTTTTGAACTGAATAATTCTGCAAAAAGTTGCATTTAAAAGGAGACTTTCAGGCATGTTCTTCACAGGAGAGCTTCAATATGAATATATGCAAATAAAATGCAGCAAAACTGATTATTCCAATGTATGAACTTGGTTTATTTTTTCCACAGTGTCTCATCTTTTTAGCAAAAGCTAGTTAAACTCAGTAAGAGAAAACGATAGAGAGTTACTGAGTGCAAAGACAGCAAAAAGACAAATCTGTGGAACTAAAGAAGACAGACAGATGACTTAAAAGCCACCATCCAATAGTTAGAAATGTCAACACTATGTTTAAACTAAATTCCTCTCAGAGATTTGTGGTAATTTACATATTTGTGCCCAAAAGTGCAGAAAATCATGAAATATTTAAAAACTTTCAAGAATCTTTCAGTGGAAAAAAGGCAGAGAGTCTGTTGGATTCCAACAAAGGAATCAACAATCAAAATGGATCAACAGCAAATATTCATACATGAAAAAAATGCTTTTTCAAAACAAGAATAAAAAAACTAAGTTAACTCAGAACACTAGAAGAATTTTGAAATCAGGTATACAGAAAAAAAAAATCTACTTTTGCTCTTTAATTTCAAAATAAAAGCTCAAGCAGAGAAGATTTTTTATCAACTGAGGAGGTTTGTTGATATTCTTTAAAATGATTATTGTCAGTTGCAAAATTAATGCACACAACCTGTAGAAAAGGTGTTTGAGTGCAAAAACACATAATAAAATAAGATTCCAGTGTTAGAGTAAGAAACTAAAGCTCTACCACTAACAAGCAGGCAAACAGAAGCTTCAAAAGTACTGAGGACACAAAGGTTTGCTAAGCATTTGCTACAGGTTAAATGTTTAAATGTTCTGGCTGTGTTCTTCTTATTCCGGTCACACACCACATTTTCCAGTCCACAGAGATCCTTGTAGGAGATAACGTGCATTTACGTGTCAGAATGTTCTACTTAAACCTCCTACGGTCCTGACATGGGCGTGTTTATGTGTGCTAGAAACAATGAGTATGCAAGAAGTAAATTCACAGCAAAAGTAGGGCGCTGTACTGTTCATGTTTGTACTTTTGTCATCACCTCTGTCTGTGTACTATGTACAATTGAAATGTTCCAGGACGTTCTTAAAGACCCACTTCTGCATGCGGGAAGAGCTCTGTACTCTCTGTTCAATTGTCTCCTCACTTTCTGTCTGTTTGTGTTGCAGGTTAGAAATGTTTAGAGCTAATAAACTGAGTCTCTGGTTTCCAAACGTTCAGACTTGTGTTCCTGCAGACCGATAATCGCTTCAGCTGCTTGTTGCATCTCTGACATTCAGAAGAAAATAAAATACCAGCAGAGTTTAATTGAATTATGACTCAATCTTCTAGTTATTTCCTGTCTGTATTTTTAGCTCACATTTTAGTGACTGATGGTACTTATTTAGATCAAGTGTGCTTATTGCTCATAACTGTGCATTCACATGGAATGATTTGGGGGATGATTTGAGTTAGAGATTAGCAACTCCAGGCCTCGAGGGCCACAGTGTCTGCATGATTTCCAGATATCCATGCCCTACTGGTGACTGATTACCTGGTTCAGGTGTCCAGCCAATTAGAACATGCCAGAGCATGGTATGTTAGAAAACCTGAAGGAATGTGGCCCTCGAGGCCTGGAGTTGCCTTTCCCTGATTTAAGTGATTGCAGTGGTGTTGCTGTATGATTCACAAATCTGTTCCTTTGCTGAAAATGAGCACATTAACATTTTTTTTAACAGAAAAAGCTCATTTCAACTTCATGACCTACAAATACAACTGTCCATGAAAAAATGTTCTACCAATCAATTAGACATTTCGACGTTATTGGGTGCCTCAAAGCATCAGGTTTATATAAAACATAATGCAAATGGTTTATCTGTTGGTGTTAAAAATGAAAGATGAAGTTTCTATTGAAACTCCCACCTGAATCCTGGGATCATCTTTGCAAAGCCGATGACTTTCTGGATGCTGTAAGACACCAGGTCAGCCAGGTGGGGCAGCATAGAGAGCTTGGTGTCATCCTCGCTGGAGTCAGGACTGTTAACTCCATCCTGATACATCATCAACAGGCTGCTGAAGTTCATCTTTGTGTCCACAGACTCTGCTTCATGACAGGGATTGGGGCAAAGTCAGATGATTTACAAATGAGAGAAATTAAAAGCCTTAGTCCCAGCTGCCCTTACTGGTGGATCCAGGCTGTCTGCAAGTGAAAAATGTTCAAACCTGTCTGGGACACGCTCAGTGAAGCCGTAGAGACAAAATGTTCATGCGTCTTTTTTCTACAGGCATGCTGTGGGCGACAGGTCGTAGTGAACACTTCTACAACACTTAAATGTAAGTGAGGGGGAAGTAGGTGAGACACAGGCGTGTTGTGGTTTGCACCGTAATGCAACACATTACTAACATGACATTATTAACGTAAAGTAACACAGGTTAACAACGTGAAGTGTATCTTAACAGTGCAAAGATGCTTTCTCGCTTGCGTAAATGGTTGAAGATTTACAGTAGATGAAAGAATAGCACCCACTCCAGTGGGACTTAAAGGGTTAAGATGCAGCCGCTTCACTCCATGACCCTCCACGGGGCCAGACAACCCAAAAACCTATAGCACCTGTATGGGTCACTGTATGGGTGGTATATTTTTATGCCAATTTCCATTTTAAAGGAAAATGTTTGAAAAGAATTTGAAATACAAATAAAAACACATTAATGGGAGGAGCAAACAAATCCAATCCAATGTTTCGAGAGTTTATTAAGGTGTTTTGTTACGTCACATTATAAAGCAGTCCTGCACATAATTGCAGCGTTTGCCTAACAAGGACAGCTGAATTATGCTGGTGTCCTTCAAGCAGTGAGAAGCCTTGGAAAGTTTTAAAATCAGTCATGTTTGGATATGAATGTAATCCTGCATTGAATGAACTCTGGGGCTTGAATCAGCTCCAAATGATGAGATGAATAAACGCACTCACCGGGAGAATGGTTGAATGAGTCAGAGGAGGCGTCGGACAGCGAGTGAAGGGAGGCGGCTCTGCTGGCGCTGCGAGTCACCGGACCATCCCGGACTGGAGGCTGAAAACAACCCAGATTTCACTTAGCCTCAGATCTTTCTTCTGTATCCCACTTGGAGTTAAGACTAAAATTATATACACAGTAAGTCCATACACTCCAGTGACCTGTTTTACATAAACCAGAGCTTTTTTTCCCTCCTTTTTCCCACAAAAATATGTCCTCAGTTGACTCATCCCAGTTTCTGGAAAAAGGTTGTAGCATAAAAATGAGAAAAGCTCTTTTATTTTGTGTTTTACAAATTCTGCTATTTCACATTAGGATTGGCAACGTTTTTCCAAAAGCTTCATTGCAGGATCTTCCAAAGACATACTTTACTTTCTATAATGACAAAAGTTGCAGAATTGTGGAGTTGTTTTTGAGTTTTGGGAAACCTGACTGCTTGTTCATCTTGTCAGGTTCACTTGCAGTTCAATGTAACACCCACAACTCAATATCTGTGGGACTCAGGAATTCCCTGCCCGACTGGCTGCCTGCACAGTGTGTGCTTGAATCACACTTTGCTCTGTTAAATCACAGAGACACTGAAGCTTTCTCAGGTATTCCAGCCAATATATATTCTCCATCTCATTTACTCTGGACAATCCCATTGTTGTAGTCCAGTGTGAGAATACTGTCGGATGTAATCAAGTTAATAAAGGAAAGGAGAATATAAGACCTGCTGTCAAAGCCCACAATGGAACCACAAATCAATGAAAACTTGACTGTTTGAGAACAGAAATTAGAAAATCTACAGTTAAAAAACAGAGTCATAGGATGCTTGTGATACAGGACCTCATGCTTATTCCTGTGAAAGAAAAAGGCCAATTTTGACTTCTTGTGGACGATAAAAATGCAGTTTGAGTGGAAGACGTGAGCATGGGCAGGACTAACCCGGAAGCGTGAGAAATCAGAATAGGAGGCATCGTAGGTCTTGTGGTGAGCCTCTACCAGGGAGGAGATGATCCGAGCCTGTTCCTCGTTCAGCCGTGGTCTCATGGCCTCGCGGGCCGCCTCCTCTTCTTTCCTCTTCATTATCATATCTTTTTTTCTTTGAACCTCCTCATCAGTCAGTATGACTATGAAAGAAGGGGAGAGGGTCAACACATCCTATGCATCCTAAAACAAATCCTAGCTGTTTCAAAAATACATTTATTAAGATCAAGGCTACAAGAAACGACTCATGATTCTTTAATTTAGTCACTAAGTCAGTGTCCTTGTGTGATCAATCCCCTTTTATTTGAACAAATAAGGAAAGCCTCTAATAACTTTCATCCTAAACTGACATCTTTACTACCGTTAAAACCCACTTTGATGAAAACCGTGTTTTAACAATTTTTGTGGTAACTTTCTAGAGATGGAGAATAAGAAAATTAAGCATCAAATTGCATTTCTGAGTATTTCAGTATTCAAATTATCGCGAAGCAGAAATAGATGAAAAAAATACTGTTGGAAAAAGGTTGTATTTGTGACGTAGAAAATACATTGGGAGGGCCACAAGCTTCCTGCTTCATGATTTCAGCAGAGGAGGGAAAGGTGGGCGGGGTTTCCGGGCCAATGGTCACAATTCAGAGAGAACTCCTGTCGCTCTGCAGAAACTATGTTCTAGAAAATAGCACAGGTTTTGGGGATGTTGAGTAAAAACAGCATAAAAAATTAAGTAAAATACTACCAGGTGCGCTTTAAAAGATCGGAAGATGATCAGAGCTGGACTTCAGCAGAAAAGTTTTCACAATCTGCATTAAAGAATAATAATCCCCAAGGATTTCAAGAAACCAATGTGCATGAATCCAAAAAGAAATTATAAATGAAGTCATTGGGGGAGAAAAGAAAAATCTGTTGAAACCATCTTAAAAATAAAAGAAAAAAATGAAGAAAGCAGAACTGAATTTTACAGAAAGATCCAAGAAGATGAAGATGACGCGTTAGCAGTCGAGCTACGACTGCACAGTTACAAAACCAGCTGAAGTCTTTCTTTCCTACTCGCTCAGTCACCTATTCTCAGAAGAAAAATATGATGCTAATTCTCAAATTTTTCCCCCTTTTTTAAGCAAAATGTCAATTATAATTAGAAAAGAGAAGGTTTTTGCTTTAACTCTCTTCCTGTTCAGCTCTCTTTAGCACAGTCTCAATTCATTAGGATCCATGGAGGTTTGAGGTAGAGGAAACTGCACATTCCTGCAAAGTCCTGTCAGTTTTATCAGGGCAGAAAATGTGAGAGAGATTTTAAGGGCGGGACATTTGTCCTCAAGCATCATAAACATGTTGCTCATCTGTAAAAAAAAAAAAAAAAAAATCATTTCAGTAGTCTAAAAAATGCATTAAACAAAAATAAAATCCATCAACTGTCAAGAGCACGTTTCTTTGCATTTAGAGATGTGACAAAGTGATCAATCTATTTGGAGCAATTTCTATACATAGAAGAAATCTGAAGAATTTTAAAAAATCTTACAGGTAAACAATAAAATAACCAAATAATCTAAATCTTACAGATTTTATAAAATGTGTTGAGATCATTTCCCCTTGTTGACAATTCAGGCTCATTCTTTATCTTAAGGTTTTCATTCTTGTTTTGATGATTTCTATTGTGTCCCGTTGCTTCCATCTTAAATAAAGTTTAATACACTTTTTAAAAAAAAAAGAGTCTGATAATGTTGATAACAGAAATACCCCAAAAATAATTGTTGCCCTTCTAAGTAAAAATGAGCTTTTTAGGGAAATCTTTAAATCCTGATTGGTGGGTGTTTTGTTCAAGCTGCTTAATCATAGATGACGTTTCTCCACTGAGATTGGTAGTTTTTCTGCCACACCAGACAGTGTTGTTTCCTCAGACTCCACAACTGCTCAATTGTTAATGCAAACCAAAAATTCAATGACTTTTTACTCGATGTTTCCAGAAGAAGTAAAAAGTAGCGTTCCACGTCGCTTTTTCTGCTAAATACTTTCAATCAAAGAACCACTCGTCAACTAGAGAGCTCCGGTTATTCCAGAGAGTGTTTAAGTAAAAATATAACACTTAATCAAACTGTGCAAATTACATTTTTCATACAAAGGCTGTTTACGACGGCTTTAAACTGCAGCACTAAGAGGATTTTGATGATGCCACCACAAAAGCTAGATTTCATAGGTCCAGTGCGTCTGTATGCAGACAGAAACAACACCATAGGCTTAGAAATGTAAGTAAATGAACACAACTGTTTAGCCGACCAGGATTTACTTGGCTTTCTCTTTATCCCAGCATTAATTAAGCTTTGGAGGAACTCGAGTGACAATCTAATCCCAGGGCAGGAACAGACTGCCAAAAGCCATTCCTTGTGGTGAGTACATCCAAGTATGCAAGGTATAATAATGAATAGGCAGAGTTTGGTCAAAGTTTGGCACAAGCCATCAAAGGGTCTATTCTGAAGCCTGGACCTGGCAGCCAAGCCCGAGCGCTGGATGGCATCATTACAGACAAGAGTCCACAAAGAAACAAGTGGCCATTAAAGGAACATCTTGACCACCCCACAGTGTTTGGCACACATGCAAGAGTTTACCAAAAGACAGTGTGGTGTTCAGACGCCGACTGATTGGACGTGGTACTGTGAGCCCAGAATAATTTAGGAAAGACACAGAAGGGGCAAACAAACCTTGTGGGGCAATTAAGTGAACAGAATTGGGTTTTGGTCAACATCAGAAAAGGCAGAAACACTGGCAAAAGGGGAAGCACAGAGAGGAGCTGTGGTGGAGAGCAGTGCTGCCCTGTGGGTTCAGCCATGAACCAGATGAGCAGACCTGGAAACTCTCAAAAAATGAATTTGATATCAAGCCCACATCATATAATTTGATTCCAATGAATTCAGGTCAGCTAGGCGTCAAGTACACATTCAGAGTGATGCAAAAACCTCGGATCACCAGCGGTGCACGCTCTGTTACCGGAATCTATCAAGCCTACACAATGTACCAAGTACACAGGCAGTTGAAAACACACCTTATTTGATGTGGGCTACAGTAAAACCAACATGCGTTTCAGTTTCATTTCTCTGAAAACATCCGGTTTCCCTGATCATCTGCGTTACGGTAAGGCGTTAAATATCTGCCAAAATAAAAGCAATTAACTGCTCAATTAGGGGAAAAAAACATGATTTTTTTCTTTTAGATAAAGAAAACTGTAGTAGTAGTACTGTAGTAGTAGAAAACTGATATAACATCAATTTAGAAATGAATAACAGAAAAAGGCCTTTTACACTGTAAAAATAGGTCACCCAGAAATAAGTCAAAAAGTCTTAAAATAATTAGAAAAAAAAGTTTCTTTAAATAAACAAAAAGAATCTGCCAATGGGGTGAGAAAAATTGCCTTACCAAAAATGTTAAATGTCCTCAAACTAAGATTGTGTTGCAGTTGATAAGATTATTTTTCTTGATAAAATTATGTTTCTTGCACTGCAGGAAATAGGACATGCTTTCTTGAAACAACTGTTTTCTAACTTTCTTGAAATTCAATTTTTGCAGTGCATTTGACGTTTTTGTGAAATATATAAAAAGAGGAGAGAATAAATCAGACTATTGTAGAAGGAAAATTTTGAAAAGGCTGCTTCAGATATCTGTCTACAAAAGGACACACTAGGAATTTGATCGTCTGAAAAGTTTTTTAAACTATCTCAGAAACTTTTTACAAATAAAACCCTTTTTCAGGCAACCCACAGAAAAACCACGCAGGCACACGCACACACTTTCCTGGCACGGTCTGAACCTGTGTCAAATAAGGACAGGGTGTTTACTACGAGCTCGGCTGGTGCAGCTCAGAGAACCCACACAGAGGCACACAGTCTAAAGTATGGTGCAGGAGTTTGGAAAAAGCTGCCGATTTGAGAGACAACAGAGAAAAACAAAAACGCACAAAACAAAAATGCACAAAAACCCACAAATAAAAGTGACGTCTGATGACTAAAAAAAGATTTGATTATGGGATTCAACGTTTCATTAAAGATGTAAACAATTTCAAGAAAAGTTTTCAAAATGTTTGAACTTCAAGCAAATGCTTTCAATTTAAAAATATTTTGTATGGGATTGTAGGTGTGATACTTTGATTCCAACGAATTCCAAACTGATCTCTTTTTTTTTCAGAAAAGCCAATTAGCTACAAAAAAAACAAGATTTGAAAATATAAATAATATAATATACACATATAAAAGTATTGTGAATTTACCCCTCAAGTTTAAAGACTGCATTTTGTGCATGAACAGCCCATATTGTTGAGACAGCGACAAATAGACATTGAATATTTTTGTAACAATTGAGTGTATGACTACCATCTTGGATTTTTCTCGTTTAACCGTCTCCGCTATATGTCTGTTGCCCGCAGACATTTTTAGAAAAAAACATCTGCATGAATATTTTCTCTCTACAGGTACACCGGGCGGTCTATGACATTGATATTTCGTGCAGGTCACCCGTGAGCCTGTAGGTTGGACCATTTTTCACCCGCATCCACCCGTAAGCGCAGTTGTGACTTTGGGTTTAGTCAAGACCAGATAAAAAAAAGAGCCATCACAGAATCCAGCTGACGAACATACTGTCACATTTACTTCCCTGGCCCTAACGCAAGCTGGAAAAACACAAAGGAAAAGCAGATACAACTGAGGAAAATTCTCTCATCTGTTCTTTCAATCACTTCCTCTGATCCATTCTCTGTGAAACGTATCACTGCTCTGAAACATTCGTACTGAAAATTCTCTCTGAATTCAATCCTGTATCATCAGTTTTACACAAACACACTGATCAGGCTGGTCTGTGTCTGAACGAGATGGGGAAGGATAGTTATGAGAGTCTTTAAAGAAGACCCCCCGTGACTCTTTCCTTTCCCATGTGCATTGTTCTGCTGCAGTTTCTCTGAAGCACAACTCTTCGTGCCGCTTCTTCCTGGTGCTTTAACTTGTGTAGTGACCTCAAAGTGCTGGTTCCTCACAGCCTTCACCTTTGAATGCAGAATGAAGACGTCCCTGAATGTTAATCAGCTGGGAAATAAAGTCCTGATGGGTTAACAAGAGGGGACATTCGCTCCTCATGGTGTCTTCTTCTTTTATTACACCCACGCCGAACACTTCATGCATCACCATTAGGAGCAAAAGACAGCAAAGCTTTTTTTTACAGACTTTTATTAATGCCACTTCAATAATGATTTGATAGTCTTTGATTTGCAGCACTGATGACAACCTCCTTCTGTTTGGAAAACAGCAGGACCCAAACACAAGTGATCTGCAGCTCCTATGCAACCCCAGGCTAAGTTTGCCATCTGGCAGCTGATGCATATGCACCATGAGGACCATTGGCCTGTTTCCTTGCTGCAAATAAGATCAATGTTCATTAAACCATTGATTCTACACTCCCTGCTCTTTCTAAATGCCTTTAAGTATTAGATTAAAAAGCAGTTTGCTGCTTCCGTCTCCCAAACCTAAACTAACATGTTTAGCAGGGAACCGAAATAGGAACCTCTAGGATTGATATGGGGGTTGTTTAAATCGAGGGGTGTCGAGTGTTGCATTAGTTTAAATAAAAGATGTGAGTGGACTCTGTTCTCAGCTGTTAGATACATTTATTTGGTAAAGAAAACCTTTAAATAAAAGGTAAAAAAATCAAGGATTTCCCAATACGATCACATGATCGGAAATCTGGCCAATCATCAGTTTAGACTCAATCAAAATCAGATGTTGCATCCCGATGATATTATTTTATTAGCAATTCGATCAAATATATATTTTAAGCTTATTATTTCAAATAAATGCCCTAGTAGAAGTCAGTAGATCATGAACTGATCACGACATTTTGCTGCCTTAAAACAGCAGAATATGACACTACTCTGAGCAGGAGGCACACTAAAACAGTTAGCCAGATATTCACAGAATTAAGACCTCTAGGTTCAATAACTTTTAAAAACATTTAAAACTGACAGCCAGAGTCTCTATTGGTTTGTCTTAAAGCAAAGAACAACTTACAAACACATGTGAAAAAATCTATGCATAATTATTTTTAATGAGAATTAAATGTTAAAAATGTCAGCAAGACGGCTGTCAGGGGACTATCTACAAAATGAAAGCTCTGAGGAAATTTGATTATAATTAATAATAATGTTCAAAAAGACTAAATGGTTCCAGTGATATGAGCTAGTCATGGATGCCTCATCATTTTCATGCTACAACAACAATTTTAAAAGAAAGTCATGATTAATTTGTACGAATTTATCAGAGATGTGAGCCACACATGATCAAAAATGTTCAATAGCTTTGAAGGCACTAAAGCTACAGTCACCAAACTTTCTGACAGAACTAATTATCAACTATTTTTACTAGTTAATAGTTAATTTTATTTTCTTTATCGTTAAAGATACTTCACAGAAGTATCTGTTCTGTTTAAGTGTTGAATGATGAAAATATGGGACAACTCTGATCTTTTTATTAAACTTGATCATTTTTTTTGTGTTACAAAAGTATCGGATCAACAGATACTCAAAATCAAATTACTCAGAATCCATGCCAAAAAATCTGAACAAGACAATGGCAGTAAAAATATTCTGATGAGGTGACGGCTTCTTCCATTTATGTCATAGCAGTAGCAAACATGGAGGACCCCTGTTTTCTTTTCTGCCATCAGTATCGAGGATCGCAGCAGCATTTAGAAACCTGCTCTCTAACTCAATTCATGAATTAATGAAAATGACTGCAGTGAAAAGTCCAGATGGAGATGTCAGCAGAAGACGGATCGGAGGCTGTAGAAAGGCCAGCGAAGCTGCAGGAACTCAGAACTTCTCAGCTTTCAAGAATTCCTAAATTGTTGCTTGAGACTGAGGAGCGCTGACAGTGGAAAATTACTTCTTTGAACTTTAGGGTGTGTTTGAGAACATTATCCTGCTGCAGTATTGACCCCTTCAAGACGAGGACACAATGGATGAAGAACTTCTCTGAAAACAGGCCGCTCCTCTTGGCAAGTATGGGGTCCAATCAGGGTGTGATTGTGTCCATCACAGAGGAACAACCAAATCTAAATTTAAATTATTCTCATAATCTGAAGTTGTTTTTTTTAATCCTGTAGCTTCACAAAAATACTCCACAGGAAGCAGGTATCTTTTTTTCTGTGTTTAATTCTGTGATGACACTGTTTCAGTCTTACTCTGTAAAAAAAATCTTGAACAAGCGACTTTAAGTTGCACTCGAATCATCTTCTGATCTATTGTCAAAGCGTTCCCAGGGATATTTTAATTATAATGATGCCGTTTTGAGCCGAAGTAAAAAGAAAACTGTTGTTTTCTAGGACATAGTTTCTGCAGAGCGGAATTCATTAGAAATTCACCTCTGAGCTGTGGGTAGGACTGCCGGCGCTGAGCGACCCCACCCCCTTTCCCTCCCTGTTGCTGAGAGCTCTCTGTTAAATGCTCTCCAACTAGTTTACGGCCCCTCCATCCCCAAACCTAACGGTTAGCGGTGCTACAAAAATGGCGAACAATATTATTGTTTGATTGTATGAAATTTCAGCTCAGACAAAGAAAACAAAGATATTCATGGCGGACTATTTGATATGTAATGTGGCCCAATGTCCCAGTAACAAGTCAATGCGTCGCTGAGCCGGCAGCGACCTTGAATTGCAGCAGCAAAGGAAAGTGATATGCCGATCGTCACGATAGGTTTAATAAAGTATCAGTTCAGAGAGGAAGATCACCTCCTACCGCTTGTTTTTTTACACATCATGAAGGAAACATTTGTTTGGAAGAAGTCTGCACACACAGGACATTGTGACTGGAACTGCATTCAAAACACCCAGCATCCAATCAGATCTGAGTATTCACCCGGACCACTTAAAGCGCAGAAACACACTGTTTGTTTCGTATGGCTGTATGTCAGCATCTTTGGTTTTTTGGAGTAATACTGCACATATTAAAGTCTTTCCTGTTCTGCTTATCTTCCTACTGATGTGTTTTGTGCACACAAATACAAATTCTGGGTTAACTGGCTTTCTAAATGTAAAGATTTCTGACAAATAAAATGAAGGGAAACGTTTAGTCTCTGGTCTGGTGTTGTTTGAAAGCTGCATATTGTAAAACATTGTGATTATCACAATCAAAAAGTGATTAATCTGATTAATATTTTTAATCGATTGACAGCACTAATTTAATCACTCTCTAAGGACAATTGATCTATTTGCCAAACAGTTTTTAGAGCAATAGTTACTGAAGATTATCGGACACAAAGCAAGAATTCAGCCTTTGACACTGTCAGGTAAGTTTGCATTGATACTGGAGGCATTCCCAGAAACCCTCTGCTGCTTGCTAAGCACTGTCCTGCTGATAAACTAAAGTCACTAACGTACAGCCACCCTTACAACTCCACGCGTTTATTTAGAAAAACAGGCTTGTGCAGTGTCATCTGAATGTCCAAAGAACAGAACATGGAACCACTTAAACAAAGAAGTTCTCTGGGTATTGAAACACAATCCATTTTTTAAAGACAGTTTTAGAATTTGGCTGCTTATGTGCACAGACCTTTATTAGAGGAGCTCTTTTTTCTAATTCTCAGGCATCTCAAGAATTTCCTCAAATTATGTGGCAAAACATGGACAGAAAAGCTCCTTCTGTTTAATCAGCATTAACTCTAAAAATTAACCACCCCCCCACACACACACACACTCACTTTGTCTGAACACTCATCTACCCGACCAAGAGGCTACAAGCTACAAAATGAGACGACAATCAAAGAAATACGATTGAAGGAAACCGTCTGTCGCCGACCTTTCACCTCAAGCTGTGCCTTGAACAGTTAACAGAAAAGGTGGGCTTACATTCTTTCATCATGCCGATGTCAATGCAGCGTTTGAGGCGGCAGGCCTGGCAGTGACGCCGGTTGTCCTTGGTGATGTTGCAGCTTCCATTGAACGGGCAGGTGAAGGAGGCTTTACGCTTCATGCTGCGCCTGCACCAAAAATAAACAAGAGATACATGAGATGTTTTAATGGGAAGTACAAAGTAAAAGGTAGCAGAAGGAGGATTGGTTAAAGAGAAAACTGATCATACTGTCATTCTGTTGAAGACCCACTCCGATGAAAATGTTTTTTGGTGTTTTTAACATATTGCGGCATTATTCTGATGATGGAGAACATATCTATTATACAAATTAAGCTTGTTTGCATTTCTGAGTATTTCTTTGGTCAAACAGTTGTGAATCAGGAGCAGATGAAAATAATACTGTTTAAAAAAAAGCACATTTGTGGCATAGAAAATACACTGGATGGGCTACAAGTTTCCTGCTCATAACTCTCAGCAACGGGGAGGGAAAGGGGGCGGGATTGCTCCACTCCAACAGTCCAGGCCACAACTGAAATATGGATTTGTAATGAGTTACTGCAGAAACTATGTCCTAGAAAACAATTACTTATTGGGGCTAAAAATAATACAGTGGGAAGATAATTACAATGAAAAGATCCCTGGGGACGCTTTGAAAACAGATGATTAGAGTGGGACTTTAAACAAAACAACAACTTAAAACGAAGAACTTTACTACATCTACAAATGTATAGAAACAAGAAAAAGACAAGAAATGATGCTGGCAAAAATCCAGGGAGGTGAAAGGGAAGAACAGAAACTAATCAAAGTAAAAACATCTGCCACAAAGTTTCCATTCACACAACTTATGAGATAAACATCCTTTTATTTTGTATCTTTTAATCAGCCTTTACTAAATTATTAACATACAACCTTCATAAACAAGTATTTTGAGCAAAAGATGCTGACATTTGACCCAAGGTAAAAGAGAAGGTGAAAGAAGACTCGCCTGAAGAAGCCTTTGCAGCCTTCGCAGGTCATGGCGTTGAAGTGGAAGCCAGTAGCTTTGTCTCCACACACCCCACAGATACGCGGGACATTGCGGTCAAACTCATCCGGTCCGACCACTGACGTCGTCACGGTAATGGACTCCATCACTGAGGAGAAAAACGAAGGAAAAAGGTAAAGAGAGAGAAATGAAGTGCCTCCAGTCTTTTCTAGTTAAAAAACAGAAACAGAAGAAGCAATTACTGTGAAGAAAATGTTCCGCTTAAAGTCCGCTTAGCGCTGGCCGAGTGCGAGTCGTACCAAAGATGGCAAGCTGTGGATTTGTCTCTTCATATATAAACAGGTGCTGAGCTATTAGCATATTTAGTCCAAGGTATTAACGACTACACTCTGCATCTTGCATCTACTGGTTGTCGCTGAAAAGCACACACACCCGCACGCACACACAATCCCGAGGTAATGTATATTTATTGTAAATAGAAAGAAAACAAGATTTTGGACGGAGGAGGAAAATGGCAAAAAGGTGGCATCTGCGTACAGCTGACAAATGGCCAATGAAATTAAAACGGCCAATTCTCTAAAGCGACATTTTTTTCCCTCACACCATCTGGCCGTCTCTTATGAAATAATCAGCAGCAGAAAAACACACACAGGCATCGATCTACTTCATATGAACCTTCAACAGGCAGAACCTGGCCAGAAATCTCTCTGCACAGATCATGACACGGACGTCTTTCTAAAATAAAAAAAATGAACATAAAATAAAATAAAAGTCATTTGTCAGAACAGTTATTTTAATAGGAAGTCCCTTGAGATAAAATCTCAAAATACAAACAGGGACAGAAGATAAAAAAAAATAAAAGTTAGAAGCAAATACCAAGTGAGTGAATGTCAGTCTACAAAAAGTTGAAGTGATGCTCTAGTTCCAACTTTTTTCTCTTCAGAATCTGTGAAATTTCACTTTAAAGCAAGGCAGTTTGAGATTTTAACTATAGTTTCTGTGGAATATCGGCACCAAGGTACTGGTTAACATGGAAATATCAAAATCAGCGATGAAACATCAAACCAGCACATGATCCGATAAGAGCCTGATTATGACAGCTATGCAAAACACAGAAAGACATAACTCAATAGAGGTGGAATTACACAAGTTCACCACTTACCACATTTTTTCAAGCAATAAATCAAACTTTACTTAACATTAATTGATCATCAAATTATTAAAGGAATCGATGTGACCTGCTGGAAAAATCTCTTTATGATTATCAGAAATTACACTGTTAAGAGGAAGGCATCATCTTCTTACATTTTGTTCATTTTTCTTTATTTTATAAATCAATGCATTATGTTATTTCTGAAATGAGCTTGATATACAGTATCTATGTGATTTCCTGTTCTATTCTCTGTAAGCATTGCTAGGAATAAATCAATAGACAAAAATTAAAACAATCAAACCTTCTTCTAACTGTATTTTGGATTAACATAAAACTTATTTATACTATTAAAGAAAGATGAATTAGTTCTTTTACTAATCGTTTCAACTGGGCCAAATAAAAGAGCAGAAAAGAGGTCATGGAAAAAAAACTAAATGGGAACAAAATTGGGGGGGCGTGGAGACACGCATGGACCGATGCACAGCGGGATTGTCAAGGCTGCAGATATAGCCTGCAGGTACCTTAGGTGCAAAGAAGTAGGACGTCAAACAAGGACGCACAGCTGAGAGAGGCTCTGTGAAGGAGTGTTGTGCAG
Organism: Adrianichthys oophorus; assembly: GCA_036245035.1. Taxonomy (NCBI): domain Eukaryota; kingdom Metazoa; phylum Chordata; class Actinopteri; order Beloniformes; family Adrianichthyidae; genus Adrianichthys; species Adrianichthys oophorus. Next base: position 1,525,345 of record BSAI01000015.1, on the reverse strand, counting down.
CATGGAGGAGGAGGACGTGGTGACTGCTGAGGGAATGGACGGGAGGGCAGGTCACCAGAAAGCTTTTTGGCTGTTGAGCACCGGTCTCAATAGATTGAGGTCCACCGCCACAGTGGCCACTGCAAAGCTCTCACTAATACAGAGGCAATATTACTTTACTGCATGTTGACCGTCTCTGCCTGGTTTGTGTAACACGTCAATGAATTCAAGCTGCGGGGCTCCTCCGGGGGGCGCTGAGGGAGGCGGAGAGAAGTCAGGACAGATGTGTGCACAAAAAAACAAGAGACTGAGATTAGTCATCATGTGACAAAAACAGCTTTGTTTACTGATGCGGCAGCAGGTGAATAATGAAATAACCGGACGGAGGAAATGCGGACAGAGAAACGCACATGAAAACATGCTGCAGTTTCATTAGCAGAGCCCATCACAGCCTTTAGGCCCTCTTTCAGCAGCTCCTTTCTCCTTCATATTTAATCCCTTTTCTCACTCGCTTGTGCTTTTTTCAATCATGAAGCTGTTGGATCAACACCTATAAATACCAGACAAAAGAGAAAGAGTGGAAAGATTTCCCTCTCAGGTTCTGCGGCATCCTGGGGCTCACATGTGTCAATGTGTCACATGTGTATTATAAAAAGAAGACGTTTATGTCAGCGTAACAAATTCACTTCTGAGACAACAGACAATGCTGCAGGAAAAAAGCAGACCTCAGCTGTGGAAAACTCGCCACGTGGACTGTGTCCATGCACATGTGCGTCTGTGAGTAAATGCATGTGTGTGTTTGAAGACCACTCACAACCGGATTTAAGAGTCTCATTACGCCTCCAAAGCTTGGATCACTGTGGCAGAAAAGATGCATCGTCGACAACAAGGTGCTGAATAATGCAGTAACGTGGCTAATCATGGTTTTACTAAAGTATAAAAGTTCTGCCATTGAACATATTCCGGATATTATTATATATGCTTGTAAATGTGTTTACACTGTGTTCAACTGTGGTTTAGTTTAGGGGTTTAACGTTTGTGTTTGGTATTGGAACATCTTTTCAAAGCATGGATTTTTTATTTTTCCTAATAAATAATAAATACATAATTCTGTACAAGTGTAAAAGTTTAAAGCAGATAAAAACTCTAAATATGGTAAAGAACAACAGCAGAAAACCTGTCAAATGTTCTAACAGCTACAGTTGTGGCAGCAGCTTAAAAACATCCAAAATACAGAACAAAAATTAGTGAAGAAGAGCTTTTATAAATCACAAAGTATGAATAATCTAAACTGCTAACAATAATGGATGTAATTACCTTCAATGAGAATTGATCATTTAAATGAGAGGAGAAAAACATTTAATAGGACCTTATAAAAAGATGCTTTCTAAATGACAATATGACATCTTAGAAGCGCTTACAAACAACATCTACAAATGATGATAAATGTCTTATAAAAGCTTTACAAATGCTAAAATTGTCTATGTAAGCAATTTAGTCCAACGTATAAGTGTTTTTATAGGCAGCATATTAACACTTCAAAGGTGTAAAACATCTATCTTAAATGCTTTATAAATGTCTTATTGGAGTATAAACACACAACTGATGATTAGGAACGCCTACTGACTAGTTTCTTAAGGAATCTTATGATACCGTGTTAACTTCAGATAAGTTACTGCAAAATAAACTATTAAAAAACAGTTTGTATTTTTAATGAAGCAGCTTATTAACATGATCAACCACCTATACAATCAGTTTATTAACACTTTATTTCTAAGACATCCGCCAATACTCATGCATGTCTTATAAAAACATTAACAAGGATTGTAAATGTGCTTCTAAATAGATAGGTAATGAATCTTCTTAAACTTTTTAAAGACTCTAAAGGGCATTTGTCATTGCTAATAAATGTCTTAAACAGTCATGTTGATTAGTATGTTATAAATAGTTTTAGGAATCTTATTCTTAAGAGTCACTTTTTAGTCTTTAAAACAGTACAACTTTTTAAATTCTACCTTCAGGATCTCAAACAAATACACATTTGTTTAATAGGTTTAATGTCATAACACAAATATTTCCACTAATAGTATTATTACCATATCTGTTGATCTAGTAAGAAAAAAAAGCATCAAGCCACTAAGCTGAGAAAACACCACAGCCACATGACTAGGATATAACATAACACATGTGCACAGAGAGGCCGTAAGCGCCTGTGACTTGAACTTGGACAGAGAAGCAAAGAGGTTAGAGGCAGTACCAAAAAAACGTCCTGTTGTGTAACTTTACTTGATTATTATTCCCATGGAGGCCAAAAGAGAGGATCATGGGAGCAAGCTTTAACATAAATGTAGCAGAGAGTAAAAACATGCAATTTGGGACAAATATTTTCAAAAGAACAGAAACCAAATGAAAAATAAATAATAATGCATTATACAAAACGCAAAAATACCATGCCAGAGTCCATTGCAAAAAATGCCATTGATAATCTATAGTTACTAGATAGTGTTCTTTAGGTCAAAAGGTGACCTTTTTTGTGAAACTCTGGTTTTCACAAACAAAGAAATACTTGGCCCATCGCTGATTCAACACTGCTTCAAAAGCATTTTGGATAAGCAAAGACAAAAGCATCAATAACATCAGCTCAGTAGACAAAGGCTTGTTGCATTGTGATCGTTTGACTCAATGTTTTGCTCTCTGAAGTCCACAACTTCATCTTTTTCATGACACGTAGGAGTTTTGACAAGTTTCTTTTCCATGTCTTACGTTTTTCCAAAAAAAAAGTGATTCAGGCAGCAGGGAAAAACAATCAATGTTTAAAACAAAAAAACATTTTACATTTAGAATAACTTTTGACTCCAAATTTAGCTTTCTCAGAACACAAAAACAGTCTGAGCACTGGTTAAATGTTCGTAAATGGAACTGAGAAGTTTCTAATATTGAACTGGAGAGGCACAGATCAATTTTCCATGTGACTAGACATTTATTTACTTCTTCTTTGCATGTTTATTTGTGCATTACAACTCTAAGTCTACCCTACTGTAAAATGTCATTTGACAGTTTACATAAAGTTGTTAAACAGTTGCAGCAACACAGTTGACAGGTCACTGGCACGTGCATTCACATCAAGTTAAAGCCCCAAAACTGCTCTTTGGAGTTCACGTCGGCACAATCGGTGTCTTTTCAGCACTCACAGCAACTCCTTTTTAATAAAGACTTGTGCTGACACTGGTTTTGCTCTGCCCCCTTTCACAAAGTAGCCATGGGTATCCCCGGGGAGCCCACTGCAGACACTGATGAGTTTAAAGCATAGACTCGTCTGTATTTAAGTCCAGATGAAACTGAACAGGCCCTGCGACAAACTGGCAACCTGTCCAGGGTGGACCTTCACCCACGAGTGTCCGAGTTAAGCTCAGGCAGCCCTGTGACCCCCCCAAAGGGACAAAACGGGTTTAGAAAATGGATGGATGGACAAAACTGAACTAAAGATAAAACATTTAAAATACAATATAGTGAGAGAGGAAATGTGCAGCTCTAGTTTTATTGTAAAGATAAACGTTATACTAAATAGCATAGCTTGAAAAGTTCATCTTTTCGCCAACTTTACTCTCCTCTGACTTTAGAAGCGCAACGGATAAATACAAAAAGAAAAAAACTGTCACTAAAACTAGTATTTTCTAAAAACAATAAACGTAAATCTACCGTTTGAGCAACTTTATTAGCAGCCTCCTCGTAACATTGTAGAATATTGTGCATTATTATGGTCTGTCTCAATAAATCCATACTTGGAGTAAAGACTTCTGCTTTTCATCTGTCAAATTAATATTTATTTTTTCACGTGACAGAGCAACTTGACGTATCAAGAATGAGTCAAATGTGGGAGAAAATCCAGTAGTTTTCCAACTTAAAACTTCATTCATTCATTCATTCATTTTCCAATCCGCTTTATCCCTTTCGGGGTCACGGGGTTGCCGGAGCCTAACCCGGTCACTCATGGGCGAAGGCAGGGTACACCCCGGACAGGTCGCCAGCCTGTCGCAGGGGCCCAACTTAAAACTTCCTTAACGTAAAAAATGGATGTTGTGTTTTCTGCAGCCCAGTACCAAATGTTCCTATGTACCGGTACTGGTCCGAGGCCTGGGGGTTGGGGACCACGGCTTCAGATCAACCTTTAAAGTTCAGTTGGCATGATGAACAGAATCTTGCAAACCCACAAAGATCTTGCTCTTAAGCATCTCTGCGTAAACAAATAAAGGTAGCACTATTACTAAAGAAGAGACTTCAACAGTGGACACTGTGAGGCTACAGGTGAATGGAGGAAGATGACCTCTGACCACACAGTTAAGGAAATCAAGGAGGTGTTTTTCTGTCAATAACAAATCACCACATTCTTGCCTGCCTGTAGAAAACAGGGAAACCGAAGCTCAATTTAGAAAGAACAGCTGATGAAAAGTTATACGACTGTGGATGATGAAGTTAATGTCTAATTTAACCGTTTAGTGCAACTACATGTGGTTAAATTACATTTATTTAAGGGGATCCAATTTACTCAAGGTTCAGTCATCTTCACACAAAGCTGTGGTTTGAAACTTTCATAAAGGAACACTTTCCTAATCCACAGCTGCAAAGGACACACTTAAAGGAGAGAAGTCAATTGCAAGGAGGACACAAATTAAGATGCAACGTAAGGACTAAGTTTTTACCCACATTAATTTTAAAGACAGAGGATTTCTGTTTTATAAAATATGTTGTGAAATATTGTGCACACCATCCCATCATCTAGTGTCCATATAGACAGCTGTCCAGCTGTGTCCAGCTGTGTTTGTAAGTCTAGGTTAAAAAAAGGAATAATGCCTCAACAAGAACTGTGAATGAATTTTGTTTCCACACAGCAATCTCTGGAATGAACCAACAGAAACCACAAGCTACAACTTTCTAGACTTTGAGGACCTGGTATAAAATGATGCATTTTCTTATTATTCCACTTGTTAGTGCTCTCAGAGTGGAGAAAATAAACAACTTTCAAGAAATGTGGCATCATTCTGTTAATGTCCTGATTAAGATTCAGATCCAGACTGAACAAGTTTCTGGCTGGTTTAACTTTAGCTGTGCGACGCTTTTCTACTGAGAAACGGGATATTAAAGACCATCTGTGCCAAAAATGATTGTTGAAACCCCATGATCCTTTTACTCATTCCTGTTTAGATCAAACAGCAAAGGACTTGAAGACTTTTCAAAGTTATACGCCATTAAAAACAGCCTTACCTTCCATGTAGTTTTAATTCTCAGAAAAAAAAGTTGTTCAGGTTGAGCATTAAACTCAGTGAATGAGGGTGTTACAGGAGAAGAGCTGCTTTAAGTGAGTAGATCAATCTATAGGCAGCACAACAGGGAACGTGGCCCACTTTCATCACCAGATGCCTCAAAGTGGGCCTCACTTCCAGCTAAATGTTACAGGCTCGTCGAATGGTACAATAAAGAACAAAAAAGTCAAAGCGAGGGGAGATCAGGGCTTACAGCAAGGAAAATTTCTGCGGCTGAAATGAGGCGAGGGAGTTAGACGAGAGGCTGGAGGGATGTTTATTTGAATCCTGTGAACGAGACGTCAGGCTGAAAACTGTTCGGTGGAGGACAGCCGCAAACGGACATTTGAGCGACAAACAAAGGGTCCCACTTTCCACCAAATATTTATGCTACAGCTTGTTCTCTGCATTTTCCAAGCTTTGACATGGCTTTTTTTAGCTTAAAAATGCTAAACATTAAGAAAAAAGCAATAACATAGCCATCTCCGACTCTTGTTTGAAAAGGCAATATAATAAAAATGCTCAAATGGCACCCATGTTTTTTTGGCTGAACTGTTGAGAAATGTGTGTACTCCACTTACTGGAACTATAAAAACCCACATTGTTGGCAAGACGCAATAAACAAGAAAATCATTACTTAGTGAGTCCGAAATTGTTCGGTATGGTACATTTTTGTGGAAAGAAGTGAGGGGATCTAATAATGGACCTCTTCCTTCCTCACTAAGGCTCGTAAACTGTTACCCACCACCCCACCAAGGGCACAAACCAAAAGAAACACATCTAATACTTTATTTGCAAGTACATAAGTGATAAATGATATTTTGAACAAGCTTCATCATTTTAAATACAACTTCTGACAAAAATGATGCATTACAAACGATTAAATGCTAACTAGGCTAAACTCAAATGCAGAATTAAAACAAATCAGAATTTTCATAGAATTAAAATGAAAGACTACAGAGCTGCAGCACAATGTCCCCAACAGCATCTAGGGTTATCTTTTGTAAATATTTGTCAGGAACCGCTTTATTTTGAAAGGTTTTCTCATCTTTTCTAATCCGCTGAAGATTGTATGTCTGACCAAGAAATGGTGAAGTTCCCATCCAGTCATTGAATGGATGATGCAAAATGACAAAAAAAACTGGAGCAGGAAAAGGAGGAGACATCAGTTTTTGGGCGCATACCAATGCGCGGCCACTGAACATGCACTGAAAAAGTATTTAAACTTTGACCAATCAGGGACTCGGATTTGGTAGTGATGTATAGATGATGTCCCTTTTTCATGAACAGAATTTCCAACCCTTTGGACATTGATCATGAAGAAGAAATTCATAGTGGCTGTTTGTGCCCGGGGGCTGCACGGTGGCGCAGTGGTTAGCGCTCCTGCCTCACAGCAAGAAGGTTCCCGGTTCAAGTCCTGGCTGGGGGACCTTTCTGTGTGGAGTTTGCATGTTCTCCCCGTGCATGCGTGGGTTTTCTCTGGGTACTCCGGCTTCCTCCCACCGTCCAAAAACATGCTTCATAGGTTAATTGGTTAATCTAAATTGTCCCTAGGTGTGAATGTGAGTGTGCATGGGTGTGTGATTGTGGCCCCTGCGACAGACCAGTCCAGGGGTGTACCCTGCCTTCGCCCATGAGTGGCCGGGTTGGGCTCCGGCGGCCCCGTGGCCCCGAAAGGGATAAAGCGGATTGGAAAATGAATGAATGAATGAATGTTTGTGCCCGGCTGGCATTTTATGACACCAAATCTTTCATGTACGGAAATAGAGTTGTGAAGGAAAAAGTCTGGAGCAAGATTCACCAGGTTTACACCACTTCCACATTTCACACCAAGACTCTTCCAACTGTAGATACATGTTCTAGAATCAGTTACAGTCTACTGACCACCATATGCTAGACGCACATTCAAGTACTCACTAAACGCAGGACTTTGACTGCAGAGCCATCCAAGCCTTCATGCATCCGCCATTGCTGTTAGGCTAAAAAAAACTCAGAATCCATTTTAAACCAAAGCATCTCTGTGCCAATGGAGCACTTGAGATGTGACTGGGCAGGGGTTGATGGAGGTGCACTGACTTCTGCAGAATAAACAGGGAAACGTTTGAACGAACTGAAACATTTATTTTATCCACCTGCTCACATGTCCCAACTGTCCTCATGGGTGGCTACTATCTGTGGACGAAACATGGTCAAACATGTACAGACAAAAATGTCACTGCTGCTATCTCCGAACCTCCACGGACCCAGATGACCCAAACGTATGAATTAACCCTGGTATGGGCGAATGTGACGAAGGCATAAGCTCAGGTGGAACCAGAAGAGAGGCATCAAAGATGCAAAGCAGATTTAAAAACTGCAGACAGTGAAACCGTCCCATAGCAATGACTCTGGCAGCACAAGGAAGGAGCCTTGACAACACTCCACCAAATGCTGATGATGACCGAACAGACATCCTCGGCTGCTTCTTCTTTCAGTTTCACACCCAGAGGCAGGAGATTATCCCCGCCTTCACACACTCCCCATGTGCTGATAGTCTTCCAATAGTGCCAGGTGAACGTCAGCCTGAAAATATCAATCCACGAAGGACATCCAGCCAGGTCAGAGTGACTTCACGGCGCTGAAGGCCCAAGTTGAATGGCTGATAGAGGTACTCTCAAACTATTTTACGGTCTCGCTGCAGAAAACCACAGTTCTTAGAAAGACAGACTCATCCTGCAGAACCTCCTGGAGCGCAATGTAAAACATGACTGATTGTAAGATACTTACTGATGATCCTGCAATGGTTTGATACAGCACAGGTCTATTCATCACTCAGACATTATTCACAAAGAAAAATGGGTCAAACACACAACCCAGGGGGCCGTTGCTCATTTTGGAAGGAGAGGCACAGTTATCACGTTTTCTTCTTATATTTTAAAACAATTTAATTAAACTCTCACAACAGAAACTCAAACCTTAAATATAAATAAAAGCATGAAAAGAAGAATTCACAAAACTCCACAGAGATCAAACCAATTCATGATGAATAGTCATGGTTGGACATAACTGTTACCCACCACCCCACCAAGAGCACAGACCAAAGGAAACACAGCCTCGCTGATGCCGAAGCTGTTTCACTAGTTTTATTGGGTCTGCTGCTTGTGAATTCCATGCTCTTTTTTTAGCCAAGTTCATTTTAGCTAATATTAGGGTACAACAAAACCAAGTGTGAAACTGAAACAAAACAATATGGTTGCGCCCGTCCTGAGGGGGGATGATTTATGGATGGAGGACCCTGGCCTGCCTTCTGGTGCCAGAATTATGACAACCAATATTAAAAAATCCAAAATTCAAAAACAGGTTTAAGCCTAATGAAAAATAATAATTGTACAAATTCATGACTAGATTGTTGGAAAAGCTGCTCAAATATCCCTCTTTTGGAAAAGTCGCAGCGCGAGCGGTTAAGTAGAAACTTAGGGTTGCACAGTTACAGCTGAAGAAATCACATAACTTCTGGAATAAAGCCCTTTGGACGGAGAAAACCTCATTTGTCCAAAGTACGAGTGCTTGTCTCTGAGTGGGTTGGTACAAGCTGTTTTGGTTCTCCCTGTTCTGGTCGTCTTACGCAGCATGCACTTCTCTAAAGACAAAAAAACTGTCTGGATGCACGCGCTCACCAGCAGGGAAAGTGAATATGATTGTGCTAATTGCACATGGAGTTTGCCAGCAAGCACAGCTTGGTGGGAGGCTGCTTTATGCAGGAGCTATAATAACAGGGATTGAAGGAAGCAGAGCTGGGATAAATACAGGTAGGCATGAGAACTATTACTCTCCGGCCGGGGCCACACAAACACAACACTGAATACCTGCTCACGTGGATTTCATAAACTTACAGGAAACGTATCTTTCATTTTCCGTGGCGTGTTTTGGCCAACTTGTTCTTTTGCCACCAAGATGCAGCTTTGAACTTTAAACTTTGTTTTATAGACGGAGGGAAAATGAAGGGGCCATCGGGCTGTTGACGTTCTGACATGGAGAGGAGGAGCGAGGGAAGAGTGGGAGAGGTGGAGCGGACCTTGGAAAAGAAAGGAATGAAGCAATGAAAAATATAAAAGCAAAAGCAGATGAGGGACACGAGGACGTTAAGAAGGAGGGAAAGTCTTAAAAACACAACAGAAGGATAAAAACAGACAATGAAGAACACAAGAAGAGGAAAGGAAACACCATCAAACTAAAACGATGACAAAGAAACACAAAAAGTAAATAAATATGAAGGTATTTTTTCTGTTTCTTGTCTGTTCATTTTGAATGCACATTGAAGAGAGGTTTGGTTTATTCCCAGAGGATTATCATGTTCCATCATCTTCTGCAATGATACGGATGCAGCTCTTTGAATAAAACAACATACCAGTGATTGGACTGAAAGAGTCAAGTGAATTTTAGAGGAGTTTGCTTTAATCAATCCATCCTGATCCATTTCTAGCCCAAAGTTTACCTTCTGTGTGCCACAGCTCCTCACTGATGTTTGAACTGCCCTCTGAGAACCGGTTGGACGCTTCAGGCTGAAATGACTGCACCGTCGGGACAGATTTATAACGGGAACTTCAGGTCTGCTGCAGATCTTTGTCATCTGTTGCTTTGAAGCGGTTTCCCACAACATGTGCATGGATTTCCACAAGCCAGATAATGTTTGTTTCTGCACCAGCAGTCACACTATTTTGCTTTTTTGTGATTTGCACAAACCAAAGAGAAATGTTGCAGAAACAAACTTGAGGTTTGGACTCAATAAGCCATCAAATCAGTTGAGTTGGAGCTGCTTTAGTATCGACCATTTTTTTATCATGATTTTTTACATGAGCTTCACAACAGAGCTACTTCAGTTATAATTTGTTGAGACATGTTATGATGCATTAAACTTTTCATAAATTCTAAAAATTGGATGTTCTCTGCCATTCCTCAAGGTGGTCCAAGCAAAATAGGCCGTTGATTACAATCAACACCAAACTGAGGCCAGATTCCTGCTGAAGTGAATAAGCCATGGACAAGTAACACAGAATGGAAATCTTCTGATGATTTGCCTACATGATGAAAATGGGTCTGATGATTTGTATTAGTGTTCTCAGGAAAACATGATTTTTTTAATTTTTTTTTTAGATTTATATTGTTTGTTGCTATCCCACACAAAATGCTTTCTGGTTTACAAAATATGTCCAAAGCTTACATCTTGATTGAGGCTATTTCAAATACACCAATATAAGTGTTCCTGCTTATCCTTTTTTTCTGTTTGGTGAGTCTTTCAGAATGAAAATCAAGCTGGACTCTAGAAGGAAGCTTATTCTCAATGAGCAGCATTGTGAGCAGTGTGAGTGTTCATTCAAGGAAGCTTTCAGGAAAAAGCTTCTGTGTGGTCTGTGTCAGATTTTACAACGGCAATGAGCAGCTGCTCGTCTGGACTTGCCATCAGCTGGATATCTGTGCTTATATTTACACCAAAGGAAACCGCAGGAATAAATCTTTGTCTTCGTTTAAATGCAGTTTGTAAATTGGATCTGTCAAAGCCATTATTTAATCCTATAATGATGACATCAACATTAGAATCCAGGACAAGACGGGTACAAGCAAGGGCATCTATTTACAGTATTAACTAATTAAACTGGTACTTTGTTACTTTATAATATTGCAGACATAAAAGTCAAAGGTCAAATCTCGATCAAAATCTCAAAGGTAAATCTCCATTCAACCATCTTCCGCTCATCCGGGGAGGGGCAAAAGGGCAGCAGTCAAAGCAAAAATCCTAAGACTTAACTTTTCTGATCACAAATTGTAAAAAAGACACATTTAGAATATTTAGGTTTTTTGTTTTGGTTTGGAAATGAAGCCAACAGTAACCAAACTCATTGGGATGCAAACATCACCTTTCCTTGTTTGACCTTTCCCAGAAAAGATTAAGCTGATGGGATTTTAAGAATAAAATATTGTGACATCTAAACACAACTTCATGACTGATGATGAAATAACAGATTTTTACTTCCATTAAAGAACACCCCCCACCCCCCACCCCCAATACTGTGGAGGTACTGCCACCCAACATCACAAAATGAGAGAAAACAATTAAATAAAAGTCCCGTCCTCAAAGAAAAATAAACAAGAGAACTGAGAGGAACTTTGATCAAGTTTTTGGACAGTAAGAATTAGAAGAGAAAAAAGGCAGGAAAGGGAAAGAAAGTATGACAATGAAAGGAAACCAGAGAGGAGGAACAAACATGGGAGGAAAAGAAAACAAAACGTTTTTTTTTAAAAAGAGCCAAAAAACTGAACTTAGACTTTAAAGGCAGTAATTCAAGACAGAGCTGATGGTGGTGAAAGTATCTGAGAGTTCAGTTAAGCAGTCGGACACTTGTTTAACAAAAAATTATCCATGCAACTTCTAAAACACTATGGCTATCAGATTAAAGTTTTACCTTTGTTATTTTAAGAATGAGTAAAATTTGTAAAGGTGAAACTTTGACTGCAGCACACGTCTTTAACCAAAGCCTCACAGATAACTCAGAACATCACATTCAATCCAAGAAGATCATCTTTAACCATCAGGCTGACAGGTTAGGACATCATTGCATCTGTCATTTGCAGCAACTCAACCACATATGAGCTTCTAAGAACCTTTGCTTGGCTGGGATGATGTGATTTAGATGGTTGGGTTATTAATTCTGTGTTCTGTTGGTTTATGTGGCACTACTGCTCACTCAGACAAACATTGTTTACTGAATTCAATATGTAGGTGCTGCAGTACACTATAAAAGCACAAAGGAGAAACAGCAAGTTTTCCTCATCACATGGGCAGAAAAACAAAATACAGGGGACCCTCGATGTAGCGCTATACGGCTTTTGTGGTCTCACTCTGGCTGAGTGTTTGTGAAATTTTGCATGCTTTTATTTATTTATTTCACAGTGCATCATGTTCTGCTTCCTGATTGGCTGTTGACCATTATCAATCACTCTCCTTCATGCCATGTCTCCGGTAGATAAAGCGCTCAGTTTGTCAAAATTACATAAAACTTTGATCGCAATCAGATCTTTGATGGGAATTATTTTTCTATGACGGTTTGAACTTTGTCAGTATAAACAAAAGAGAAAAGTGTGAAAATATGAATGTCTGAGAAAGGTGTATAAAGTGTGTAGTGCAGAGTTCTACAGCCTTCAAACAGCTACAATATCATAAAAAATAAAAGATTTTGTTTATTGTGGGTTAATTTTAGAACATATCTCCTAACATGGGACGTCTGCACTTAAAACATAATTAGGTTGTAAGAAATTCCCCAGTATATTGGCAGAGCAGGAGGTAAAGTTTTAAAACTTCAACCATTTACAGAATCTTCGATGATACATTAGTAGACTTTCAAAAGATATTAATGCATTAAAAAAAAAAGGTAAAAGTGAAAAGTTATAGTGTTGTTATCCCAGGCACCACACTACGACTCCAGTTCCACATCATTACTTTTACATTGTCAGCATATGTCATTCAAGAGTCATTGTTCTTCCTCAGCTTCCACTTCACTTACATAACCTCCCACATAAACTAAAGGGACTTATCCTTATTCTCCCTAAAAAAAAAAAAAAACTTTTCTGGAAACTCAAATTGGTCCATAAGTCTGCCTCCCGCCAACACTCCTTCATCCCATCACATTACCTTCATCATCCAAAATGTTTTTCTTGAGTTTAAGAGTTTAGCTGAAATTAAAGAATACCCAATCACAACAGCTCTCATACTGTAGCTCCATTAACCTCAAGTTGTCCTCCTCCATCTTTAGTGTTTTTAAAAAGTGATTTAAATAAAATAGATTTATTTTACTTTTTATTTGAAGTTTAGTGGTAGAAACAAAACCAATCATGTAAAACAAAACCCACAAACCACTTCACAAATGAGAGGATGTTACAGCATCCCATGAACAAACATGACATGCGTTTTTACACATGTATAGCAATAGGCTATTGACAAAAAGGACAAAAACAGGAAGCAAAAACAGAAATTATTTTTCTAAGGTTAAATCAAATACAAAATTATTTTTTTAATCCTTTTAATTAAAATGACCAAAGAAAATTCTTCTGCAAAGTTGAATGTCCTTTCATTTCTCTATGTGTGCCAAGTGCTAAAGCTTCACAAACATGCAAATAGATTTTACTTCCTGTCAAATTTCAGGGTTACCAATCTAAAAATGTATTCAAAAGTTAATTTAGTGATAAGATAGCAGTAAATAACATCCCTGATTGGCTGAACAGGTAAGCTGCGAACAACAACAGCATCGCTGAAACGTAGGTGAACATCAGTATACCTGACTCTATAGATTAACCATGAAAGCCACATGACAGTGCAAGCAAAGTCACAATAATTAATAGGTGCAGGGAATTTCCTAAGCTTCCAAATCCTAAAGTGGTTTATTCTAGATGTAGCGCGGGTAAATTCAGGAAACTCCTTAAAGTCTCACTCCGATCATCTTTTGATCCATTGTCAAAGCGTTCCCAGTGGTCTTTTAATGATGATGAGGCCATTTTAAGCCAAAAAATACATAAATAATATTTTTTTAGGGCTGCATGGTGGCGCAGTGGTTAGCGCTCCTGCCTCACAGCAAGAAGGTTCCCGGTTCAAGTCCTGGCTGGGGGACCTTTCTGTGTGGAGTTTGCATGTTCTCCCCGTGCATGCGTGGGTTTTCTCCGGGTACTCCGGCTTCCTCCCACCGTCCAAAAACATGCTTCATAGGTTAATTGGTTACTCTAAATTGTCCCTAGGTGTGAATGTGAGTGTGCATGAGTGTGTGATTGTGGCCCCTGCGACAGACTGGCGACCAGTCCAGGGGTGTACCCTGCCTTCGCCCATTAGTAGCCGGGTTAGGCTCCGGCAACCCCGTGACCCCGAAAGGGATAAAGCGGATTGGAAAATGAATGAATGAATGAATATTTTTTTTAAAACTGTGTCGTTTTCTAGGACAGTTTTTGCAGGGCAGCAGGAGTTCATAAGAAATTCACCTCTGAGTTTTGGGCGGGCCAGTTGCTATGAGTACGCCTGCCCTCATTTCCCATCATCCGTTTACCCGCTCTTCCACTAGCTTACAGCCCCGCGCTCTCAACCTGACATTAGTGGTGCAAAACAGATGGTCAGCAATATCTGAGCCATACAGCCATACAGTTTTGATCCAGATTCCAGCCCAGACAGTGAAAACCATCGATCAAGTTTCTGTTCTGACTGACATCAATTCTTTGAACATGAGGTTGCTTCACACTCAGGTGGAAAAAACATATTGTACCAGAAGGAGAAAAAGCAGAAAGTGTCCCTTAATTTATCATTTCAAAAGTATCCTCATCAAAAATAATGAAACAACTACAAATCTACTTTTCATTTTTGCCAAAATTTCTACTTTTCCAGACATTTTCTTTGCCAAGTTAGAAGCTAAGTGGGTATTGTAAAAGTGGAGGTCATAGAAGATAAGCCCACCCGGTATGCGAGTGTACTTCAGGCTCCCTTTATCCTCTCTGAAAGTGGAAAAGCTAAATTCCTGTGTGTATTATTTCTATGTGTCACAGGGAGCAGTACACGGAGGACAAAGAAATAAGCAGATATGATCACACCATTCATCTTCCTGCTAATCACAGTTACAATCTGGCCTACTTTCCACCAAAAAATGCAAAGAAACTAACCAATGTGACAGAAAAACAAGCCCCTTACTTTTGTTTCTTTACTTTACTCCCATAATTTTTGGTGGTTTTTGATGGTCTTGGTACAGAGATCTCTTTCAGAATAGTCTCCAACACTTCTTCAGCTTAAGTGATAAAACTCACACTGGCAACATTAAGCCGAGTAACAATGCAGCTTCCACCACTGTAGTGTGACAGACTCCTCCCAGCTCGTCTAGACTGCCAAGTATGCAGGTGTAAATCAATAGCTCAACTCCCAGCATCATCACCGCCCCCCCCAAAGTTCACATTTAAAGTTCAACACCATCTGAAATGGACTCACCATGCCATCAGATCGCTTTAAACCCCAACAAAAAGGTCCAGTTATACAAGACAGGAAGCAGTAGCAAATTAATTAAAAACACATTCAGACACCGACCACGAAACAGAAAAAAATTCAGATTATTCGGATTGGGAATGGGCCTCAGGTGAAGGCTTGAAAACAGACTCTTACACATTCTTGACTTGGCAAGCCTTTAAAAGAAGACAAGCTGAGAAGCAGAAGGAACTGCTAAGCAGGGCCTCACACTGAAGGATAAAAGTCATTTTCTTTCCCTTCAAATATCAGCTGCTCTTCCTAAAAAATATTCACTCCCACATTCGCTCAGTCAAACCACCATTACAGCTCATAAATGTCACAACTGCAACCAGAGGGAAACTATGGATAGAAAGCAAAATGCACGCACAAGACACAGGCTTTGTGAAGTCGGGGTGGATCAGAGTTACCTGTCACTTCCAGATTTCCCATTACAACCTTTTATCTCCCCTAATCCAAAGAAGGTAATACAGCTCAGCCCGGGGGATACCTGATTATTCACACGTACGCACAAGCAAAGGCGGTTCTTCTAGTACTGAAGTCAACTGACATGTATGCTGACGGAAATTGTTTGGATAACAACCAACGTCAGTTTATGTAATGATGTTTTTACATTTTTAATGATCTGTGATCAGTTCCTGCTCGGCTGAAAAAGCTGGAATTGTTTAAAGTATCTCAGATCCAAAAACAAAAAGATGTGATGGAGGTGCAGAACATCACTGAGCCTAATGCAATCATGACAAATGCAGTTAAAGGAAGGATGGCAGGTTTTTTTAATGACAGCGTCTGCTATGAAAAGTTGGCACAGACTCATGTGTGAAAAAATGAGTGGTCAGCAGCCAAAAAACAGCTTAGCCAATGTGACAAAGTAGAAACACTTACAGACAGATTAATGGGAAGCAAATATTCCTCTTGAAAGTGTTTCTTTAAACCCAGTAGATGTAAATTATTTCACACATAGACCCCAATAAAAGGCAGGTTTTCAGATGTATTTAAGCTTTCTGTTCACAAATTAATTTAATTTGAGACTCTTGTTTTTTAAACTGCTTGATCACAGCCGTTCCAGTGTTCAGCCAAACAGAACGTTTGACAGCATTAACATCATGACTGGCAGATGACGGCCTTTGCTGGGCAGAACAGATATCATCCACTTTGTGCAGAAAATGTTGTCTATGTTTACAGCGATGTGGAAAAAATACGGATATAGTAACAAATGTTTAGGACTTTTGATACAAAAAAGTGAAGTCATATGGAAAGAGCAACTGAAGCCAAACTGATTTGGGATGGGAAGTTGGCAAATAAGATCTATAAGTAATCAAAGAGTGCTCAATCATAAATTAATAAAATAAATATAAAAATGAATACAAATATAATGAATATAAAATTAAGAATATTAGAAAAATCTGGTGACGTTATGAAACTGTTTGCTGGCTTATGGAGAAGCCATAAAAATGGTAATCTAAAGTTTTGGAGTTTTTCCATGAAAAACATGTTTGCTGTTTTTTAAAATATGACAACCATTCAAACAATATATACAAAATATTAAGAA
This sequence comes from Adrianichthys oophorus, assembly GCA_036245035.1. Classification (NCBI taxonomy): domain Eukaryota; kingdom Metazoa; phylum Chordata; class Actinopteri; order Beloniformes; family Adrianichthyidae; genus Adrianichthys; species Adrianichthys oophorus. The sequence goes on along the minus strand of BSAI01000015.1, from coordinate 1,508,496 downwards.
TTGTGGTTTCATCTAAGTAACGATCCACTTTGGAATTGAACCAACTTCTTGTTATCTTAGTGACACATTTGGAGAAAGATTTTTAAATAGGCTTTCTAAATCTTATCTCACTGTCTCTCAGTGGAGAAATCTGAACTCAAAGTGTCTCTGTCGACACCTAACATTTAGCACGAGAAGCCGCGCAGCATCTTAAATACTTGGTGGCGTTTGAACATCAGATGATAAATCTTTTGGCACCAAACCAGCTGCAAAGTGAGCCAAACAGTGCTTATCATATCGAAGAATTTTTCTTTCATTCCTGTCAGAAACAAGCACACACTGCAGAGCAAATCAAGTCTTGCATTTTATACCCAACAGAAATATGATCAAATGTGAGTACATTTATAGCTGCACAGACAGCACAACATTTACATTTTTATTATTGTCCAACTGCCTTTGTTTGACAAAAAAATCAGGGAATGTAATTTTAAGGTAGATTGTTTTGGTCATATAAGCTCTTTTTAATACCCACTAGAGTAAATGAATTGTTTTTGTATTTTTCCACTGTTTGAAGATGTTTGTGTCTGGCTGTTTTAGATTACTTCAACTTCCCGCCTTGCAAAAAAAAGAAGAAAATAAACCATGCAGACCTACAAAACAAACAAGAACTCCAATAAAGACTTTCCAAAGCACTATTAAAGAAAGAGCAAATACTTTGAAGTTTAGAGTCAGCTAACTGTTGAAAAAGAGACTGTTTTTCTCCATTTTCTCACTGAAACATTAGGAAAAGGATAGATCTATGTTTTAAGGATGCTCACATAAACTCTTTACTTCAACAGATAAAACCAACTGAGGATAAATGTCAGAAAGACGGATGGACAGATGGAGGAGGAGATAAATGAAGTTTTGACTCTTCAGGCCACTTTCTAATCAAAAATAAAATACATTCAGATGTTTCAGACAGAAAAATGCTCATCATATTGCTCAACTTGACAGTATTTTATTGATTATGAGTAAAATGACTAAAAAAAAGAGAAAAAAATACAAATCTGTGCATCGTGAAGCATTTTTCACTGTATGGGACAGAAAAAATGTTGGAAACACAAACGACAGCAGAGAAACGTTCCTAAACTTGTTTTTAAGTTGGATGAGGAGTATCTTCTGAAAATATGTTTTTGTTCCTATAAAATATGGGAGAGGAAGGTTACCCTGGGACAAGTACATGGAAAAGTTTCAACTTCAACCACATTCTGCCCAATTATAAAATACACAGAATGTGAAGACAAAAAGAGACGCTTTTTCCACCCACTACCTGGCATCCACTTATGAGTGAAAATAACAGGGTTTAGTGGAAAACAACAGCGTCTGACAGAGAAAATGACTCATCCCTCCATCTCTCGCTTTCTACTTTCCTCTTGTCTAGTTACTAGCTCCGGCACATCATGTCCATTAAAACACAGCTCAACCTAAATGAGAACATAGGCACCAATAACCTGTACCACACGCTCAGGGTCAGTTCCGGGAACTGACAGGGTAAACAAACAAAAGTTAAAAGTTGCTTTTAACGCCATGTTCTCAAAAGAAATAGGAGAAAATAGGCAAAAGTGTTCTAAAATGTGTCAGAAACTGGACCAATTGAGAAAAGGACAAAGTAGGGGCATTTCCAGATAAACTACAATACCTGCAGTTTTACGTTTATCTCAAAAAGAAGCCTCAACCAGAAAGATACTGGAGATTGTTTCAAATCCTTAGGTCAAAGTCTTAAGCACCATCAAAAGACTACACCCCTATTTGATGCCAATTTACCTTTCAATGAAAATGATTTATTCCACATTGTTTTTACATCAATGAAAAATAAACAAACATCAAAACAACAATTAACCTTCCTTCAACTCAATTGAGCTAACGGGGACCAATCAGATGACAGCGGACATCAGACGCTTCCCCGGTGCTGTAAGTGTGTGTTGGGCAGCTCAGAGCATGCAGCGGCCACACCCTGCGCTCGCTCAGCCACATGTGCGCATACTGAGGGCATGTCACTTCAAGAACACGCTTTTCTGCTCAAGACCACTCTTCTGGCTGCATCTGCACTAAGCTCGGTCTGGTTTCAGATGACCGAGAGCCATCTTTCAGTCCTCCTTTCAATACGACGGCTTTTCTCAACTCCACAAAGATTATGGAATAATAAACTGGTAGAGGTGGCATCACAGCAAAAACTGAATCTCATCAGGAAAGTTAAAGGACACTTGTCTCAAGAAAAATTCTAGTTTTCAGTCCTACAAGAAACATTAATTTATCAAGACAGTTTTTCAACTGCAAAATAATCTTTGTTTCATAAAACCTGTCTTAATAACTAGAAGTTTTCTTGAAAAGAGAATTTTCAAACCCCGTTTACAGATAATTTTCCCATTTAAAGAAAAAAATTCTTATGTTATGAATTTTTGACTTACAAGTATTTCTAGGACTTCTGCTTTTGCAGTGTAAGAACAACAAAAAAAGAGAACGGGATTCCTCTGCCAAAAAACAGACCCCATTTCATTTAGATTCACCATTATGATTTAATTTCCGATTGAATTCAGATTCAATAAAAGTCATTCAAATATAAATTCCTAATATCCTTGTAAAACACAAAAAAGCTGATTTAAAGGATAAAGATGGAAGTTTTATCATAAAAAATATATATGTTTATATTAACAACAAAAGGAAAGGCATTTTAATGCCCGACAAATACCAAAAAAGATTTCTGTAAAAATCTATTCATAGATTTGAATAATTAGATTAAATATATTCAATTGGTTTATTTTAAGCAATCAAAAAAGTAAAGTAAAATTTGTCAAATAAATTTTGGTTAATTGCTTGATATGAAGTGGAAAGAAGCAAATGTATGTAATCTCTCTGTGTTACTGCAAAAACAGCCCTCCTATAAATTAAAAATTAAAAAATATTTTATTTAAATAATTTTAAAAATCTACCAATGGCATTAGAAAAACGGTCTAACAAAGAATTCTTATTTTAAGTAAAAATTTTAGTCACTAAGACATGTTTACTGAAACTAAGATTATCTTGCTATTAAAGAACATTCTTAGTAAAAATTTTTTTACTTGCAAGAGAGAAGACTGTCCGTTTAATTACTTACTATTTAGCTTTTAATCAACATTTTGAACCCAGCCTGGATTAAAATTAAAACTAGGATTTCCTGCACAAGTCTTTAAATTGAGGATTAGATCGTTTTCTTTTCTTTTTGTAACTTAGAACATAAGCAGGAAATTTGAATAAGGCATTTCTAAAAAGTAGAACGCATGTGTGTCAGACATGATGACAACATTTCACAAACAGTCTGAGAAACCACTCAGAGAAGCTAATTTTCAGAGACTACTTTATCTCCGTTATGGTCAGCAAAACTGTCAACAAGTGGTAGAGAGTTCATGTCGAGTGAAGTATGTGTGTTCAGACATTCTGCTGGTAAAAATCCCTTTGTTCCCTTTGGCGAGTGTGAAGGACAGTTCCAGAGTACGTGTTCTCCAACACGCACGTGTACGTGCAGATGATTCTCGCTTTGAGCAGCCACTCGCCAGACTGGTAGAAAAATCCTGACATGCACGTATAATTATAGAATCCATATGACTGCTTGCACAGAGCAGAAAATGAGGGTGGGAACATGAGCCCAAAAGAGAATAAATCATTGCTTTTGGTTGGCTGGTTACAGCTGTTGAGTTTGTTGCTGCTTTTATGGAAGTAAACAACCACAAATCATCAAAATGCATCACTGTTTATTCCCATTTAAGAAAAAAAAACATTTACACGTATTTACACTAATAGACAAATACTTACCCGAGTAAATCTATTTCCACTCAATAAAACTGACACTGGATGCAATGGATGAGAGGGGAAAGATGCAAGAAACTAAAAAAAAAAAAAGGATGCAAAATTCAGAAAAAGAACGCATTTATAGGCTGGAAGTGTCTTTATTCTTTTCTAAATGAAAGAGTAAAAAACATAAACAAATAAATAAGGACAGAACCGCACTTTGAAACTGCTTATCTAGGTCATTAGAGCATCTTCAGTAAAATGGAGCAAAAAAGGATTAGTCAGTCATGGATCCTGCAGGTTGTCCAACCTAAAAGCATGAGTTTGGCCTGTAAAATTTATCATAGATCTACTTTAACTGGGAAAAGCTGAATGTAAAAAATAATTCAGGAAATCATTCAATTTTTTAAGATTTTTTTGAAAGCAGCATTTTTTTTTATCTCTCTTTGTTTTTCTACTCTTTTCTTATCAGCAGAAGCAAGCCAAATATAATGAAAATGTTCTTTTCTTTTTTTTTTTTAGTTTTGTTGGAAATTTCTAATTTTACTAGTGACGTTCTTAAGCCAAGAGATCAATGCAATTTTAATGCCATACATGTTTATTGAATAGTTCCAATGAAAAAATTTATTTCAAAGTCAATTTTGTTTTTTTTTAACTCCCTTAACAGAAAATCCCAGAACTACAAGTACTTTTTGAAATCATCCAAGCTGACCAAAAACCTGCAAGTGTTTAAACACTGGCTTAGACAGACAAATACCAGCTGAGCAATGGGGGGTGAGACGCGACAGCCGGAGACCAACAGAGGACCAGACTGCAAAAATACACACAGATCATAGTCAAAAAGTTTACAAATAAATACATTAAATCAACATAAATCTACATGTTGATCATTCTTTGATCAAATGGCATTAGTATTTATCTGAAAGCTGTTGTATCCTTTAACCTACAAGGAAGTACTTTCATAATGGCACGATAAGGTCCAACAAAGTAGAAGTGAGTGTGTGAACAGCCAGCAAAACAGAGCAGAAGACTAAGCATGAACATGCTTCACCCTGTGCTGCAGGCATCGACCCAGTGGCCTAAAATTATACCAGATCCAAAGTGTGTCCGGTCGTGCATTGGTCACAACAAATGTTAGCCAGAGGGACAAAGATCCATGGAATATGCATGGCAACATTAACGAGGGACAATGAATTAAAATGAATGTATAGTGTGAATGCACTCTGGTGCTTGGTTGTGCACATTTATGCATGACTAAACTGTCCCACAAACAAGATAAGGTGGGTGGAGCCTTCTTTGGAGGCCTGTTGAGCTACAACCAATCTCTCTAAGTGGGCTTGTCTTTCCCTCTCTGCACTATAGTTGTTCCAGGAAAAGTGAAAATAAGAAATGGAGGCTGGAAAAAAAGGTTGAGGAGGACGGTAAGCAGTTTGCACACGGCCCCTGTCGTGGCAGCCAGAAGCTGAAGTCAGAGTGTTATGAAGCAGGGCAGGTCAACAGCAGAAAATACCTGCGCCACCTCTGCGAACAACATACAGACACTTCACTTTACGAAGACTTGAAAAATACAGCTGTGAAGCTTATCAAGAGACAAGTGCCACCATACAGCCCCCTTGATACGTCTTCGTTTGTCCCTGAAGCTTTATTCATTATTTAAAGTTATTATTCATGTTTAATTTCTAACAATTAAACTTTCCAAAAAATCAAGTTAAATTACTGTTTGAGGGTTTTTTAACCCACTGACAGTTAAGTGAGTTGTGCAAAACAGTTGCACTTTACAGTAGTTAAGTGTTACTACTTAACAAAAGTAAAAATCTATTACCTTACAGTAGTAACGTGTCTCTGTTTAACAGGAAAGTTTTGCAGATACGAGTAAAGCTGCTTTTCCCAGTTTAACGTAGAATCCGTTGGAATTACGTTTATTGCGTAAACAATCAAAGAGTTCTGATAATTCAAAGTGCTTCAACACTGTATCTAGAGCTTTGGTGTTAAAAGTGTTTTGGGGAAGGGTCCAGCACAGCTATTTTTAATGTGACTTTGTAGGATGTAGCTTCACTGAGGGACACGGAGCTGAGCTTCATGCACAGGAGCACAACAACTGCACCCAAATAGAGAGATGCTTCATGCTTGACACTTCTTTTGGAAAGTTTATGCAAAAACTGGTCTGAGGGTCAAACAGTGGGTCACAAATGAACATAGTCAATACAAAAATCAACCTTGGCACACTGGCAGTGAATGTTCATCACTCAGACCTCATAGAACTGAAATTGGCCAAACAAAGCAAACTTTCTCATTATGACACCATCAAAAGCAATTCTTTTCATTAGCAGGTGCTTTTTATTTGTGAAAGCAAAAGTTGGGTCCACAAGCAATTTTTTATGTAAGGCTTAATGAACTGGTTTTCAATTAAAACAGTGACATAATAAAATTAATAGAAAAAAACACATTAGAAATGTAGCATGAAGAGTTGGGTAATTTGGCCTTTTTTCTCTTATTGTGAAATTTTTTGATATTATTTATAAAAGATATAAAACCCTCTCTAAATACTGTGTTCATGTTAAACATTAAAACACATTAAATCATAATCAAGTTGATTTGCACCAGTGTTTGATTCTGAGCCAATTCTATGCATTCATCAAACTGAGCTCAAACTAAAACAGCAGTTCAACCCTGTTGGTTTTCAACAAGAACAAATAACTAGAATCTGCTAGAAAGATTATTCCAAAGCAGTAAAGTCCATTCTGTTTGCATTAATGTTAGCAATGAAAGATTGATAAATAAAACATCAAAGCCCAGGCTGTTGAGAACGAAGCAGAAGAGAACCAAACATCATCAATTATTAGTAAAATGCTTTAAATATGTAAAATGTTTTTGATACGAACATTTTAAACATACTTCATGTATAAATATAAAAAGGAGCAGATTCAGTCTATTTAAAATGACTAATCCAAACTTCTCACCTTAAGGAAAATGTTAAACATAAAAAAATCTACCACTACAAGACGTGGGGTAAAAAAACAAGCCATAATTCTCAAGATGGCAGAAAAATATTTTCAACACTTAATGAAGAATTTGAAATTAAACAGTTCAGGAAAAACAACTGTTGCATGAATTATCTGATCTTTAATGGATCTAGTCGTCTGCAAGTGGATGCATCAGAAAGGGGCGGAGCAGGAGGTCTTTAGCCCGCCCATTTCAATTTGCTACGTCACAAAAACGAGCTTTTTCACAAACATTGTTTTCCATCTACTCCTGGTTCATTCCGATTCAAATAAAGAAATGCTCAGAAATTCTGTTTCAATGTTCAATTCTTTTATTTATGTTCTCCATCATGAGAAAATGCAACAAGAACATGTTGAAAACAACAAAAAACGCAATTTTCATTGGAGTGGGTTTTGAAATACAACCACTGAACTTCTTTTTGCTTTTTGTTTATAAAAATATTCCACTTTGGTAATCTGCCTAGTTAGATTACAGTAAAAACGACTGTTGTAAATGAATATATCAGAGAATAGCACAAACACCACTTGTTTCATTATCATCCATTCTAGAAAACCTGAGGCTTCTGAGGATCTCTGAAGGAACAATGGTTTCTCACAGAACTATAGTACCTGTGTATCTCAGCTTGTGAAGTCTGGAGCTCCACATCTAGACGGGGACTTTATGACCCAAATAGCCCGTTATTTCCCATGGCAGTTTTGTCTGTTGAGCCTCTAAACCAAGCACTGCTATGCTAATCTTCCCAAGACCACAGCATGCCTTTGTTTACCACCAACTGGTTCATCCTGATGTAAAACTCTGCATCTTGAACTTACAGTTCTATGTAAAGCACTTTTATGTCAACCTGTGACCTTAAACTATGAGGTAAGACGCTATTGATGTTTAATCTCTCCAAGCCCCTTAGAGGTTTTAAACAAGACCTAATCACATCAGCCTCAAACGCAGAGCTCCTACTAAGTTCATGCTGTTGCTACACAATTACCTCTCATAAGGAATCCATTAGCTGCTGGTTTGCACATTCATGTTCATAAAAGACAAAGACCCCGTCACACAAAGTAGACCAGCTTCCTCAGCCTTTTTCTGATTTAACCTTTACTAAAGGAAATCAGCATCTGACCAGTTCTTCAAAGGTATTACTGTGGAGCAGAAAAACATCTGAGGCCATCACCGATTCTGGAAGTTCTTCTAGGACTTCTGTCTCTCACAGCTGAAGTGCACCCATGGTGAACAAGTTTCAAGAGACAACTTACTGATCAAATACTTTTTTTGCCCCTCTGTGCATGCTTATTTTGGTTGTTGCCCATGGTGGAAAGTCTCTGCCACACAGTGAGTCTAGCGTTGTGCTTAAAGCAAGCAACAGCTTTTCCAGCTGTTTCAGGACCACCAAACTGTAGATGATCTTTTCACTGGCAGGTTGTTGGACTCATGGACACAACAAAACTCTTCTTTTACTTTATCCCACACACTCAACCCTTTTGGAATGATGTTGAGTAAACCTCAGTCAATATGGTCAGCCATTTTTTACTAGAATCTTCTAGGTCAGTGGTCCTCAACCCCCAAGTCGTGGACTGGTACTGTCACTCTGTGAAACAGTTGGCACCTGGTCGCAAGAAGAAGAAACAAAAAACTACAGTTTTTCCCGTTTTATTTCTAATCTGATTCTGAAGGAAGTTTTATTCTTGGAAAACTACTGGATTCTCCACCACATCCGACTCATTCTTGACGCTTGCCAAGTCGCTTGGTCACGTGTTGAAAATTCATGCGCTACTTTGTTGAACGGCTGCATTGAACGCTAAATGAAAAACCCCCAAGCTAGCAAAGTTAAGTAAAAACAAATATTTTATATAAGTTTCTTTTGGCAGAAAATATCCAGAGAGGAAACAAAAGAAGAGCTTTCCACTTCAAAATAAAGAAAAACTGCATTTAACAGACAAAAACCAGGAGTCTTTACTCCAAATATGGATTAATGGTGACAGATGTTCCAACAGACCATAATAATAATAATAATGCATGATATTCTGCTAACAGCTGTCTAATGTTACGAGGATGCTGCTAATAAAGTTTTGCAAACGGTGGATTCTTGCTGATTATTATATTAAGAAAATACACGCCTTTTAAGTTGCCCCTTAAAAAAAAAAAATCGGACGAGGCTGAAGCTGGTGTCTGATTTTTCAACTTCTACTTTGTCAGTTGTGGGTTAAGGGAAATTCTAGATGACATTTTAATGGTTCCGAAAGGAAATCTAGTAAAAATAAAGTTTAAAGCTGCTGCAGATATTTTACAGAGGATAAAGTTAAACATTCCTCTCAAAAATTAAGGGAAACTGGAGGCTAAAATAAAATAAAAAATTGAAATGTGACGCCCACTTCAGGCTCAAACAGGTCAGTTCATGAAGATATTGTCAGTTATTAAACCGGTCTGTGACCTAAAAAGGGTTTGGGACCACTGCTCTAGGTTACGGCTGCCAATTCTTGGGCCAGGAGATTGTACAACCTTGCCTGTTTTACAGTCCTCTCTGGTGATTTGCTGACTCAGGTGTCTCCTCTTTCTGACTCACTAAACACACCCGACTCAGGTATTGGGCAGGAGGAAGTGCAGAGAGCAGACAGATTGGTAGATCTTGAGAACCAGGGTTGGTCAGTCCTGTTTCAAGTCACGTCAAAGTTTAACTGTTAATACATGAATGTTTAAAATAGTCAGTAGTTTTACAGCAGAACCAGGATCAAGTTTTTATTCATGGTCATTATCAAACCAGAAAAAGCATAAATAAATGCATCTGCTCAAACCTGCCTAGACTGTAAAATCTGTCCCTAGAGTCTCCATGGAAACCATCCCTTTATTTCAAATTCCGCTTGGTCTCCTCTAAACGCACCAAATCTGGCCGGAAGTAAGTTTTCAGGGAGGGGGTGAAAGTGCAGCACGATGCCATAAAGCTGTGCTCTGGATTTACAACACAGGACCAAACGGACAAAGCCTTTCCTTCATACCTGCTTTCTCCTGTTGGACGTAACATGGGGACAGGAGCCTAACCCAGCCGTTAGGAGCAACAGTAAAGGGTCACCAGTCAAACACAGGGGTCAGTCTGGTGAACATGTACAGCTACGTTCTGTCTATAATCAACAAGAAGCAAGTTTGAGTCTGTAGAGGAGGCCGGGGTATGAGGGGAACCATCAAATGTCCTTCAGAGTGTATCTAACTTTTGAATTATTTTGAGGTAACTGCCCCGCTGCCGTTTCCCAAATCAAAAGGTTACCCTTTCCATGCCCCAAATGGAATTACCTCTAATTCCAACCATGAAATCATCGCACATTTTAGACCATTGTATAATAGAAACTGTGTCTGTTAGAAATCTATAAATACCATTTGAAAAGTAGAGCTTTTAGGATAAATTTAGACTAGTGGTTCTGGAGTAAAAGCAAGCATGAATTCCCAAATTCAATGCTGAATTCACTTGCATTTCAAACTAGTGCTCTACACCTTGAAAACCTCATACATCTGATACTGTTTTACGACGCATCTGTAACTCAGCAGAGTAAAAACCTCTCAAACACAACATGCTCTACTAAGCACCTCATTAAAGAAAAAGCTCTCTGCTTCCCACTGAGGTAAAAGGAGGGAGTGAGGAGCGCTCAGATGATGGAATAAACCAGGAAAAATGACAAAACATCACAACAGATTTGCCAATAAATATATGTTCAATCAGTTTGCAGAAATGCGATAAAGTCAACATTTATACAAGTATGTCAATGTGAGTGGTTCAGCGCTAACCCTTTGCTATGGAAAGTTTTTATTTCTACAAAATAAAAAGTAAGTGGTTAGAGAACTGCGGGTAGAACAGAGTGTTTACTCACAACATTGTGCAGTGGAAACCTGAGCGGATCATTATGTGCAAGAACATGGTAAAAACACACAAACAAGCACCGGCTGCAGAAAAACCATCATCTGGGTAAGTAAAGATGCATGTTCATCAAAACTTTAAAAACCTACATGGAACAATAATTGTAAGTTGCAACAAACCATGCGAGTCTAGTTTAAGCTTAAAAAAACAGATGCTGAAGTTTTTGATAAAAACTTTTTTAAAAAGCAGCAAATACAAGAAGGCATTAATTAGCTTGGCAACATAAAAAGCTGTCAACTCTTTTTTATTATGTCATTGCAGCTTTGATCTATCACGGGAGTGATTATTGATTTCTTTACAGTGGTAAAGTAATAATCCATACAGAATGTCAGAGCATATGGAGGCTGAAAGGGCCCACTTCAAAGTGGCTAACAGGATATAATAGAGAATTCAAACAGATATATTCAGACACATCTGATGAGGTACAAAGCATCTAGAGATGCGATTGCCTATTTTTACCTTCTGAAGCTTACAAATACTTTATGCAGAAACTTCTTCCAAGTCTCACTCCGATCATCTTTTGAGCTACTTTCAAAGCGTTCCCAGTGTTCTTTTATTATGATGATGCCGTTTTTAGTCAAAATCAACAAACCTGTCGTTTTCTGGGACATCGTTTCTGCAGAGCAGCAGGGGCTTTGTCGAAATTCACCTCTGAGTTGTGGGCGGGACTGTTGGCACGGAGTAAGCCCAACCCCATTTCCCATCACCCATCTGTTTACACTCTCTTTCTAGCTTACAGGCCCTCAAACCCCCAACTTAACATTACTGGTGCCACCAAAATGGCGACAAATATTGAAGCTATCCAGCTGTAAAGTTTTGATCCAGATTCCAGCTCAGACGAGGAAAACAGAAACATACATGGATCTATTTGTCTGCAAGTGGATGCAACAGAATGGAGAGGAGCAGGGAGGTTGTCACTCTCCCAGTGTGTTTTCTATGTAACCAATACGATCTTTTTCAGACTGCATATTTTTGTCTGATCCTGAAATACTCAGAACTGCAATTTTAAACTTAAATGTATTTTTATATGTCCTTCATCGTCAGAAAAATGCCTCAAAAACATGTTAAAAACACTATTTTCATCAGAGTGGGTCTTTCAGCAAAGTGAATTCATGAAACTGGACCATGCGTGTTTCCAAACTAAAAGGTCACTTTGTACCTACACTGTATAAACTGTTCAATAGGATTTGCATGTGTGCAGTAAGTAACATTTGGTTCAAAGGAAACAGCTCCTCATTCTACTCCAGCACGCTCCATGACTCCCACAGACTGCACAAAATGTCTCTGTGGTGAATGAGAGGATGAGGTGCCTCGGTACCGTCCCATTTTCATGCAGCACACACACACACACACACACACCAAAGACTTTTAACCTCCAGGAAGGAAGGCATGCAGCTTTTTCTGAATTTAGAAGCCTCTTCTCAGATTGCACACAAAGTTATGCAAGTGGGTCCATTTAAAGCTGTATGCATGCATGGATGCACGCGTTCGTTTTTCTCCCCTTTAAAGCACAGTTGCATTGTTAAATTAAACTGCAGAGCCCTGGGGGGGTGCAGACACACGTGGGGTGGAATGTGGAGGGATGCACAAAACAATAACAAACAAATGAGCGGGGTCCACGCAAAGGCAGAAAGCACGAGTGTCATGGAGTCGGCCTGACATTCCCATGAAGCATAGATTGCTTCTCTACGAGGAAGACTAAAAGGTGCTCCTCACCTGATGTGGCATATTAACCTTCACTCTGTGGCGGAGAAGCAAATGTTCCTGGCGCTGGAAAGTCGCTCCCCTCTGCAGGAGGAAAACTGTCAACAAAAGAGGAAAGCGGAGGTGAATGAGGGAGGTAACGGTCAGCTCAGGAGGAGGTGGGCGGGCACAGGCGTCCTGTTATTTATTGCTCAGACGCAGACTTTAGCCAAACCAGACGTCATTCGGTAAATCTGGCACGACCCTGGTGCGCCCAGGATACCCGGGATCGGGATTTTGCCACAAACGCGCCCAACTTCGGCGTTTCTCGGCTCGATTTAAACTTTTTCTATTTGTTGTTTTTTAGTCCCCCGCGGCTCGCCCCCCTCCCCACCGAATAACGAGTAAAACATGGAAAACGGAGCGCCGTCCGCGGGAGAAACGCTTACTCAGCTAAAGCCCGCTGGAGCCTTTGGACCGCCGCGCACGGCCATGTTCCGCCACATGTTATAGAAGAGTGTTGTCCTGGTCCTCCACGCAGCCGCGTCCACGGGGGCTCGGGAACGGGCTCGCGGCGGAACGTAGGAAACTCCTGGAATCTCCAACCGGAGCAGCAGGGCCCGCGCGGCCGCCGCCGGCTTCTTCGCATTGGCATTACGCACGGCGGGACCGGACGCGCTGACGGGGCCGTCGGCGCCTCACAATGTGGCAATAACAACAGCTAACGCCGCGCGGCCACTCCACCGGCCTCCAAAACGCGCGTGCGATACCAGACACCTCTGAGCGAAAGCGAAGGGGGGCTTTAATTACAGCTGCCGCAGCACGTTGGCCTGCACAGGACGCGCGCGCCACAACACGCACACACACCCAAAAAACAAAAGTGCAATTTGACTCACATTAGTCCACGCAAAGGGCGACGCTGCGCGCACGCCGTTAGTCCAGCTTTTTAGCTCCGTATCAACACAGATGGACTGCACTTCTCTGAAGCCCCGCCCACACGGCCAGGCATATCTATACATATACATATGTGTCCCCGCCGCGCCCAATCACAGCACGCCACTCCGGGAGGATTTGCGCTGTGATTGGTGGAGAAGCTTGTCAGTCTCCGTCATTGTTTTTTTAGCCGTCGCCCTTCCATATAGGGGTGTGTCATGACGTACCGGATAGCCTGATGTATAGTAAACAATCGGTAATAATAATAATAATTTTTTTAAAAAAACGTATTTCTGTTAGTGCTGGCATGCTGGTACTTAATTTTATATTTTTATGTAAACGTTTTAGTTTTACCTATGCATGATTTACAATGTAAACATACGAAGTACCACAACCATTCCTGTAATTGATTATTTATGATTCACCAATACATAATATATGACATTCCCAGCATCCTTTTCTCCTCCCGCTCTGCTCTCTCCGGCCTGGAAACTGATGCTTTCATGGTTGATCTATACATGGAGAAAATGACTGTGGTTCTTTACTGTGTCATCCAATTGGGAATAAAAAAAAACATTTGGTCACTTTAAACAAACATAAATTAATCAAGAGTGATTAAATTCATCCCTTTAGTGGAAGGAGCTGTTGCACAGTGATAGCAAAAAATGGCTACACTAGAAGTTTGTCTTATTACTAGAGTATAAATATAGCAAGTACACCATAAACCATGTATGTGTAGTGTAGGAAGTAAATTAACTGAATTCTTCTTCAGAGCAAATTAGAACATTTTAAGTTTACAAAGTAGTAAATAAAAAGTGAATTTCAAGTATACTGCCTCATTTTTAAGAAAGACTAAATATATGTGTAGTAAACTTAAAAAGACAAATTTTTGCTAGGGAAATGTATTGTTGCTCTTATTGTTGTTTGTGGGTGGGTGGGTTTGTTTGTTTGTTTACCTTACATTCTTTTTCAACGTTTTTCCCCTTTTTTCACATGTAAAATAACTACATATACATATGTCAAATGAATTAACGACAAGTGTTGAAATGTATGAACAAAATCCTCATTATAACATAACAGAACATAATACAAAAGGAATAGAATATAGCCTAATGCAACAAAATGTAACACAATTTAAAACAAAGCAATTCTACACAATACCATAAAAATCCATTAAATTTAGCTTGTAATGACGAAAATCCAGAGAGCAGTAGTGTGGGCGTTCTAGAGTAAAGCCACCTGTTTGACCACATACCTCTCATGAGAAAATCTAACTGTTGTGTGGGAAAATGTTTGCACAAAACAACATTTTTTGCCTTTTTGTTGAACGTTTCTCATCATTCAGCACAGGAATGCTGTCATGTCTGTGTTCAAACTTTGTTTGTGCTCTTTTAATTACTACAATTGTCATCACGGTTAGTTTTCTTAAATTGAACAAAAGTTTTGTTTGTTGTTTTTTTTTTTAGAAAAATACTCAAATATTTGAAGCATTTGCAGTTTTAAGACAATTTCAAACTTCAAATCTTAGAAAGTGATTTCTTTTTTTCCTCACTTTAGTCGAGTCAGAACATCAAGTTGTTCTTCCACGTTCATGTGTGTTTGATGTTTTTCCATCAGCCTGCCTGTGTGTGCATGTGCTGGAATCTAGGCCATCCGTAGTGGCTTTGTGTCTGAGATCAGTCTATACGAGGGGCAGCAAGCCATGGGCGGGTTTCTGTGTGGAGCATGCGCGCTGGAGGCTTTATCTTTCTCCCTGTGTGTGTGTGTGTGTGTGTGTGTGTGTGTGAGACAGAGAGGGCATATAGTGCATGAAATGCCCTGGTTGTCTAGGAGCGTTTCCAGTGTGCAAACAGGAGAAAATCTGACTTGACTCGTGCACAAACGCAGGTGCACACACTTTCTCTGTGGCTCTCTCTTGCCTCCTTCACAGAACTCAGACTCTCTCCATCTTGTTTCAACGCCCACACGGCCTAACCACGCGCACGTACTCAGCTCCTTCTCTCCCACTCACAGGCCGAGTGGAGGAAACAGCTGGAAAAGCAAACAGTCGCAGTCCGGCAGAGTCCTAAAACGCTTCTCCTCAGAGGTGACTGGATTATACGTGGATGAAAGCAGAGTTCGTGCAGACTTTTTTTTCCAAAAGCTTCATTTAAAACAAATACCAGTGCAAGCAAACACACTTGCACGCTACTGAAACTCTGTGAGATGAACTGCTTTGTCATCTTTGGATTTTTTGAAAAGTTTCTCAGGAATTTTCTTGTGTTTCCATGGTCACAAAAGACTTCTTTATTTTGTAGAACAAGCACTAGTAAACAGAGCTTTCTTCAGTCTTTATTTATGACAGCAGTGCTCTTTGGATATGCTCAAACCCCGACAGCATCACTGTCCGCTTAATCAGACTGTTACAGGCGCTGTCCAGTTTCCTCTGGTCTCTTAAAATGATGCTTATCTTTGAAAGATGCTTTGAGCTTTGAAAATCGCTAACAGAGAATGCGATCTACAAAGTAGCCAAAAATGGATCAGTAAAAATGAAGATCATTTTTAATTTAAAAAACAATGTATAGAACAGTATAAATGAAAAATCATCCACAGAAAATGTTGGAAAAAAGGGGCGTGTTCGGTTAACTTTGAGTCAAATCCACCAAATGTTTGATATGTCAGAAGTATTAGATCAAGCCTTACATGCATAAACACAGTAACTGAATAAGCATCGTGTCGTTTCTCAGATTAATTAAACAGAATGAGGAGAGGCTGCAGATCTCAGTCTGCCAGGAGACACCAAAGACCCAGTGTTCCCTTTTGCTCAGTTTAGGAGAAAGACCTTGAAAGTCAGAGCGGTCTCTGTCCTCTTTTAGCTCCCCTGCAGCAAGTCCAGAAAAAGTTAGGACGCTGTGAGAAGTAAAGACAAAAATTTAAAAAAGCAATGAAATTTGAACTTGGAAAGGCAAAAAAAAACCCCAAAAAAACCATGCTGCACTCCATAAATTGATTGATTTCAAAACACAAAATCTCAGACAAGACTAACTTCCCAGTAACTTTTCTATAACATTTTTAAAGCTTTTTATAATGTTTTGAAGCAGAAGTTTTTTTTGTGAATAGTGAACGGTCGTGTTTAAAAAAAAAAAACTTGTTTGATTTAGAGCAGATTTGATTTTGACCCCTAACTCCATACAGATGCATCTAACAACAGCAAGTTCATGTACATTTAAAGGGAAATGTATCTTAAAAGTTTTTCATTTTAGTCTTCCGTTGAGATGAATATGGTCTAGAAATTATGGACATTTGAAACGCACAAAAATTAGGGTGGGAAACGTATGTAAAAATATCCAGTTTACGATGTAAAACTATTTTTTCTTTTATCCAAATTGTGCCTGTTTTGAGACATATTTTTAATTTCCAAAGCAATATGCCTATCTAAAAATGAGAATTTATGGGTTATTTGAAGATTTCCTTTAATCTTTTTAACTTCTTATTTTGAGAATGATGTTTTTTTTCCACCGCAATTCCACAGCAGCGAATGCAGAACTCTGCTCAAACCTGTTTCCTGTCTATTTCTGCTGTTTTTCTGTTGTTTAGACAGAGTGGTGCTTTTCAGGAACAAGCGTTTTGTTTCTTTGCTATCATTCATTCATTCATTCATTTTCCAATCCGCTTTATCCCTTTCGGGGTCACGGGGTTGCCGGAGCCTAACCCGGCTACTCATGGGCGAAGGCAGGGTACACCCCTGGACTGGTCGCCAGTCTGTCGCAGGGGCCACAAACACACACCCATGCACACTCACATGCACACCTAGGGACAATTTACAGTGACCAATTAACCTATGAAGCATGTTTTTGGACGGTGGGAGGAAGCCGGAGTCCCCGGAGAAAACCCACGCATGCACGGGGAGAACATGCAAACTCCACACAGAAAGGTCCCCCAGCCAGGACTTGAACCGGGAACCTTCTTGCTGTGAGGCAGGAGCGCTAACCACTGCGCCACCGTGCAGCCCCTTTGCTATCATGGCAAGTGTAAAAACTTTATGAAACAATATTAAAAATAAAAGGGATGGAGCATTATACTAAATTAGGATAAATGTTTAAGAAGACATTCACGCTTCCTGATTCTGTTCAGGGTTTTCTACAGACAAATAAGAGACGGCCACAAAAAGAAAGGAACGCTGTGCTTGTTGATAACAAATGGCATCATCCTGATTGTAAAACAACAGATCTACAGCTCAGTCACTGCTTGATGAAGCAGCCTCAGAGTTGAGAGGCTTAACAAAGAGGGCTGCTGCAGAGCTACGGAGATGCGTCCACAGATAATTGTGTGAAAGGGAGTGTTGCATAAGATAAACAGCATCCGGGACAACATGGCACACCCTCTGCACGCTGAATTGATAAACAACTGAATATTTTCAGATAGGAATGACTTCCGATCCACTGCAACACAGAACGTTGCAGAAGATCTGTCCCACGTGCAGCAAATGCAGCGACCTCGGTGACGATTTGAATTTGAGTTTTGCTTTTATCTTTTTTATCTCTTTTTGCTTACTTCTTAAAATGGGAACTCAAACCCGCCTCTTTAACCACTAAAATATGTCCAACTTTATCCCTGATCACCACTTGTTGTAATCACTGCTGCTGTCCTTTGAGATCTCAACTGAAAAGTTATTTTGTAAAAAAGCCCAGAACAGGTCCATCCACCCAAAGAGGAAAAACAGGAAGTTGATTAAAAAAAACTGCAAACTGTTACAGATTACTCAACTAAAATCCAAACAAAAATGTTCCTGAAAAAAAAAAGATTTTTTGGGGGGAAAGCTTGTTGATGGAGTTCAGGTTGACAATCACTAAAATGATATTTGGTGCTACTGGAAATAAATTAGTAATCCAAACACTGTTTTTAGATTGTATCCACTTAATAAGAAAAACATTCATAAAAGCAGTGGTTGTTTTTTATTAAAGGATAAAATGTGCTGGATTTCTTTTCTTTTTATTCAAAAGTAACATACTATTGAGAGTATGATCCCATTTTTCAAACAATTGGATGACATTTTATGATCAAATTTCATCGGAGTACTGGAATGTTTTTAAAATGTTCCTGTTTGCTTTTTATCCTGATGGAAAATCCCAGCCGTTTGTAGAATTGGTTCTTTCGGAGTTTGGAGCGTAAACTCAAACACCTTCATATCACAGCTTTTGTCCAGCTGACATCATTTGTTACGCAGCACTCTCTGAAATCTGCTCGCACTTTCCAACCTTTCAGGCCACATAAAAGAAAAAGCCAAAGACCACAAGCACAACAAACAGTGAAGCTTTGACCACTAACATCCCACTGATGCCGCAGTCCTGTTGACAGAGAAACTGCACCACAGGTTTGTGTTTTATTCAAGGACTTTTTAAAAATGCTTAATTTCAATTTGAAATGATTGTTCATTAAAGTTGAGTTCAGCGCTCATCTTGTTTCCCTCAGGGTTGTGGGCATCAAAGCAATTCAGATTACAACCATTTTACAATTTTGAAAAAAAAAAAAAAAAAAACAAAGGGATCTTTTAATGTCTAAATGCTTTTTATGATTTGTTTTTAGCCTTTTTTAATGCTTCATCATCCATTCTTCACTCATGATGAAACAGTTCTAAAAACAGGAACAAAAACACCTAACTGTTACTGCTCGTCTCTGCACCACTTTCAGCTGACGTGAAGAAAAGGAGCTGTTGTGTGGTTCTTTGACAGAAACACTGAAGGTTGCAGATGGATGAAACAATGGACCACAACGTCATCATTCAGCAACCCTGGTCAATGTCAAGCTGTTGCACAACACCAAACCCCCACTCCTTTGTGCTATTTTCTCACTTTGTTTTCCAGGCCAGCATGTTTTCTTTCTTTCCCTTGACTTTTTTGTTTTAAATCTGAATCTTTCTAAAAGTTCCTCCTTCACAGAATGTTGGTCTCAATGTCACAGTGGCGAGGAAATGAGAAGAAGAACCATCCAAACAGAAGAGTTTCTGCAGTTCATCCCCCTGATATCTCATTCTGCATTGTTGGGTTTCTCAGCTTTCACTTCCGCCACCCCTCCCCTCTGGTCCCTCATGACCCCTGGCCCCATAAGTGGCGAAGCTTCAAATGAGCCCGCCGTCCTTTGAAAACACTCTCGGTTCTCTCCTACAACATACACAAGAAGCTTATTTGGCTGCAGAAAACGTCCTGATCAGACGTGTGCGCTTTTCTGCACCAAAAGGCTTTTTATTCATCCCTACTTAAAGACCTACTCTGATGAAAGGGATGCTTTTGGTGTTTTTAACATGTTCTTGTGGCTTTTTCCTGGTGATGGAGGACATAGATGAAGAAAATTAAGCTTAAAATTGCATTTCTGAATATTCCTTTATTCACATTAATTAAAAATGCAGTTTGAAAAAGATTGTTTTTGAGACGTAGAAAATACGCTGGGTGGGCCACAAGCTCGCCACTTTGTTTAGGATGGGGTTGTGAGGGGCTGTTGGTCATTGTCCTGTTGGAAGACCCATTCTGCAGAAACTATGTCCTAGAAAATGACAGGTTTTGGGATTTTAGCTAAGACCGGCACAATCACAATTAACAGACCACTGGGAACGCTTTGGAAATAGATCAGAAGATGATCGGAGTGGGACTTTACAAAAATAAAATAAGAACAAACCTTCACTACATTTTCTCTGGTAACGAAGCTTTAAAGGAACCAAATCCTACACGGAGATCTCCTGGAACAATGACATCAACATGTGCTGCGGCGACACAAAGAGGGTTCACAACAAGTGAGAATTCCTTCAAAATAACTTGAAAAAGAAGAGCTGAACTGCTGAGCACCCTGAGGCCTCTTCCCAGGGAAATCACAACCCCTTCTTTGGCATTTTTGTCACTCGTTAGACTGATTGGAGTTAACTATGAAGTCAAATGCTTTCAGTCATGCAGTCACATTTCTCCCTCTGACTTTATTAAACTGCATTTCACTTCTGCTATTTTAAAATAGCATTATTGAGAGGCAACACTGAGGGTTTCTTAACTTTCCCCATGTTCTCAAACATGAGTCTTCAGGAGTTTAAAGGAAACGGCAAACTTTCATTTGACCTACAAACAGAGGCAGGTGGAAACAGAGGAACAATATAAATGCAGGGGAATCAAAGGAGACATGAGCGGTGAAGAAGCCTGCAGACAAAGAAAGAGTGAAAGACAGGATGATGTTTCTGCAGACCACACACACCCGGCCGGCTGCGCCGAGGAGGCACAGGTGGAAACAATCAAGACAGATTAAGGGGAAGAGAGAGACAGCTAAGGTCAGACGACACTCCAGGGACACGTTTACCAAAATAAAACAGGAAGTAGAACTAATTAGAGCACCACAAAGCACCCGAAGAGCACAGAAGAGCTTATCGAAGAGAATATATAGAACTAAGGTTAGCTGGAAAAATCAAAATGACACTGTTTTCTTCTCTGAAACCTTACAATGTCCACCGTCTCCGTCAGCATGCATGAAGACAGATGCTCCCTGCTCTCCTCAGGTTTAGAAGTGTGCACCAGGAGGTTTGATTCAGTGGAGCACAGCCTTTCTTAGATGTTGTCTTCCTCCTCCATGACATCAGGTGCAAATCTGGATAAGCTCCAGATTTGGAGTATTTGTCCATTATCCTGTCTAATTTCCCCAGAGGGAAATGAGAGGTGGAAAAGAAAAAAGACTCACTTTCAATGGAGGAAATAAGTGATTCCTTGTTGAGTTGGTAGGTCTACCCAATTAAAATGAAATTGATGGTCTGTCATCCTAATGGTAGGTTCATTTGAACAGTGAGACATGGAAAATCAAAATCTGTCACCTGAACTAAACACACCTGTTTGAACTAATAAGCTGTCCACACCATCAGTCCATCAGTCAGACTCTGAACTCTCCAACATGGAAAGACTAAAGAGCTTTGATTGGATCTAAGGGAGAGGATTGTAGCCATGCACAAGACTGGAATGGACTACAAAACCCTCAGCAAGAAGCTGGGGGTTGAGGTGACGACTGTTGATGCAGTTTTACCAAAACACCAGAATGACAACATGACCATCAATCCACCTACAGGTCTGGGGCTCCAAACCAGATCTGACCTGTGGGGTTTCCATGACCATGAGAACAGTGAGAAACCGGCCTAAACCAACATGATCTCATGTTGTTCATGATCTCAAAGCAGCTGGAACCACAGTCACCAAGAAAACCATTGGAAATCCTTTACGCTGCAATGGTTTCACATCTTGCAAAGTCCCCCTGATTAAGAAGAAACATGCAGGCCCACCTGAAGTTTGTCAATGATCACGATGAAAATGAGTCAGAGATGGGTCTTCCAACAGGATAATGACCCAAAACATACAAGACAACCAAGGCAGAAGTAGAAGCAGATCAAAGTCATGGAATGGTTCAGCCGGTCTCTGGACCTCAAGCCTATAGAAAACCTATGGAGAGAGCTGAAGCTCAGAGTGTCTAAATCTGATTGATATGGAAACATTTACTAAGAAGAATGGAACAAAGTTCCCCCTGATATGTGCAGAAACCTGCTCATCAACTACAAGAAACTTCTGACCTCTGACCTGCTAACAAGGATTTGGCCACAAAGTACGAAATCTTTCCTGCAAGAGGGTTCAAATACTTATCTCCCTCAATGAAATGCAATCAAATGTATGTAAATTCTTTAAAGTGGATTTCTTGGTTTTCTTTGTAATTTTTTTATGTTTGAGTGTTTTAAATGAACCCACCGTTAAGATGACAGACTGACAGTTTATTTTAAGAGCTTCTGCAGCTGCATGAAAAACTAGACTAGATGTGTACCTTCTCCTCCATTTGATTTGGGCTGCACGTGTTTACACTTTCCATGAATAGGTGCATTTCTGCTTTGTGCGTCGTGTTTACTTCATTTATGAAATCAAAGCAGAAGAAACAACTGAGTCCATCACACTGCCTCAGGGACAGAGCTATGCATAGAAAATTACACAGCAGTGTGCCAACAATGTCTAAGTTCAGCTCGCTCCAGCAAACCTAGAAATGAATCACTCAGATACGTTCACTGACTCAGCTCAGTAAAAAGCACATACAGAACATTCAGACATGGTTCAGGATCCAGCAGTTGGACACTCCGGCTGCACTTTGCTTCTTCCATCATATTTACATCTGTGATGAAACTCACATGACCGCACATGCATTATGCAACACGGGCCACCTCTACCTAAATTTTTTACAAAGCTGAAGTATTGTTGGGGCAAAGGAAGAAGCCCCCTGGAATGCCCAAGTTAAATCATTCATGTGTGGGAGAGTTATTTGTGTTTCTGTGAACTCATACTGAGTCTGAAGGAGAGCGAAAACTGAGCAGAGGCTGAGCGCTCCTGCAACTTTGATTCAGCTTTTCAGCGGCTGCAGCAAAGTCCTCATGATCTGGGTCAAGCCGGAGAGCTGAAACAGCTGGAGAGGCCTCCAACACGGAGCTGCGAGCACACCGACATGCCTTGGGTAAATGTTTGACCACAAGTGTCCCTGCTTGTCGTGTTTGTTGTATGCTCTGGGTGCAGCAGAGGCCTTCCTTCAAGGAGGGAAGCCCTGCAGTAAACACACACCATCCACCTCAGCTTTATCACAAACCAAAATGTCACCGCTTCGAGGTTAGCGTCTCACATTTACCCGCTCATACATGCGCGACACATTTTGCGTGTTTTTCATCTGACTCGTTTCCATGGAGACTGCATTCATGGGAACCACTGTCACAGAAGTGGACCCAAATTTAGAACGCCGACTCTGGGAGATCTTAAAGATTTATTGCAAGACTTGGTTAGAGATAAATGATTGTGGGCAGATGCTGAGGACTAAAGGGGTGGAGCAGGTGGACATTGGGATGGTTGATGAGGGTGTGGCTGTTGAGGAGAGCGAGCATACAGGCTGAAGTCTCGCTGAAGCGAAGCCATCAAGTCTGGTAGGTACAGATGAATCAGAGGCCGAGAGGAGGAAAACAATTCTCTGGAAAACTGAACCAGTTACTTCGGAAAAACCATGAACCATGGTTCAAGAACCTCAAGCCATGGAACTGTCTGGCAAGTTCTACTGGAGCAGATGGAAACAAGCGACGCAGGTGGAGCAACAGCTGAGTTTTGCAAATGCACTTTTCCTCCACAGCAGAGCTTCATCCCAGCAAAGGGAATCCATGATGATCTCTTCTTCTGCCTGTTTGGCATGCATTTGCATTGTTGTTTAAAACAAAGATAACTTACAATTGAATGAAGAGCTACAGCTATTCTGTATGAGCAGAACATTTTTAATACAAAATTCTAGTTTGTGCTCAATTTATCAGAGGATCTTCGTTCCAATGCTCACCAATGGTCATGACCCAAAGAATGAGGTCCCAAGTACAAGCAGCTGAAATGAGTTTCATCAGTGGGGTGGCTGGGGAGGAATGGGATTTAGTTTGTGTGTGTGTTTTACAGCAAAGGCCTTTAAGTTTTCCTAATGGTGACATTTTGGCAAATGTGTTGGCACCAATTTTATGCAACCCAAAGCGAGGGTTTGCAGATGAAACTATCATTTTTTGCATTTCTTTTGAGCCAGGGTTAATGAAACCAAAATAAGTGAAAGTTTGAAGAAAAGTAATTAGATGAAATAATCTCATTTCCCAGAAACATTTCCAGGTATTACCCATCCTGTCTCTAGAGTCTGACTCTGAGTGGAAAGTTAACATCTCATAAAACTTTGCAGAGGTTTTTCCACCTCAGTAGGAAACACTGCCGTCTTGTGATCCAGGAGCATTAAAAATAGAAAATCTTTAATCTTGGTTGAAATTCTGACATTAATTGTGGCTTGGAGTCACCACAGACTCAGACATGGACCGTTTACCGTCGAAGAGCACAGAAGCCAGTGTGTGGTCATGTCCGTCTTTAAAGTGCTAAAACGAGACCGCCGACACTTCTCCTCTGTTAGTAAACCACTTGCTTTTCAGCCGGAGACCTCCAGAACCAATTACAGCAGAAGCTTTCCAGAAGGGGCAGCATTTCCCCCCAGGTAAAAACGCTGGGAAAAGGTTTCAAGGAAGTTTAACTCCAATTACCTTCATGGGTAGTGAGCCAGTTAAACATCTCTGCAAATCTTTACTGAGGGTTTAAATGATTCCCATGTCAAATTAGCAGGATTATTCTAATCAGCTCAGTTTGTCTTGGTTTCAGTCAAATAATCCAAACATGACTGGACTCATCATGGGAGACAGAAAAAAACAAATGACCGATTTCATGCACTCCGCGTACCTGAACTCCTTCCAGGCCATTATCAGCGTCTCTGCAGCTTCCCAGGCTCAATCCCTTAATTACACACTGTTAACTAAATTTGTTTCACATGGTGTTTTCCTGCTAAATCGAGAGAGGAATCACCGCCACTGGGCCTCAAAGCAGATTCTCTCGTGTTTCCCTTAAAGTTGGAAAGGCTCGGCTTTACCTGCCAAGTCTGTTTAGGTAATAAAACTGTGCAATTAAAGCAGGGAAAACATTGACTTCTGTTGCTTATTTGCCACATCCCACTCCAATCATTTCTTCAAAGCACCCCCAAGGGTCTTTTAATTAGGATTATTCTGTTTTTAGCCAACATCCAAAAAACTGTGTCATTTTCTAGAACACAATTTCTGCAGAGCAGCAGGAGTTCATTGGAAATTCACCTCTGAGTGTGGGCGGGACCTTTGGCATGAAGCAACCCCAGCCCTCTTTCCTTCCCTGTTGAAGGAAAGGGGGCTGATAGCTTCACCCCAAAGCTATCAGTGAAACAAAAATGGCGAGCTATATCGATGCTGTCCAGCTGTGCAGTTTTGATCCAGATTCCAGCTCTTTAAGTAATACATTAAAATTGCCCATTAAAACCAAATATTTATAAAGAATTATGCATTGTTTTGGGTCTGTAGAATGGATTTCTTTAGGTTTTGAAATAAAAAAAATGTTGCCATTTTTATCATTTACAGTTTGAGCCTAATGTATTTGATGGGGATGAATGTATAACTTTCATGTTATTTATATTGCAGGACAGACAACTCTTAAATCCTCAAAATATTGACAAACTCCAAACAAGAGCTCCTTTTTTGTCCTTCAACTGAATTATTTCAGCAAAGTGCTCTGAACTTTATTTTTAAAAAGTACAGAACTTGACTTTAAAGTAATTAAACTGGATGGAAATGACTCAACTCCCATGAATCCTCTCAGTTGGTGTAGCACGGTTCACAGAAGGACACTGACTTACTTTTATCGTGGTTGAAACCTTTGCTTGAAGCCCCAAATCTCTCATGAAGACTGCAAACGGGACAGAGCTTGAAGCGCCATTGTTGCTTCAGTTGTCCGTCCAGGTGTGAATAAAATCTCCAGACTTCTAACTTTCCTGTCCCACATACCTTAAAGGGAAGCCTCCTCCCAGATATGGCTGAATGTAATCTCTTTTTGCAGCTGACCTTCAGTCACAGATCCAACCAAACACACGTTTGTCCGTCTTCCAGTGTTTCCATTTTTTTATCTGAATGCATTTACAGTGAAAACATCTTACACATACCATCTCAGTCCAGAGCCAGTTTATTTAGTAAATATCTGCAATTTATTGGAGGGTGTCATGCCAATTCATCGCACAGAGAAATATAGAGTGTGTACAAATACTCCCCAGCCTCAGAGGCCTTCCTCTTCTTTCTCACAGCCGCTCTATTCCTCTCCCTCCCAAATACAGGCCTTGCTTACAGAGTGAGTCTGTCTGTGGGAGTTCTCCTCGGAGCAGTCTGTGGGTTTTATCAGAGGTGTCCCACCTGGAGGGAGTCTGGGAGTGAAAACAGCTTCAGACAGATTTAGAGCTCTTTCTCCACCACAGGAATGAATGAATGAGCAGTGTTGGCGCTCCACGACCTTTAATAGCGCTCTTCTTATGGGGAGCCTCCCAAAGCAAGTGGCTCCTGCAGAACCAGGATTCATGGAGATGCTTTTGGATGAAACTCCCATGTTGGGAAAAACTGAACGCAAATACTGGACAAAGACAGCCAGACAGAACGCCAACCGTCTGCATACTATAAACAAATGTTGCTCCACAATGCAAAAGTGTTCAATCAAAGTTCAGATTTGAAACATCCTTTCTTTGCTTTTTAACACCTCGGTTAAACTCGGAGCACTTAAGGAGTGGCGGCTGCATAAATGTTGTGGTTTGGGAGTAAAAAATCAAAACAATGCAAGCTGGAGATCCTGGCAATTCACAGTAAGTTTTCTGTGGATAGATGAGCGGCCATGTGTTCATCAGCTGTCTCTGCTGAGAACTCTGTCATTTTAAAGTATAGTTTTGGACCGTTCTGAAGCTGGTATGTGACACAAATTTCACTTATCCAGGCTGAATTTTACTGAAACCAAAGCAAAAACAGGTAGTTCATAAAGGCCTGACCTGGTGAGACGCTATGTACCGTCAAAATAAAAGGCTTTGGCAAATGAGGATTAAGAATTTAATTAAATAAACCATGAGGTAATAATTTTTTTCCTTTCAAGTCTTAATTCTAAGACATGCAAAGGCAGAAAAGCAGCAACACAAGCCAACTATTATGCAGAGAGGATGCATCAGTGGTTCAGTAACTTCTGCATTCACAGAGATCTTTCTCTGTTTTAATATCAGCCATGAAAGATCACTGCCTGAAGGTTTTTCTTTCTTTAATGACAGTTCTGTTCCAGCCTTTCTGATTTTTTTTTTGTTTTGCTTTATCGCAATCATGAATCCTTGATGTGTGCTAAAAATCTCAGTTTTTCACTTCTGACCTTACAGATGGCTCTAAACCATGCAGATCATACATGAGTAAGATGAATAAACAAACATTAAAAAGTGTCTGACATTGATGTGCATCAAACTGCCATGAGGACACCACAAAGAGCTTTTCTCACTCAGGAAATAAAGCTAAACTGAGATGAGAACATCAAGGTTGGCCTGAAACCTGCAAAGTCTCATCCGTAGGTACCAATTTAAACTTTTGTTTCAAGGCACTGGGAAAATAATATTAATTGTTGTATCATTTAATTAAAAACAAAAAAATCACATCCTTACTCAACTGCTCTACAGAACCTCAGCATGAAAATTGAACAAGAAGCTCAAGTTTAATTTTATTTATTAGACATGGAGGACACAAATCAACATGTCAGCATACAGCTCAATGTAATTCAGCCAAAGTTAGCTAACTAGCACATTTTCATTTGTTCTCCCAAAGTCCGTCAAGAGTTAGTCAGATAGAAAAGACTCACAGGAAAAGCACAGAACAGGAGCAGCCACACAGGAGTCAAATCCAAAAAGCACAAATGAGTGAACAAGTCCAGAAAATGACCATTAACCTACCTATCAACCAGTTTTTAAGGAGCTTTTTTAAAGATTAGTGATGTAAAAGATTCAGATGTCAAAGTTATAAAAAACTGCCGTGTTGGTTGAAAACCACAGATACAACATTAGACAACCACATTAACAACACCAAGATTATGTTGGTAAAAAGGCTAGAATCGATCAGGAAGTTTCTGACAAACTTTGTCAGTTTCTCTGTTACTTTTTTATGTACATGTGATGCAAACAAAAAGACGTCCAATTGCAAGCTTGCTTTTACCAAGTCAGGTCAATTTCAGTTTGCTGAATGTGAACCACCGTGAAGGACGGGGACTGTTGTTACATGCCCACCCATAAACCTGACTCGAGTCTATGGGAAGGCACAAAAAGGGACCATAGCATATATTTAAAAAGAAAGAAAAAAAAACTGGACACCAGGAGTAAAAGGAACAGTTTATTAAATAAAGGGAACACTGTGTCCTGAAAAAGAAAAATGATGTAATGATGTGTCGGCTCAAACAAAAAGACAAAACAAAAGGAATTGGAACCTGGACCAAACAAAATAAGTAAGAGAGAAAGCTGACGCAGCCGTGTCGACCGAAGCAGCTCCCTGCTAAGGCTGCCGAACAAAATCTACCCTCAGAAAACAAAGCCCACAAATCAAGACTACCAAGGGCCAAATCCAAACTAAAACAACAAAAACCAGCAGTCTAAGAAACTGAAAACATAAAGGGGAAAAAGAGAGTAAGGACAAACCAGAACACCTCAAACTAAAAACTGACTACTGCTCCAGAGCACCCCCCCCCGACTGCTCCTCAGCACCCATGACTGCATTGGTGTGGCCTCCTCTGTCTTAAATAGCTAGCAGGTGCCTATTAAGGAACATTGGCCACACCTCCCAGGTGAGCAGAGTGCCGGCATGGAAAAGGGATGCAGCAATGTCAATGGTGGCAGATTTAATGCCTGATGCACTTGTACTGCTGTCCTGCCTCTTAAGATAGAGATCATGTAAAAGTATTGGACCAAAAATGTTGCCAGTTGCCAAAAATGTTGCCAATGTAGAACCAGCAAAAAAAAAACAATGTATGCAAGTCTGCTATAGAATGTTCAGTTTGAAGTAATTCTAAGATTTTTTTAGCTTATGTTTCCCTTTTTGAATGCTTGTGTGGAACTTATTGCTTCTAGACTGGGATATGTTATTATAAGATTTAAATTAAACGAATGTAAATAAAAATACATTTTAAAATTATTTTTAAAAGACCCTTGTTTCAAGAAAATTGGTCTTATTTTCTTTTTTGTAAGAAAAATAATCTTAGAAAGAAAGTTTTCCAACAGTAAAATAATAGTTTGAGAAAACATGGCTTAGTGTCTAGAACTTTTTCCTTAACATTTTAAGTCTTGGTTCTTCTTATTGGCAGATTTGATTGCTTATTTAAAGAAAATCTGCCAATGGGGCAGGAATTTTTTACTCATTTCTGTTTTTGCAGTGCAACGTTCTGTGGATATATTGATCATTTTTGGAAAACTGTATTTAGCTAAAATCGTGTTTAGACAGGAAGCTGGTATAGTGACTTTTAACTGAAGCCAGTGCTGATGAGGATGTCAGAACTGCCTTTGTTTGCCTTCCATTAGTGCTTTCTCCTTTGTGGACATCGGGCAGGATGACTGTAACCGTGGGCACGGAGGCGTGAAACAGGGAAAGCAAGTGAGCAGATCACATGTGACAGAACTGCAGGGAAGGAGCCATGCATGTCAACATGTGGGGATAAAGGAGGGAGATCTCAAGTCAGGAGGGAAAGTGGCAGCCGCAGCCCAGAGGGGCTTTCAAAACACAAGGAGGTGTTTGTTTCTGCTGAATCAAGACACAAACACAAGTTTTTTTTCTACTAGAAGCAAGGAGAAGTGGGCATAAAGGAGCAGCTAAAGAAAAAAAACTGCAGTGTGAAAGTTTCATTAGGAGTCATTATGGTCGTAGAAATTAATCAGAAAAAAGTGTCAAAATCAAAAAGAAAAGCAGTGTTATGGGGGGTGCAGGTGTCCTGAAGCGCAAATCTGTGCTTTGTGAGTAACAGAAATGATCTCCCTGCTGATCTCAGGTTACAGTCCGAGCACGTGAGGTCGTAATTACCAGCAGGTTATAAAGGAGAACAAAACAGAACAAACTGTGAAGAAATAAGAACACGACAGAAGCTGCTGATGTCTGACTTCCTTTCCTTAAATTAAAGCTCCATCATCTTAGAAAGAATTAAAAGAGAGATAAATGATTAGAATCTGATGTCATTATCAATCACTTTCAATCAATCATTTTGTTTGTGGAGCACCTTTCATCAGCAAGCTGCAGGACACAACAAACATGCATAGGTAAAAAAAAAGAAGGATAGATTAAAAAAGCAACAATAACCAAAAAGACAAACATAAAATGGGAGGAAACTGTGGCTAATGCGTTCAAGAGGCACTGCAATAAATAAATGATAAACTGTAAATAAATGCATAAATAAAAGGAGTCATGTAAACTCTAAGGTAAAAGATTGCATCTTTAATTTACATTTAAAAATCTGCACTGATGCAGAAACTTCTAGATCCTAATGAGGAAGACCTCTGAACAGCAAGATGTTGAAAAAGGATTGGAGAACAATTTCTTTATCCTTTGTTTCATTTCTGCGAAATCTCATTAAAGTGTTGATTGGATGAATTCATTTCGATGCATCTCAATGGGCTTTTCTGTAAGTCTCCTTGTCCAAACATATTTTTCTAAAACTGCATTTTTGTTTATTTGGTGTTCTTCATTGCCCGTTTCCTGTTGGTTTGGAGGTTTCCTCATTTTTTAACGGCACACAGACGTTTCTGTGACATCCTTTTGCTCATTGATGCACATTCCTTCTGAGTAACTGTTGTTACTTTCAACTTACTTCCTACATCTTCTGCCCTTTTTTTAGGACACCTTAAACTTCCTGAAGCTTCTTGAGAATGACTGTGAAAACGACAAAATAGAAGATTGTATTCTGTGATTTTTTAAGTTTTACGAAAATTAATTGAATCTTTTTTTTACTGAATCACCATTTAGATCTACCAAATCCACACCATTTCTGAATTGTATTTTTTAGTTGATGTTTCTTTTAGTTTAAATTCATTTGTTTAATAAATTCTTTGGCTTTATTTTGTTTTTTTTAGCATGCATTTCTGTCTGCTGCAGATGAAACCAAGCCTTTGTCTTGGTGTTGTTTTAAAAATTCATAACAACATGACAACTGTGTTTATGCAGCATTACCAAAAGAAGAACAGAGGCATGAAATTTAATACCAATCAGGCAGAATTCATGGAAAACTGGGCTTTTTTCTGCTTTAAAACCCCATTCTGATGAAAATTGTGTTTTTGGTGTTTTAAACATGTTCTTGTGGCATTTTTCTGAGGATGGAGGACATACCGTATATAAAGAAAATTCAGCTTTAAGTTTCATTTCAAAGTATTGCTTTATTCAAATCCTTGTGAATCAGACAAACAAACAAATGACATTGGAAAAAGATCCTATTTGTGATTAACAAAATACGCTGGGCGGGGCCACAAACTCCCTGCTCCTCCCCATTCTGATGCATCCACTTGCAGACAAATAGATCCATGTACATCTCTTTTTTCCTCGTCTGAGCTGGAATCTGGATCCAAACTGTACTGCTTTGAAGGTTGAAGGTGTGTGGGGCTGCCAGCTAACGGGAGAGCGTGTAAACAAAGAGCTCTCAGTTATGGGTGTCAGGGAGTGGGGCTGTTGTTGCTCTGCCCCAACAGTTCCACCCACAACTCAGAGGTGAATTTCTGTTCAACTTCTGTCACTCTGCTGAAAACAAAGTTCTAGAAAATGACAAGTTTTCTGATTTTGGCTAAAAACAGCATCATCATAATTAAAAGACCACCATGAACGCTTTGAAAATAGATCCAAAGATGATTGGAGTGGGACGTTCTTCCTCTCCAAATTGTCAAAAAAATCCAAGTTTCTGTTCTAAAAGGGCCTGT
Source organism: Adrianichthys oophorus (assembly GCA_036245035.1). Classification (NCBI taxonomy): domain Eukaryota; kingdom Metazoa; phylum Chordata; class Actinopteri; order Beloniformes; family Adrianichthyidae; genus Adrianichthys; species Adrianichthys oophorus. The sequence goes on along the minus strand of BSAI01000015.1, from coordinate 1,476,878 downwards.
GATGGTGTTCCAAAAGGCTCTGGACGTCATTCAGGTTTTCCATTCCACTGGTATTTCAATGGCACCAGTTTTGTCTTTTTTAAACTAAAACAACATTTTGTCAAAACAAAATTGTTTTGTGCTCATTAAAGCATGAACAGCATGTTCTCCAGTTAATTCAGGGCCAGCTCTTGGTTCCAGGGGTGTTGGACACACCTCTGCTCTTTATGGCTGCAGCTTGGCTGTTATCTCTCAAAAATCAGAAGGATCATGTCTCAAACTCGTGTAAAGGCTTGTTTAAAAGCTTTAACATGCTCATTTCTGCTCCTTATTGCAATGTCGTCTTGAAACTAAATCGAGCCTAGAATAAAATTCCGTCTCATAAATAATTCTTTGAATGTTCAGACTTTAGGTTTTATCTAAAATCAAAAATTGGCACTTCCCTTTCTACTCCCAGGGTGTTGGGTTGAATCCAAAAACAAAAGTAAGCCGATGAAGTAATTTTGTCAAACCAGTTTCTGTTTTTCTTAATGTTCAGAGCGAGTCGTTCTGCTCAGACCAAACAACAGTTTTTCTGTATCAGAGCGGATAGCAGATATAATTTCCTGACAGCTGCATGACGCCCTCACTGTTTCATGCCAAGCTGCGAGTCTCGGAGGACGCTGCCTGCATTTCCTTCTTCCTGTAACACCTGCGCTACCCGCAGCCCTGGAGGTTACACATTATAGGCGCTTTCAGAGCTCAGCTAATGTCAATGGTGGCAGATTTCATGCCTGATGGCCTGCAAGGCTAATATTTGGGTAAGCTTCACTTAAAATGGCAAAGGATGAGAGCATGCATTCTTGTGAGGAAGGAGGCTGATTAAAAAAACTCTTAGGAGAAACCATAAATCACACCTGGACACAGAAATGGAGGCAATGTGAGGTCTAGAACTCCTCCGTCTGTTGAATATTCAGGAGGTGATTTTTATGAAGAGGAAACAAGGCTCTGGTCTTTCAATTACCACATTACTGAAAAAGTGTATTTCTTTGTGCAAATAATAGGAAATGATAATCTGAGAAAGGACTGGAGGGGCTGTAAAGCCTTTTCTATATGTTTAGTGTCAATTTTCATTGGACTCAGTGTTCTATTTCACCTCCCAAATAAACCCTGCAGGCCCTAACAAACATTATCAAGTGTGAACTCCACATTCATTCCCCTGTAATTCTCATTCCAGCAAAACCAAATCCAGAAAAAGACGTTTGGAGAGTTTTTGTTGTGCAGGATTCAGCGCTGTCGCTCAGCGTTGTGACCCATGAGGGTTTGGTTCTTCTCTGCATGTTAAACATTCCTTCTTCTCATGCCCTGACCCCGAATACAGAGCATTATGAAGGTGACACATCTAAAAAAGGAAGAGAAGGCATACAAACTATGCCTGATGCTTCTGCTAAACTTAGAGGAAAAAGCTTTGTTGGTTAGGGATTCTGGGTCCATTCTGGGATTTAAAGTTCAGGATATTGTGAAAAACTCAGAGGATGTCGTAAACACAGTTTGTTTCACTTCATGTAGTAATAGTATTAAGGCAATAGACACTTCTCATGTAGTGTTTCATGATAATGTTCTCTCTGTGTTCAGTGTGTCTTTCTTACTGGAGGAGTGGAGCCCCACCAGAGACAGACCAGAACCAGGACCAGAACCTAAGGACCTCTGCACTCAGACATGGTTTAGCAAACGCCACACAGCTGCAGGACGTTTACCAGACGTGAGGGTACCAGGGTCTACACACAAACCATTCACAACCCATCCCACCGCTTTGACTGGAATGACAGACGACTGTTGCAGGTGACTCCACTGACACCGCCGTGAACCTTTGCAGTGGACACGAGACCATGTGACCTGGACAACGCAGCAACGGTCTACCGTCCTGTTCACGGATGAGTGTCGGGTCACCTTGGACAGAAATGATGGTCGTCAGTGTTGCTGGAGAAGGCGAGGTGAGCGATACGCCGAGGTCACCATGGTTTCCATGTTGGTGGAGGAGGAGCAACAGTCTGGACAGGCATCACCAGTCAGAGCAAAACGGGTTTGGTTCTTGTAGACGGTCCAGTCACTGCAGGTTCTAACCTCAGAGACGTCATAGAACCATCATCATCATCATCCCCCAATTCCACTAGAACACCCCCAACTTTCTGTTCACGGATGATAACGCTCCACCACATGGTGCCAGAATTGTCACAGCTGGTCTTCAGGAAGTGGGAGTGGCTTATTCGCTCAGCATTAAGAAGTTGGGTTGGGGGGTTGAACCACCAAATGGTCCCTGAGCACAACTGTGTCTGCAGCTCATCGCTCCCCCAGGGGAATGGGGCAAATGTGGAGAACATATTTCACACACCTAGGTGCATAACAGTGAGACTTTTCTTTCTTTCGTAAGTAACAGTATTATTTAGTGGTTTCGAGTAGTGGGGTTGAAGCCCTATAGTAGCTCCTAAAGTGACCATAATCAGGAGATGCCAACATTTAGACATGTCTCTTCAAGCAACAGAAACAAAAGTGAAGAAGTCTTTGGACGGAGCACAGCAGTGCTAAAAATTGACACAAAACACAGTTTCTACTGCGTAGTTAAAACAAAAAGGTGCCATAGATGCAGAGGTTTTAGATCAATGTGTCAAGCTCTGATCAATGAAAAAGCATTGAAGTGTTTAAGACAGAAAACATGAAAAGGTGTTTGTGATCCAAACTGCTTCAAATCAGAAGCCAACCGGCTTTCTTTTCAGGTCTAATTAAAGCCTTCTTTGTACTGATCGACCGCCGAGGAGCTCCAGTCGGACCTGTTGGGACATTGACACTTGTGAGTCAGGAAGTCACATGTGTTCCTGTACCAGCCAGCCGCCCCGTGGGTCATCGGGGTCGGTCAGCACAAGGCTTGTTTTGGTCACATGATTCCAGGTGTGAATTGACGTGAAACCGCCTGGGCAGAGGAGAGGAGGCAGCATTGTAAATGTTGGACAGGTGACACCTGAGGCCCCCTCTTCTGTTCGGCGGTGCTTTTTCACCTTTAATATAAATGACTTCTTTCAAGCGGCGCTCTCAAACCATCTGTCACTGCTACCGTACAAAACTAAACACTTTTGTTTGGGCTTTCTTTTTCTTACCATGATGTTTAGCTTGAAATTGACTTTTAACCAAACCCTTTTGTTTTTCTGTTAAGATTTATATTCAGCTGTGGTTAAAGAGCTCTCCCAGTGTTATTATTTTGACTAAGATGTTAGCTCATTTTGTAAATAAAATAATTTTCTTTCAGCAGTCTGTTAAATCTTGTACGGTATCTGATTTTGCGAATTATTTAAAACAAATACATATTTCATTAAATATATAGGAGACATTGAATTTGGGTTCAACTCTTCAGTCTATATTTGCTGAGAACAGCTGGACTTTGTTAATCTTGCGCTTGCTGTGTTAACTGATTTAAAGTTTTAAGTCAACATTATCTCAAACTGGGACAAAGGTAAATCCTCTGTCTCCCACTGACCCCTTAAAACGGCTCCCAGCGCAGAAGAATGCGGAAAATAATCTGCGCAATCAATACCTCACCAGATTTACATTTATCTGACCTGGAATGATTTGGGGAGGGGAGATACAGACTCAAAAAATTTGATTATATCACAAATTTCAAACTCACAATTGGAAAAAAAAAACAGATATTTTTGAATTAAGGTTAATTGTCTGCCTTTACCCTTCTTGCTCATCCTACATGATGTGTATTATAAAATATTTATAATATAAATTTTAATCATTTAAGAACCAAGTCACTAAAAGAGGATTCAGCCTAACCAACACAGCCTCCATAAATAAGGCAAAACAACCTTTTTATAATTAAAAAAGATCATTGATCTTCATTATTGATTATTTCATCAACTCTTGAGTGGAAACTCCCAGAAAGTCAACCTGGCTGTTGGTAAAGTATAGGTTAAATCAAAGCCACACTAATTTTCCTGTTAGCTGCTCAAATGTGTGCACACATGGCCAAGTTTCCTGTGAAGCTGTCCAACCATCGTATGAACGCTTGCCTTAAATGAGGATAAAAGGGTCACAGGTCAAGTGGGAGTGATCTCCTCACGTGTTAGAGACTGTGATGACAAGGATGAGTGGTGTGCTTTGAGCTGTTAGTAAAGACAAAGGAGTGAGGGACATGGCATTGGTTCGTCTTCACTGGGTTTGAGCGAATTGAGCTATATGGGACAGGCCTACATTGGAGAGGCTGCTCCATTGTTATCCAGATCTTGTCACTCTTGCTGGGATCGTCCTGATTGTGTACATTTGCATTCATTTCTCTTTACAAGCATTGTTTGCAAATAATGTTCCTTTTAAGACAAATAAAGGTAAGCATTTTAACTATAATTTAGGCTAAATGTTTAAAATCAGTCACACTTTGATTGCTCACTTCACGTGTTCTTTCAAACGTGAAGTAAAGTGCTTTGGATGTGCGTACCGCAGACATACATAACCCTTTGCTGCCCCCGTGTGATATGTGGAATAACTACAAGACTAGAAAAACGTTAATTGTTTATATATATTTAGTGTGTTTTTTAACTTATGTTCTAAAAGTGTTTGTAGTCGTGTGCATTTAAATGCACTGCACTGCTTTGTTAGTTTGTTACTTATTATTTTGCCTTGAAAAGTTTTAGAGTTTTTGTCTTATATGCAGATTTCGAAAATATGTTTCTCAGAGTTATTAGATTGTTTGTGAACATGTGAATAATAACCCAAAATATGTTTTAATAATTCTCTGTGTTTAGTATCTCCCAGAGGAGCTTCAGATGGAGCTCTCACCCTTCGACAGAAAACCAATTTGACGTCATTACCCTCCCCGTTCAATAATCTCTATTTAGAATAGCAACTATTAGCGAGTGTGATTTTAGATTCACATTTTAGTTTTTATTACAAAATTAAAAACAACTTAATTGACAAAATTATATGAATTATAATACCAATTGGAATTACGGGCGCTACCGTGAGGTCCCATGGTGTAATGGTTAGCACTCTGGACTTTGAATCCAGCGATCCGAGTTCAAATCTCGGTGGGACCTTATCCTCTTCATACTCTGATTGGAGGTTTTCATCAACAACTCCTCAATCCTTTGCTTAGTTTGCGCTATTTTAAAACTAAAATCCAGCTGATAAACACATTTTTTTTTTCAATTGTGCCTTCATATCCAGAAAATCTCCTTTAAACTATTTCAGGTTTTGGTCTGTTTATACTCCTTGAACTTACTGGTTTACTAAACTTTACACATTTTACTGTCTATTTTTGTTCCATGCAGCTAAAATACGAGGCAAGATGTGATGTTTTCTGTCTAAACGCAAAGAAAAATAAAACACCAGTAGAAGACGGAAGACCAAAAAAAAAAAAAACAACAGCAACAAACGAATGTTCTTACAAATACCTGTACTCCACCCGCGGTGAGTGCACGTATAAGAGTGAAGAAAAAAAAAGAAGCATTCTTTTATTTTGAAGGTGGCCACCGGAAACGGCTGTTAGACGCCCCGCAGAGTCTGACAGCTGTGGCGGAGCGGCCAGGCTTGGTCAGTGTACAGTTTGTCCGCGGGGATCATGCCAACGTTCGGATATTTCGGAGAAAAAAACGTTTGACGTTTGATTGGAATCAAAGGTAAGTATCAGAGCTCAGTTTCAATCATGTTTATCAGTTAAAGCGCATGCGCTGGCTTCATTAAGCTTTGTTTAAAGGTGTAGAAAATTAGTTTCCATCAATTACAATGAAATTCGTTTTAATTATGTAAATTCGTATAGTTAATAATGATATTAAAAGCTGTTACTACATGTATACATTTAGTAAAAGTGCAACAACATTAACATTTTAAAAAATCCAAAGAAGTTTAGGTTAAATATGCTAGTTATTGTGTTTTTTTATACATATACATTTTTCTATACATGTAAGAGTATAGCTCTGCAGGATTCTGTGTCTGGTTTTGTTTATATGCATCAGCCATAAGTGATGTAGGTTATTGGAAGGTTACCCCCTTGGCTGGCTCGTTGCCTCCTTCTACTATTGCATTTCTGAGTAGCATATGAATAGAACAGAATAACATTGCTGTGGTAATTTGTATGAGTATTAAATGAAGCAGATGAAGCATCAGAAAGCTCAGTGAAGATCAGAAGACGTTGATAAAACTGTTGTGATCAGCTTTTTCAACCACCTAAGTACTGTTTTATATCTTTAAATTAAAGAATATAATGAATCTTTATGTAAGACTCCAGAATGTAGTTTTATTTTAGCTCTTTTGACAGAGAATGCAAAAGGAAGCAAAGAAAAACAAATTCACCAGTCTGTTTGACAAACAATGAGCCAGTCGGAGGATTTGCATTTTGCCTTTGCTGATTTTCATTCACCTGCAGAATAACAAACATCAGCAGCCTCCTCCCTGTGTTAAGTCCATGCTGCCTGATGCACTTTAACTGTGAAAGTCAAGCATGTCCTTTTTAACCACTTTACTGTCACTAAAATGATTCCAGGGCCATCATGATCCCTAAAGCAGCTCATCTATGAGCAGAGACTCTTCCTCGTTTGTCTGTTTCTGATCCACAGCAGTGACAGTCATAATCGTTTTCTCTGAGCGGCCTAACTTTTGAGTGACCGCAGTGGCGACCAAGCATGGGATCGTGGGAAATGTTCACCCCCCAACCCCTCCAGAGTCCCTGTGTTTCTTTGACTGGAACAGCCTGCTCTCGCCAGGAAGCTATCAGTATATTAATAGGTGCTTTGGCCGCTGCTTTGGCCCCCACCCCCAACGCGTTTTACAGTGCAGATAATAGCCGTGGAGCTCCGGGAGCTGTTGTTGGACCACATAAGATGTTTTAGGAAATCTAGAAGATAACTAAGTCATTTTAGTGTTATAAATAGTAAAAATGAAAAGGGGTTCGTGGTGGATGAAGCTGTGAAAAGTTCATTCTATAAAGTTCATTTCTGTGGGTTTTTTGCGCTCTAGAATGAATTAAATGATTCATAGTTGAACTTTGCTGTAGAAAAATGAAACATGCGTTTCTTTTTCATTTTTTGATGCAGAGTAGGAGCAGAGGAAGACTTTGACAGAAATGAAATCAGATGAAGAACTAAATGACAGTCAGTTCTGATGAGCGCAGCTCAAGACTGTGTTGGTGGTTAATGCACAAGCTGATGGACGGGAGGTTCGGACACTCGCACTTCCCGTTGTACATAGGTTCTGGTTTTACTCTGTTATCTCTACATACAGAGATTAACAGGCAGCTGTTGGGGTTTTGAGTTCGGTTCAGTAGAAATAACAAATACAAGATCCCATTTTCTCCTTTTTGGCTCCCACTGCCCACGTTTGGTCACTCTGTTAGATGCAGAATAAGGTTATGACATTGTTTCTGTCTTGGTAAAATATCTTTCCCTAAAAGGGCAGCAACATAACAAGGTTTGTACGTCATTCTTCACCAAGTCGGTGGCTGTAAATCCTGAGGCTGCTGGAGCTCTGGCTCTCCTCTGTGGTTTGCAGGAGATTTTCAGAAATTGTTAAATGAGAACTTTCCACTGAGTTTAAGCCAAGAAATGCTGGAATGAGCAAACTGGAGAATGAGGATGGACTATTGCTCAGTGTAATGTGGATACAGCCAGCGCTGCCATGTCAGAATTCTGTTTTTTTGTGTGGACACTGCGTTCAAAAGACCCGAGTTTTGAAAGGGCAAAGTATACCTTTGTTTTACTTCGTCTTTAGTGTTTTATTGTTTTTATTTGTTTAAAGTCCCACTCCGATCAATCATCTTCTGATCTATTTCCATACTGTTCCCATTGTCCCTTTAATTATGATTTGATTTTTAGCCAAAATCTAAAAACCCGTGTTGTTTTCTAGAACATAGTTTCTCCAAAGTGTCAGGAGTTCATTAGAACTCGGCCTGAGTTGTGGGAGCAACCCCCCCAGTTGCTGATAGGTCAGATCAGGGAGCTTGCAGTCTGCCCAGAGTATTTTCTACGTCATAATTATACATATTGTCCAGAATTACAATATTTTGAAAAAACAAATACTCAGAAAAACAATTTTGAGCTTAATTTTCTTTACTTATGTCCTCAGTCATCAGGGAAACGTCAGAAGAACATGTTAGAACCATAATTTGCATTGGAGTGGGTCTTTAAACAGAAATACTCCTCCATAATTTACTTTAATACAGAAGTTAGAAAAACGTGGTCAAACTTTTTCTTTTTGACCTTTGATTGTGATCTTCTATGAATAAAAAACACATTTTTCAAACTGAATTATGTACAAATATCTATAAAAGTCATACTTGAAAATATATTAAGCATTTTTTATCCCAACACTGTCTGGAGCTTCTTCACCCTTTCTGGACTTTGTTTTGGAGCTCGTTTCCTGTTTAGCTTTAGCTTTTCCAGCATTTAAGCTTCAACTGAAACAGCATAAAGAGAGACAAAACTGACTCAATGTAAGTCAAAAGAGAAAGTACTACAAACATGTGGTTTATAAAACTTAAAATTTGAATATGTTTATTTACCCAGATCTACCCAGAACTTTTCACACAAACATTTGGTGCAAAAAGCAAATGCTGCTGTGATTTAAAGGCAACAACAAATAGACATCTCAGTGTTTTTTTGGTCCAAATGCCCCCTAGAACGTCTACATGATCATTTACGTGGTCATTTACAACAGTTTTACATCACAAATACTGACACGTGAACATTTATAAAAGTTTCTTGTACAGATTATTTTAAACTCTGCTGGTCAAAAGTATGCAGAGAAACATCAGTCTGAAATGAAAGAAGCTTGAAAAGAAAGAAAAATAAATCCTGGAATTAGCACATGGACCCAACTTCGGAATTCGGAACTTTAGATCTTTCAAAGAGTCCACGCCTTACTGATGTACCTGTTGAGGTCGCTCTTTCTCTCTGCTGTAGAAATGAATTTTTCTTTGGAAGGTTCCTCCAAGTCTCCTGCAGAAGTTCCCATTAATGTTTGGCTTGATCCGCCTCCGTTGCACATAAACAGACTTCCAGATAATCCATTAGGTGTTCCCTGGAAAGGGCCCTTTTGAGGGATTTAGAAACGCACACTACAGTTTTGGATACTTGAGATGTTCCAAAACTTTCTAGCGGCCATGTCGAGTTTCCTGATCCCACTTGTGTTCCTCTGCAGAGGCCATGGATCAGCCTGAGGAGGGCTGAGCTGTCAGTTCACTTATGTTTAGAAAAAGCCATTTGTAAATATTTAGTTGTGTATATCGACTTCGGGACTCTGTTTATCTACACGAATGATGTTGTAATATTTCAAGCTCTGTAAACTGGTTAACTTTACCGGCTGGTGGGGGAAACCGCTGTTGGGCTGCCGGTTTACCGGCTGATCTTTTGCTGTTTTCAAATCACTTCTCTTCTTCTGCAACTCCTGCTGCTTTTATTTTGAATGTCAAAACCACAAGGGCAAACTGGAAACTGTGTATTATTACTGAAGTTGATGCTGCAAAATGCTTTCCTCCTGTAAAAGTTTTTTCCAAAAGACTGAGGTAAAGCTCTTAATTAATCTGTTTTCAAGATCTTTACAAGCATATAAAATATCAACTTGAAAACAGAAAACGCATTTTGCATCATCACTAACGATCCCTATCGTATTTTAATACAATTTGTGGGAATACAAGAGTTCAAATTTACTGTCTACACTGACAAAAATGAGCACAATATGACAATAACAGAAGGGTTTTTTTAGATCTGAAATCATTTCCCAATGTGTAAATAATCAATAAGTCTCAAAACCAAGTTCCAGTTTCTGGTGTGAAACTGAAAACTGTTTTAGTTTGATCAGATCAGTGAGGAATCAAACCAGCAGTCTAGAGCTCAAGGTCACAACCATCGCTCCAGGCTGTGCAGAAACCAGAAATGACCCTGTAATTCAGACTATAACTGGTTGCCATGACAACAATGAAGAGAAAGACGAAACTACCAGCTAACAATAATGATAGCCCGTCAACAGTAGGCCACATAAATCGTTTCCAAGATGCTAAACTGCACCAGAACAGTTTAACTAGTCCTGAGTCCTGCCCTAAGAGAAGCTGGAAGCTCCATCCCTGTCGGGCTGTCTAAAGTTCTGTCCATCCTTTACCTTTAAAACACTAACTTTAAGCGTCAATTGTTGGCATTGGTGTCCAACATTAGCATTAGAAGCCTGTTACAGAACGCTCACCTCCACTTTCAGTTAGCATGTGATGATTTATTATGAACGAGTGAGACGAATGCAAACGCCGGTTTGGATCCCATCTGCAGGAGCTTCCCAGAGCTCAAAGCAGAGCCATAAATCAAGCTTTTCTGAAATGTAGAAAAAACATGCAAGGGAACTTTAATCATGGAAAATGGGCTAATTTATCATTATTAAAACAAGACACACATGATTTATCGACTTCATTTGGTCATTCATCTGCTTGATCGAGTCATCATTTCGGGACACTGTTTCACAAACACGGGGAATGTTAGCTTTGGAGTTTTCCTTTCCATTGTCGGTGCTCAAGAAAAGCTTCCTCTGCAGCTGGTGGAGTCGCAAAAAAATGCTGGTTGTTAGAGGAAAGTTGCTGTGAATTTTATAAATTAGTAAATTTGGCAGAAGTAGTTGTCTTGTGGAGCAGTGGTTAGCACTCTGGCCTCACAGTGAGAAGGTTCTGGTTCGATTCCCAGCTGGGTTCTTTCTGAATGGAGTTTGCTTGTTTTCCTGGTGCATGTATGGGTTTTCTCCGGCTTTCTCCCACAGTCCAAAGACATGATGCATGGGTTAATTGGTGATTAGAAATTGCCCCTAGGCATGCAATTGACCCTGCAACAGACTGGTGACCTGTTCAGGGTGTAGCCTGCCCTGTGACCCGAAAGGGAAAACAGTGGGATCTGAAGATGGACGGATAGATGTCTGGATGCAGAGTTGTGTCGTTGTATTTCCCACAGTTTTTTTTATATAGTTTATTCTCTTTTACGCGTCTTACAGTTAAAGTTTGATTTGGTTATCAAGTTTTTGGTAGAGAACATGCTCAGAAGAATTGTGACAAAATTCATTCATGTAAATGTGAGACCTTAAAAAAGCTACAAACTTAAAAAGTAAAACATCTGCTTTTGAAAAAAATGTGTTTTATTTGATAAAAACACACTGCAGGCCATAGATTTTATACAACCCCTAGAATTAATGGCTGATATTGTACCATATAAGATTTAAAGAGGCTTGTCAATGTACAAACCCTCCAGGATGAAATATTTATTTAAGGTTGGATAAAAATTGTAATTATAAGAGACATTTTAAGGATGACTTTTCACCTGACAGAATAAAACCGGTTTCCTTTTCTTGTGTCTCTATTGTATGCAAAATTTTCTTTCCTCTCACCTTTAAACTTCTTTTGTGTGTTTCCAACAATAGATCATTTTTGACCTTTTGGGCTCCGAGTGAAGTCTAGAGAAAGGAGGAAATAATGAGAGGAGGGATGGAAAAAGATTGTAGCTTTCTTTCCTTATTACATTTTTTCTGTTTGGAGAGGTTTTTGCTTCTTCTCAAATAACTTTGTAGAAGCAGACTGACATACATGAAACACAACACCTGTCTCAGGGGAGCAGTGAGGAAAGGAAGCATTGAATCAGATCAAATTCAACACAACCAACGGAGTCAAGGAAGATGATGAGGAAACTGTGGAGTCACAAGTTCAACGTCTAATTATAGAGAGAAACCTGAAAGAAAAAAAAAACACTAAGTGGAGTTTAAAAAAAGTCTTCCATTTTGAAATTGTTTTTATGCATTTTAAACTTTTGGAGGCAGAAATGTGTTTCTTTCCTCACAGATTCAATGTTTTGAAGAGCTTGACATTTTGAGTTCTTACTTCAGAATAAACTCCAGTTTAAGTGTTTTTTGCCTGCTAGCAAAAGTACACTGAGTTAAGGATTCAAGTTAATTAATTTTTTTCCTCGTGTGTTTCTGACAGCATCAGCAGAGAGTTCCTGTCAGCTCTACAAGTTCAGAGCTTGTTCTGGTGTAACTTCTGTGTCTGGATGTTCTCTAATGAAGGGTTTTTTCTTTCCAAAATCTACCAATAAAACAAAATGGTTTCTCCAGGCAGACTTCATCAGAATGTCATAAGTTTCAGTCTAAAATAATTAAAAAGTATGAAAACGTTACATTTGAAATAAAAATTATGTTTGAGGCACTTATGAGAATTGGAAGTTCAGAGATTCTTCACATCTCAAGATCTTCAGTTGTCAGAATGAATGAATGAAACCCAGAACCGATGAACCACTGAACCAGGAGAAAAGGTCAAATCAAAAAATCTAAAATCCTCACAAACCCAACAACAGAAGATCTTCAGATGACTCTTCAATTGTTAAAACAACATCATCTTTAGCCGTGAGTCTCCATTCGGTTATTTGTGTCTCTGAGGAACACCGGAGAGTTTGATGTTGTTCTTCGTGACTGTTGGTTTGTTGGTTTCACTTCTGTCGTTTCTGATCTCTCATTCTCCAAAGCTCTGATTTTCTGTTCCCCTTTTTGAAAAATACACTGTTTTTTGCTCGTAACTCAAGTTTAGGGTTTCTATCCCGACAAGCAAAGCAAAACTATCTGAAAAGGATGTTCCATATCTTCATTAAGTCTTCCTAAACATCGAGCATTACCTTAAGATGGACCACGTCAAGAGCAGCCATGAAGTCTGGTGGCAGCAGAACAATGTACAGCCAGAATCTAGAGAACATGGAATGTCAAAGGGCGCCCCCTGTTCAGAGATGGAAAAACATCTAACATGTTGTGATGTTCCAAAAAAGGAGGTGAACTGCTTTAGCGTCACTTTCTCTAAAACAGAATTACCTGACCTCCTGACCCTGTTATCTAAAATGAGACGGGAATTGATCAGTTGTATACAGGCTCCAGCGAGCAGCTGGAATTAAAGAGACCTTTAGATGTTGTGAGCTTAACACAAAAAGCCACGGCTGTGAAAATCAGTTTAGTCGTGTAAACTGAACAAATGTCAACTTTAACTGATAAAATGATGAATTCTGACATTAAAAACAATCAGGAAATTTACTTTTTGCGTTAAAAAATCCACAAAAATAAAATAAAAATAGATTTTTCTTTTTTAAAAACCTCGGGTTCCAGGCTCAACATTTTAGTAATTTGAGGAAAATGTTATCTCAAACATTTATGAAAATGTTGCCTCATATTTTGTTGAAAATTCCTGTATCTTGTAAGATTGCGGGGGAAAAGTTTCTTGTCAGTTTTTGTCTCCAAACACTTCAGAAAGATAAAGCTCGAAATAACGCCGCGAGCGGCGTTGAATGGCCCGCAGGCGCTACCCGCCCAAGCCCTCGCTGCCCGCCTCTACCTGCCACTGCTGCTCACCGCCCCCTCCTTCTGGTCTGAGAAGGCTGTTAGGCAAGAAAGCTTTTCATGCTCCTGGTCGGCCTTGGCAACTATCACTTTAGCACATTAACAGTTACCATTTTTTATGATTAGCCGGACTGCTTGCAGCCCTTTGTCTAAATGTGGCGTAAAAGCTGACCACATATCATCATCTCCTAGAAACGGTCAGAAAAACAATGCAACTCTGAAGCAAGACGGGACGTTGGCTTTCTTCAGAACTCTTACCTCAAACGGCTGGAATGCAATTAAACAAGCTGCGCTGTCTTCTCCATCTGAAAGCTCTTATGTAATTTTGATTTTTGATCAAATTACGTCTTCTTCCACCTACACATGCTCTTCTTTATGAATAAAACTAATTTCCACGTGCAGGAGCTTTTGTTTTGTTGGATGACGCAGCTTGAGAATAATGGTTGGATGTTCTGTTCATCTCTAACAAATACTGATTTCAAGGATGAGTGGATGAATGCATCGCTCCAAACAACCCAAACTGATTACACGAGTGTGTCCACTTTAAAATAAAGCGTCCCCGTGACGAAAGGAAATGTTGACATCAGCTCACAAGAGTTCAGGAGATTAAAAGTCAGACGGAGGCTGAGATGACATTCGCTGTGACCCGGCCGATTCCAGATTCCATGGACCTCAGCCTGGAGGAATGAGCAGGATCTGTCTTTCAGACATTTGTTTGTGTTCTGGTTCCTTTAAGCTCCTTTGTCTCCATGTGTCACTTCAACACTGCCTGGCGCTTCCAGCATGAAGCCAGACAAAGTCAGTCAGGCTTTTTTGAGGTCAGACAAAATGTCTAATGAAATGTAACAGGTAGAATAGACACTTCAAACTTTCTCAAGAAACAAGTTTTCTATCCTGAAGGTCTGTATCCATCAGAGGAGTGTGAAGAATCTAAAATATACAAAACAAAAGCAATTTCTGTAGTACGGAGAAAGAGATCTGCTCATTAACCAATGATCACAAGGATCCTGTGGAAAAACAACAAATGTTTTTCTAGTGTTCATCAGTTGTTCATCAGAGTTCTCCTTTTCTGGCTTGAAAGTTGGTCTAAAACCCTGCTGGGGCGGAGCTTGTGTTTTGTGCCGCCTGCTATATTTCTTTTTTTTTTTTACCATTTATGTGTCTCTGAAGGTCGGTCTTGGTCCCTAAACTCTTTACTTATAGTAATCTGGTATTCAAACCAGGCTGTTTTATCAGGAGGAGGAACTCTGCTCCAGTCCACGTATTGAAGTCTCACTCCAATGAAAATGGGCGTTTTGGTGTTTTTAACATTGAGAACATGTTCTTGTAGCATTTTTCGGATGATGGAGGACACATATATATAGAAAATTGAACTCAAAATTGCATTTTAGAGTATTTCTTTACTCAAATTGTTGTGAATCAGGAGCAAACAAAGAAATACTGTTCGAAAAAGATTGTATTTGTGGCGTCATAAATACGCTGGTCGGACCTAAAGCTCCCTGCTCCACTCTATTCTGATTGGGGTTGGGCACCGATTGGGTTTTATTCGACTCCGGTGCCAAAGCGGTTCTTTTGTTTCAGTTTTGGTTCCTATTCAGTGCCGATTTTGGCACTTCATTAATAAAAATGCCTGCCTTTTCCCAAAGCAGAACAGCGACAAACGGGCGCAGACTCAGACTTTTTTTTTCATATTCTTTTAAGTCAGTGCACCAAGCCCGTTTACAAACACATCAAAGTAAAAATGTTGTGTATACGCGCTCTTTCTACGTGGGCAAGTTTTGTTTACATCAAAGCATGGGGCATTCTATGTCACTTATTCCTTCTACACATGAATCTATGTAAATGTTCTTGGTCTCCTCCTAAAATGGCGGTCTGATGACGTTTCACGGACGTAAGTTCTAACAAATTGGAGTGACCGATCCAGTACATGCACTAATTTAGCTACATGTTTACTTGACGTAAATTGCATGAATTAGATTGTTACTCAATGACTGCTGCTGCTGTAACAATCGTCCCATCAGCTGATGTTCAGGCCGGGGTCCTCCTCACCAGGTTCTTCTAGGCCCAAAATGTTCATCCGGAGGATATGCTAGCAGCAGGTGTGACTTCACTATTTGCTCTCCACAGGCAGTGAAAGACATTTTGAAAGTGCGCGTTTGCGCTCACCCCGTCAGTCACTGGTCATTTATGAGCCCGCCCACTATTGCAGGAAAGGCAAAAGGACTGGCCATAACTTCAAAATACTAAACAGAGTAGAAGTAATTGACATGTCCTGGCACCGAAATGAGGAACCGAATACAGCAACTTCTTTTGGTTCAGGTAGAACCGCACACGCCGTAACGGTTCCTACTTAAAACCGAATTTCTGTGCCCAACCCTAATTCGGATGCATCCACTTGCAGACCAATAGATCCATGTACGTCTTTGTTTTCTTCATCTGAGCTGGAATCTGGATCAGAACTGTACGGCTGGATAGATCCAATATTGCTCGCTATTTTTGTTGCACCGGTAAGGTTAGGTTGGGTGTGTGAAGGGTTGTAAGCTAGTGGGAGAGCATGTAAACAGAGATCTCTCAGTTATGGGTTCTGGGAATAGAGGGCCGGGGTTGCTCCAAGCTAGCAGTCCCGCCCACAACTCAGAGGTGAATATCTAAGGAACTGCTCTGCAGAAACTATATCTTAGATATTGACACAGGATTTTTGAAATTTTTGCTAAAAACAACATCATCATTAGGAACGCTTTGAAACAGATCAAAAGATGATCAGAGTGGGACTTCCATTTGTATGTCATAGATGCTTCTGTGCTTTTAAACAAATGTGGAGCAAGGTTTAGGGCTAAAACTGTCATTAACAGATATAGCTGATAAAGCTGTTGAGTCTGTTTATAATATAGCAAAAGCTTGGACATTAATTAGGATCCCAACAAAAGCAATGATGTG
This sequence comes from Adrianichthys oophorus, assembly GCA_036245035.1. Taxonomy (NCBI): domain Eukaryota; kingdom Metazoa; phylum Chordata; class Actinopteri; order Beloniformes; family Adrianichthyidae; genus Adrianichthys; species Adrianichthys oophorus. The sequence continues at coordinate 1,460,603 of BSAI01000015.1, read as the reverse complement.
ATTTTAAATTAGTTTCTATCTATTGTCTGGTTCTGCTCAATGAGTTCACTAAGGTAAAGTTAAAAGCCAAAAGTACTGTAAAAGATAAATAAAGAACATGAATGTAATGTGTTTATAAAGACATCTACAGAAAGTTTATGCACATTTTGACCATTTTTACATCAAAAATACTTTTTTGAGCTTTGTGAAACATTTTTGTCATTTAGACTTTGTGTTTTTTTACACTTCTGCTGAACGCTACTGAGTCAAAACTCTTTGAATGCAGCAGAAACTGCAGCTTTTCTTCCTTTAATATAAAGCTTCTCTGCAGTAATAAACGTGAAAGAGAGATGAACCCACAGGTCTATAGGCTTTACACGGCACTCTCTTCCTTCCTTCACTTCCTTCCTTTCGTCTGTTTACAGTTTATTTATTTTATCTTTATTCAGTGATTAAAAAGGTTAAAATGTCACATCGACTTTGACAGGATTTTTCAAGTAAAATATTTGTGGAAATTATTTTTCTGTCTTTGGTATTATTTTTTGTATTCTTGTTTGACTTTTTAATCCATCCATATCCTCAGTCATTTTCAAATATCACACTGTTTCATTCATGATAGACATCCTTCATGTCTTTGGCAGTGTTTAGTTTTTCAGTATTTTTTTTCTCTGAAACTGAACTGAAAACTTGAAAACTGTCATTATATTTAATCAGTAGTATACTTAGTCTATTTAATACTGTATGTCTATTTCAAAAACATTTTTTCTGGTGTTGAAAACAAATATTGTGACAGCAGCGGTGCAAACAGGAGTAATGATTCAATCAAAGTATCTGTATTTTCTGTTGGGTATTGATCAATATCAGTTCTAATGTTAGTATCAATATTTCGTTTTGTCCACCACTATCTTTTCCTAAACAAATTTGAAGCTTAAAAAATCCTAAAAAAAACAAGGAAGAATTTTCTGTTCTCAGGTGACATTTATGATTTATTTAGTTTATTTTTCAGTCTTTGGTGCTCTGTTTCTGACACAGAGTAAATACTTTTAGCCTTACAATCATGTAATGAGAAGACTGTTTTGTCCATCCCATTTGGCATGGAAAGGGGCCTGAAGAGCGCCTGCCCAGAAAACAGAAAATCCTCAATCCGGCCCTGACTGTAGAGAGACCATTAAATCTTCAGCTCTGACCAGTCAGTCAGTCAGTCAGTCAGTCAGTCAGTCAGTCAGTCAGCTGTCTGACCTCCAAAAGTTGATGTTACTGTATATCTGGTTTCTCTTGTCATTTTCTTTGTCAAACATACATGTGTGAACACCTAAATATCAGAGGTGCATAGGCCTTTGTAAGACATTTGTAAGACATGAGTATGTCTTCTACTCAGTAACACCATTCCTAAATATTGCCCCCAAATCCAAAGCAGGTCCTTAATATTTGCTTTAGATGAGCTATTGGCTAGTAAAAATCTCAAGAATCTTACATTTTCAAAGAGCTGACCAATGTACATGTATGGGCGGCCGTGGTGCAGTGGAAAGGGCGGTTGGCTTGTGATCGAAGGATTGCAGGTTCGATTCCTGCCTTGCCCACCCATGTGTGTCCAAGTGTCCTTGGGCAAGACACTGAACCCCACATTGCCTCTGATGGAAGGTTGGTGCCAGTTTTTAGCAGCGGAGCCACCATCAGTGTATGAATGTGTGAATGGGTCTGTGACTGTAAAGCGCTTTGGGCCTTCAATAGGTAGAAGAACGTTATATAAGTAAACGCCATTTACTGAAATGCATCACATTACATTTGGTGATTTGAAAACACAGCTGAAGGACACATCTTCAGAATTGGTTTGTTGTATCACACAGTTTTATCTCCATAAATAGATGTTTCATTTTCTTAGATGAGGTTTGTCTCTTCTGAGAAACTCTCCGTGAAAGACAAACCTTGAAGTTTTTCATTTCTTCAGTGGCTGGAATAGAAGAATGCCTCACAGAAAAAACTCCTCACATTTCTTGTGCCATTGGTAGAAATTCATACTCTTAATCACATTCAGTTCTCGATGATGCAACAGTCTGAAACTTTGCATGCTTTTTATCTACTTCTGAACGTTTCTTAGTCACTCTTTTTTTTAGTTAAAATGTCCTTAAAGACCCACTCTGATGACAATGGTAATTTTTGTGTTTTTAACACGTTCTTATGTAATTTTTCTGATGGTGGTGGACATTTATAAAGAAAATTACTGTATTTTACAGAGTATAGGTTGCACTTTTAGGTGAAAAGTGCAATTGTTGTCAATCAGGAGCAGACAAGAAAATACAGTTTGAAAAAGATCGTATTTGTAACAAAGAAAATACGCTGGCCGGGGGCACAAGCTCCCTACTCCGCCCCATTCCGATGCATCCACTTACGGAAAAATAGATCCATGTACATCTTTGTCTTCCTTGTCTGAGCTGGAATCTGGATCAGAACTGTACGTCTGGATGGCTCCGATGTTCATTCATTCATTCATTTTCCAATCCGCTTTATCCCTTTCGGGGAAGTGTTGGGGGCTATTGAAAGTATGTTCCTTTGGTTATTTTGAATGTTCTTGTTCCGTTCTCGTAGTGTTGGTCAAAAGATGGATTCTTGGACTCAAAAAACACCCCTTTTGGGCAGTGAGTGATGGAGGAGGCTGCATGTCACAGCAAATAGTTTTATGAAAACATAAAAGAGTCTGTTTTTTTTTTTTGACAGAGCTGGAACTGTTCCGTTTTTCTTTCACGAGTACGTTTCTGTGTCTCTGCATGTATCTCACATTAAAACCAGGATGTTCCTGCAGATTCCCTGATTTATTGGAACACGATCTGACTGAAGAGAAAAATAGGAGGGAATCATATAGAAAAAGAGGGGTCAATTTCTGCAGCTCTTCTTTTGTTGCCATAGAACAAATTTAATCATCTATTGAGCAAGAAATTCCAAATTAAATGTAGGCAGCGCAGTGGCTGCATCAAATGCTCATGTCCTTGTGTCTCCTAATAAAAAACAACAGATTTCCTGAGGCAAACGTGTTCGTCACAGACAGAAAAACATGAATTGTTTTGTTTCCAAAGAATGACATTGTATTTAATCCATCTGTGTGTTTTATTGTGGATGTGTCAGAGTTGACACTGACAGAATCCTGCATTTACAGGAACGGACGTCATCCTGCCTTTTGTAGTGTGATGCACACTAGAGGAAGACAATTCAATTGTTGCCTACATTTGTGGCCGTTATGCTGCTCTGGAAGGAAGCAGATGAAAGATCAGATGTGAGACTTTGTTTGGCATTTCAGTGTAAAGAAGTAGAAAGCATGTTGTAGCACTTAAAGGCTGGACATGAAATATCATCTAAACTTAAGCGGCACTGGTATACCTTAATTAATTTTGCCAATAATTTCAAAATAAAATGCAGGAAATCCCAAATGACGTTTAAAAAGAAGTCAAAAAAAGATTAATTTCACAAAATGTAAGTTTTTTGGTGTTGTAGAGCGTTTTTTTGTTTTTTTATTTTTCAAAATAAAAAAAAGAAAACTGATAATACGTTTTTCCATTTTTGGAAATAATCAAAGAACATAGAATCTGTCAGGAATTCTAAGAGAATCCTGGATTTTAAAACTTTTATTGCGTTAATTTTGGATCGGTCTATTTCTGTTGGACTTGCAAACTTCAAAACTCTTAAAAAATGAAAAACATTTTTTGTTTGTATTTTTAACATGGTTGTCATTGGAGTATGCAGATTTTCACTAAAAGGCCCAGTAATACAGAACTAACATATTTTGTCATGTCCAGAATTTATTATTATTATCATTATTATTATTATTATTATTATTATTATTATTAGGGAAAGTGTATGCAAAGAAATGAGAGCAGGTTTATTTATTTTTAAAAGCACTGATCTGTATTATAAATGTTCTTTTATCCTTTTATTATCTTCTTTTATCGCCGGTCAAAATGGTTCCTTCAATGACCTCACTTTTAATTATTCCCTTTGAATTTGAGTCAAAAAACACTGAATGTCATCTCAGCCTCCTTGTGAATTTGAATTTTAAAATAAGCTCTCTAAATAATGCATTTTAAGTCTTTAATCAGTTCAATAATCTTCATTTTCATGTTTGTTTGTTGGCAAAACAGCCTGCTAAAATAAATCTGTATTCATATCAGAGTTTCATAGTTGAACTTTGTTCATTTTGAATGATCCGATTCACCGACCTAAAATGGATCCAGGACATCTTTATCCAAAACTTCAACCAGTGTGACTCAGAGATAAATACCTGGTACTGAACGCTGCAGCAGAACTTTTCCAGATTCCTTGTATTTCTTACAAGATAATCAAGTGTAAATGCTGTTTTTGGAGCAGCAATTGTTTGCAGTTTTGTTCCTATCAGACAACATCTGGGAAAGCTGTGAGGTTTATTTTCTAGCTTCAGGATTTTTGTCTTTGCAGGGTCGCCACATGATAACCATTAGAGTCAGTTGAAAGTTTGGAAAAGAGGGTACAATCCATGACAAGGCTGGAAGTGCTCTGAAGAAAGACAACTACATCAGACTTGAGTCCCGGATACGGGTCATGCAGGTGGCCCACACAAAATAATGAGGTCGAAGGTTCACACATCCTTCAAAATGCACTTACACACGCTCAACAATGGTACGTTCCACTTCTTAGAATAAGGTTGCCGTGTGAGCCTCGAGGGAACTAACAAGGTCAAGGGATACTGTAATAGAGTTTTTTCTTGACCTGATGGTGCAAACGTGCCTCACTTTTTTGTGAAATATTAGACAAAGTGAAGACTTTCAGATGTGTAGAACTTTGTGGCTTCCTTTGCACATACCTGTGGGACATTTAGTGATGGTGATCAGTTTTGTAAATACAATCAAAGCCTTTTCAACAGAGGAGGTCCAGAGAAAACCAATGCGTGCACGGGGAGAATGCCACACGGAAAGGACCCAGCCTAGATTCAAACCAGGACCTTCTTTTTACAGACACACAAAAAACACTTCTGCAATTTTACAAATATACAAAAATCCCTCTCCAGTTCATCTGCATCTTCTACCCGCTTCAAGTTCACAGCTTTGGGAGAAGGAGCTGCCTCCTTTTAACCCATCAAGAATATTAATAAAAACACACGTGTTTATGTGACCCTGAGTGTGCAGAGGAATGACTGCAGAGCAGAAACTTCCTGTACTCACACATGAGAAAAGATTCTTTATGTACATAAACAAACCCCAGCATGCCGCTAAAAGCTGCAGTCAATACTCAGTTCTTGCATTTTTTCTGACTTCAATCATACATGAAACCTGACACAAACAAGCCTGCATTACTTGTTAAATTCAGCAATGATGCAAAGGTGTTATCAATGGATTTTTTGACATTTTCACATACATGTTTTTGTGTGATTTGCTCCTAAATATTTGGTGTTGCGGTTCTTTTCCCATCTGTAGAAACATGTGGAGGAGCGTTGCACTCTTACTGTTGCTGGCGTTGGCTCTGGGCTCAGAGGTGGGAGCGCCATCATGTAACCTAATCCCATTGAAATCAAGAATGTTGTTGATGTGTCTGACTGACCACGCCGCACAGGTTTCCCAGCCCCCAAATGTGGTGACGCTGGAGTGGACCGAGGTGAAGTTGCAGGAGAATTTCAGTGACATTTTAGCTGTTATTGGAAATGCAAGACGAATGATCCTGGCGGCTCAGTTTGAATGTTACCTGAAGATCATCCATGATCCACCATGGACCGAAGGAGGTAAGAGAACTGTCTCACAAGCTTCTGCTTTCAAAAAGATGCTGATGCCGATGTTAGTCTTTTAGCAAAACTCAATAATCGAGGACATCATATGATGTTTCTAGTCTGTTGTCATAAATCCGTAAGCTTTGCAAGAAACTTTTACGGAGCTCAAAAGAACATTATCAGACACCACAATGCTTTCAAATTCATATAAAACACAAATAGAAGGTGATAAAACAATAAATAGAAATGCTCCATATAAATAAATGCCCTCAGCAGAGGTGAATATTTTGACAGATGTTTCAAGTCCTGCTGGCTGCTGGATTGAAGCCATGAACAGAACTGGAGGTTCCTGATCTCTGAACTTTCCGGTGTGGCTGAGGGCAGCAGTTCAAAGAGGTGTTGAGAATCCTCCACCGTTCCTTTTTCTTTGTGTTCTGTGGATGTGGAGTGATGAGAATGGTCTTTTTATTTTTGGAGCCGGCTGCATACCACAGTGAGTGAGGACCTTCACTGCCACCAGCAGCTTCCTGTCAACTTCATTCCTCCAGAGTTCTCTGAGGAAGTGCAGTCTTCATGACATTTTGAAATTTTCCAGATCTTCAGATATGTGGACTCCCAATAGTTTAAAGTCCCACTCCGATCATCTTGTGGTCTATTTTCAAAGGGTTCCCAGTAGCTTTTTAAATATAATTATGCAGTTTTGCCAAAATAAAAAAAAAAACTCATTTTTTTGGACGTTCGCGATGCAACAAAAATGGCGAGTGAATATCTGAGTTTTGCAAACCCCCTCTTCCCATCACCAATAATTGAGAGATCTCTGTTTACATGTTTTCCCACTATCTTCCAGCCCTTCACACACCCAACCTAACATTACCGGTGCAACAAAAATAGCGAGCAATATTGGATCCATCCAGCCGAACAATTTTGATCCAGATTCTAGCTCAGACAAGGAAAACAAAGGCGTTCATGGATCTCTTGGTCTGCAAGTGGGTGCATCAGAATGGAGCGGAGCAGGAATCTTTTCTTTTGGGCAATTTTTTCTTTTTTTTTTTCTTTTAAATATAAAGACTGATTTAATCAGGAACACAGAATGCAAAACACAAAAACAATGTTTGCGATCCACACGCCCCCACTACAGTTTCAGAACAAATAAAGGTTTAAAAAAAAACACTATCCTCAGAGTTGCCATGTGACTGACAATGATGAATATTCAAATAGAGAGTTTTCATCAATTAGAATGTCATGCCCTTTTGGCGACGGGGGGAAGTGCAGAGCTTTCACGCGCAGGACGCCAGTTCGAATCTCAGAGTTGCCCATTTTTTCTTTTTTTTTTCTTTTAAATATAAAGACTAATTTAATCAGGAACACAGAATGCAAAACACAAAAACAATGTTTGCGATCCACACGCCCCCACTACAGTTTCAGAACAAATAAAGGTTTAAAAAAACACTATCCTCACTCCCAGTGTGTTTTCTCAACACAAAAATTATCTTTTTCAAATGTTTTTTTTTCATCTAATCCTGATTCACTATGAGTTTGATAAAGAAATACTCAGAAATGCAAATGTAAGGTTAATTTTATTTACTTATGTCCTCCATCATCATCTCCGTTCTCATGAAGTCCAGCTGCTCTGCAGGAATTATGTCCTCGAAAATGACAAATGTGTTTGATTTTGAAATAAAAAACCTGCATATTCATGAACAAAAGACCACTGGGAACGCTTTGAAAATGGATCAAAAGATGATCGGAGTGGGATTTTTTCAAGTAAAGTTTTAGGAAATCACTGAGTTTACCTGTCTGGGATTATATAACGGTTTAATGTGAGTGCTATGTATGTTTCTATGCACTGTTGAGGCGGTAACAACACAAATGCATGTTGATTTTTTTCCACTGAAGGACAGCTGGAGCTAAAGAAAGTTACAAAGGAGGAGAGAAGAAGGAAGTGAGGCTGAAAGAAAGGAAACAGTCCCTTTGTTGTGGCTGTTCTCTGTTTTTGGTGCTGAGATTCCCAACATGGAGCAGTGTGACCCACTCCCACACAGTTTCCTTCTATTGTCGATAAACTTTCTACTGCGTTCAGACAGTCTCACTAAACAAAACGCACCATTGTTTCATAGATCATTTATACGATTATTCATGTCAAGGCTTTTTAAAAAAATAACAATCCTTTTACAAATTCTGGCAAGAAAGTTTTGTTGTTTGAGGTCATAAAACAAAGGTATTAGTTGTTTTATACAAAATATGTTAAGAATATGTTTGATACAATAAACTGCATCCAAAGGTTCCTGTAAAATTAACAAAAAAATTGTGGAATTTTATTTTTTGTCATTAAAATGGGGTAATGCAAGATTTCCATGTTTAAATCTTTTTTTATCCTTATTATGAAATTTCTTACATTTCAATTCAATTTTGTTTCTATTGACCAAAATCACAGCCATATCCGCCTCAATGGGCTTCACACCAGTATTTATGAACATAAAGTCAGTCATAAAAATCTAAACAACAGCTGGTTGCTAAACTAACTCAACAGACTAAGCTAAACTGACATTCCTGCCCTTAGACCCTCCTTCTCGGTGAGAAAAAACTCTTAAAAAAAAACATCTTGGGGGTAAAAAAATGAGAAACCTCAGGGATGCCCACATGAAGGAGGAATCCTCTCCCAGGACAGACAGGTGATGTGCTAGAACTGTTAAAGAGGAATTAGCTTTTCTAACTCTACAACTACATGTTTGAATAGTGTAGCATATGGGCTTCATCCAGATGAAACTGTGGGGCAGCTGGGGGTGCAAGACGAGCCAGAGGCGAGGTCCACAGCCAAAGACAGGAGCACAGTCGATCCACCTGGAATGAAGGGCAACATATGAATCGCACTGCACCAAACAGAGGCATGATGAACTAAATAAAATTTAGTACTGGGTAAATGATGAAGAATAGAGGAAAGAAGTAATTGAGGACAGAATTCCAGTGCACCATACTTTCCCAAGCTTCTAACTTATAGTAGCCTGTTAGCAACTAATTGGTATTGAAATTTAATTCAAAACATGTTAATGGTAAGAGCATGAAAATGGTACAAATAGCGGATGGTAAAAATAATAATAGAGAATCTGCAGTTTTAGCATGTCAATATAAATATATTATTAATCAAATCAAAGATCACATAAACCCACTAAGCAGAGGGAAAGGGCTGCCATGGCCCTGTTTATCAGACCCTCTTCCCTTCTGCTTAGCTCAGCGGAGAAGTATGTATAATGGATGTAATGAAAATTATAATTATTCTGCCAAACTTCATTATAGTAGGTGAGGTAGGGCAGCAGTAAGTTAAATATTCTCTGATTACTAGCTAGCTGACAACAATCCTGTCCAAAGAGGAACGTTTTAAGTCTAACTTTGAATGTAGAAACTGTGTCAGCCTCTCTTTCATGAGCTGGGAGTTTATTCCATAAGACAGGAGCTTGGTGGCTAAAGGCTCTACCTCGAAATGTGCTTTTAGAGATTCTAGGAACCACAAGCAGTCCTGCATTTTGTGAGCGAAGTGTTCTGTTTGGTTGGTAAGGCACTATGAGATCTTTCATATAGGATGGGGCCATACCATTCAAGGCCTTATAGGTTAGCAGGAGGATTTTGAACTTAGTTACTACATAAATCATCATATTGTCAGAGAAATTAAGGAGAAAGTTGTGGGCATTTTCATATCTTTCCGCTAACGTCAGTGATGCTCTTAAACACAATAATGTGAACTTAAATGTTTCAGTGATAGTTTCCTTTTGTTTGTATTGGCTTGTCCAGTTCAGTGAAACCTGTTTTTGGCGTTAATGGTCATGCAGACAACTTCCTGTTTGCTGGTGTGAAAGTTGAACTCCTGCTCCCCCCCTGAAGGTAACTACTGCAACCGTACATGGGACGGCTGGATGTGCTGGGCCGACTCGACTCCAGGGACCGCCATGCAGATGTGTCCTACATATTTTCAGGACTTTGACCCTGGTGGTGAGACCTTCACAGAAACTCTCAGACATGCAGCTAGGCTTTTTTTTCCTTCCTGTTGTATTTTTGGCTCATTTTTCAGTTCACTTTTATAGATGATAGTTTAAATCGTAACATATTAAAAAGTTATTGTGGATCAGTTATTTAATCCTTGAGAACTCAAGAAAAATGTTCTTCTGGGGTTTTAAAGGTCATCTAAATTTTTGTTTTGTTTATTCCTTTTAAGGCAGCAGCAGTTAACATCAGCCAAAAAATAAAAACATTAAAAATAGAAAAAAATAACATAAAAACACAAATAACTTTAAAAACATTTTAAAAAAATAGAAATTGGGTTGAAGTAATAAAAATTAAAGCATACAATCTTAACAATTTACATCTAAAATGTTCTTTCAAAGTCAAAAACAAGCATCGACAGCACAACCTTCACATCCATTAAAGTAAGATTTAAAAAAAAATGTTTATATATCTGTTTGTGCAAACACTTATAAATGCTCTGAAATTAAATTTCAAAATTGAGATTTTGGTTTAGCTCTCAAAATTTATTTTTAAACATGAAAATCTTTGAAAATTTCATGCTGTTTGAAAGTTATTCACTAATAATTGGAATGATTTTGAAGTGGACCGGGTCTTTGAGAAATCAAGTGGGTTTGTTGACTTTTCTCACGGCTTTTTTAATATTAAAATTGTATATTTATTTGTCCTGTATCTGTTGTCCCACATTTCCAAACATGTTCCTTACAAATTGTTTTCTTTACGTCATCGCATGTAAAACATTTATTTCAAAATCTTTAAATGTTAACAATTTACTTGCTGAGCTAAATGATCTGTTTTTATATACATTGCTTTAACTGAGTCAAATTGTAAAGTCTGTTTGTGTTTTTGCAACAGAAAAAGTCACTAAAGTTTGTAATCCTGATGGTCAGTGGTTTCATCACCCTGAGAGCAACAGAATCTGGTCCAACTACACACAGTGTCAGGTCCACACCAAAGACAGAGTCAAGGTAGGACGTCCTTCAACGTAACTGGACTTGTTTAGTTCTGACACTTACCCGGAAAGAAGCAGATTTTTGAGGGTTTTCCGGTTTTTATTTGTCTTTTTCAGTGTAGAACAGCAGAACTGCTGCTTCACAAGGAAAACAAACCAACGTGTTCAGCCTGAAAATTTGAGTTTTCTCTTGTGGGATGAACAAAATCTGTCTAATCCCATCTTATCTTAAAATATGTCTCAATTTTTCTCTTTTTAGCTTGTAGTAGTTGCTATCTTCTAGTTGAATATTTGTAAAATCAGAATAGCGGCAGCTCTGTCATGCAGAAACACCTAATTTGTCATTTACAAAGCAAAATCAAATCAAACTTTATTTATAAAGCATTTTTCATACAACAGTAACGCAAAGTGCTTTTAAGGCTTGAAACAATGAAAAATGAAATTATAAAACACACAGAATGCCCCCCCCCCCCTCCTCCTGCATCCACATAATAAAACGTAAAATGACAAATGAATAGAGCTATAATAAGAAATCAAAACTAAAGTGGAAACCATTATATAGGTATAACAAGGTAGTCTAAGGTGGGAAAACAGTGGAAGATGCTTTGGTTGTTAAGCAGGATCGTTTAGATCTTTCAGTCCAACTTCTCCACATCATCATCTTCACCTGTCAGGATGTTTGTAGATCCAACTTATTGTTTCCAGTTCCAAAAAAACTTAATGATGGAAAACAAGTAGGTGAAAACAAAGATTTGGAATCATTTATATTTTAAAGAAGATCATCTAAGTGGTCAATTGGGATTCTTACTAACAAATCCAATCTGAATGTACTCTAACTAATGGAAGATCACCCCTTCTGTATGCAAAAGGCATTTTTTGCATTTTCTGTTTTCAACTTTCGCTCTACAAAAGACCCTGAAATAAAAGATCATTTAAATGTTATGCATCTGAAATGCCACAGTGAGTTTGTTTCAATGAAAGTATAGTTTGTGGTTTGTAGTTTCTCTGAGAAAAAGTTGAATGTTCTAAGTAGTGTGACAAGAACGGCTGGAGATCATTCTTGGTATCGCAAGTCAAAGCTGTGAAGCAAACTGTATTTTACTGAACTTCTGTCATTTAAAAGCTTAATATTTTTTTTTACCAAGATTATAAAAATAAAAGATAGACGAGGAGGCGACATTTGGGCCTCTTTTAAATTCTTTACTGAAAAGAATTGTGTCTAAACAACATACCTCTACAGAGGTTTAAGCTTAGGTCCTAAAAGGAGACTGGAAATGCAGTGGAAAGCTGGAATGGGCAGTTTGAAAGCATGTCATCAGATTTTTAATGTGACTCATAACTTCTGCTGCAAATAATTGTATGAACTTTGTAAGAAATGAATCTGAAAACAATCCAGGCGATAGTAACAATGCTGCAAATGTGACACATGACTCACTATCCTTTGTGCCCAGAGAGTGCAGTTTACAGATGGAGTCAAGAATGATCGATCCCCCCCACCCCTTAGCCAGAGGTATTGATTGTATTCAATTATCCTGGTATAGAGTAGCTCATATCAGAGTCAGAGGAAAGCTGAGCTGCACATCGGAAGGATTCTGGATCAGGACTCCAGTGAATTTTACTGCACAAGAAATCCCTGATGATCACCCAACAGCAGAATTACATCCTTGAAGAGACACATTTTTATTTCTAACATTAAGTTTCGTTTCCTGGAACTTTAAATAGAAATGAGAGGAGGTCATTTGTTTATGGTGTCGTTAAAATGCACAGTGAGTCAGTCTGTTTCTAATGAAATCACATTAAATTCATAAAAGAACTGATAAAAAAATGAGTTTTTATGAAACCAACCAAAAAAAACTGTCATTATGATCCTAATTTTTTAAATCAATATTTTAAATATTTAAGGAAAACATTATGGGTTGTTAAAACCTTTAGAAGAATCTAGTTATTTAAATTGAATTGGTTGTTTTTAGGAGCAAACAACAAACAATTACAACAGAGACTTACAAACAGGTTTCCTAACCTTTTTTTTTTTTAACATATAAGGTATAATGCGTGATGAGGTGTCCATTATCCGATAATAATAGACAGTCGTGAACCATTCGGAGGACGTAGCTTCTGTGAAGTCCATTCATTATGCTACTTCACTTACTAAATGAAAATAAATATTTAGTCAATTATTAGTAGTTCATTCTTGTTATTTTTAGCGATGGGAAAAACTACCAAGCCTGCACCAACCTCGTTCTACTGCAGCAGAGGAAAGTGGTATATCTGCTAAAGATCATGTAAAGTGTCCAAAGCATCATCTCAGAAGGAAAGTTCACCTCTTACCGCTTGTTTTTGTCCTGATGATGAAGAAAAAGTTTGTTTCAAAGAAACAACGTTCACAAGTAGGTTCCTTGATCGCTTTGATTGCAGAAATAACCACCATTTATTCCAATCATTAAATGTGGATCAACAAACAAACTATTTATTTATGGATTAATAATAACATTATTTATAAACTGATATTTACTCTTTATCAAGCAATAAGGAAAGCAAGACAGAAAGACAGACAACAGACTATTTCAAATGAAAGCCAACATTGCCGTTGATGGTAAAATGTGACAGAGATCTTGGCATGTCCATCATAGAGACATTTGAAGGACAGAGATCTTTTCTACCGTCTTGCTGTTGTGTTAAACTGTGGAATAACGTGTGTCCCCCCGTGTTCCAAGCTCCTGTTGTTCCGCTTACCAACTGGTGATAAAGCCAGCACAATAACATTCAGGCTATGTGACCGGAAGTTCTTTTTTTAGGCATTCATTATCACTTTTTAATGGACACCCTGCAGCCAATCAGAATCGAGTATTCACCCGGACCATGGGATATGTATTGCTTTGCTTCAATGGAAATTCCCTTAACTCAATGAAGAGTCAAATGTTTGTAAAGAGGACGTCTTAATTCCTCCCTGTTGGGTAGCATTTTTCTTCAGTTGAGTGCTATGATTGTGCAATAAAACACAGTCTTAACACTTTTTAGTGACTGAGCTGCAATAGTTTGAACACCTTTACCCGTTTTTCATTTTGATCATAATTAGTGTTCTTTTTTCTCTATTTCTGATATTAATCTTTACACCTTTTATTTTCCTTGTGGCAGGTGACAATCAGCCTCTACTACCTGGCTGTGGTGGGTCACTGTCTCTCCATCATCTCCTTAATAATCAGTCTGATTATCTTCTCCTATTTAAAGTGAGTCAGAACACAAACAGGCTTAGAACACTTTTAGGTAGACATTTGTATCAAACCTGTTTGTGCATGAGTAAATCTGTGTGTTTCTGCCTGTTTCAGGAGTCTCAGCTGCCAGAGAATCTCCCTCCACAAGAACACTTTCCTCTCCTTCATTTTGAACTCCATCGTTACCATTATGTTTCTCTCTGTCTCTGCCGTCATTAACGAAAACACAACTTCCAGCAACTCTGTGAGTCGTTTTCTCTGCTCAAATGAAATATTTGAATATCTTTTATTAGGACTTGTAAAGTATCAAAATCCAAAGCTTTGTTGTAGATTCAAAGTTTTACTGTTTAAAATCAAATGTTGAAATTCAAAAAGTGAGTAGACCTGTATGGTTTTTGTTTGGTAAGGTGAGCTGTAAGATCCTGGCTGCTCTGACTCAGTATACAAGCACGTCCAACTACTTCTGGATGCTGTGTGAGGGAATCTACCTCCACACACTCATCATCGTGGCCGTCTTTGTGGAGGAACAGCAGCTCTTCTGGTACTACATCCTCGGATGGGGTGAGTTAGAGACCCAAGACCTTTCACAGACTGTTACAGAAGATGGAACGCTGTAGAACCACAAGACTGAATGAAGAACTTTAATTATAGCCTTTAATTATAGCCTAATATAGATATTATAGAAAAAGCACTCATAAATAAAATATCATCATCAACCTTAAAAGAACTGCTTTCAAGTTAAGGGACATTTTCATCTAAATACATCAGAGAAGACTTGAAATTATCATTCAACCTATTTTTGCTTTTATATTTCTAAATACATTGATTTTTTTGCTGTCTATGACACACTGACTTCAGAATAATGTAGAATGATGGGAACAATGCCATAAAGGAATATTTTATTCTGCCCTATGAAATACTGAGCACAGAAACCTGAATTATTCTGACATCCAGCAGTTTCCCAGCTATCTGTTTTATCCTTCAAGTAAAAAGTGTCAAAAACCCCAAGTTTTTGTTTCTCTGCAATAAAATATTTGTTTTTCTAAAGTTTAAGCTTTTACCTGGCAAATTGAGGTGGGGTAATACTGTTACATATGATGGTATTTTTTTCATAAGACAAAAAGCAAGCAGAGATTCAGTGATGTCATGTCTGCTTTTTGTTCACAGGTTTTCCCATCATTCCTGCCACCACATACGCTGTTGCTCGTTGGCTTTACTTTGACGACAAGTAAGGTTTAGAAATTTAACAGAACTTCATTGTCTGATAAAAGATAAAATCAAGATAATTTTAAACTTTTACTTTTATTAAGTAAAAGCTAGTATACCGGTATATGCTTTAGATTGAGTTTTAATTAGCTCTAAATACATTATTTCAAAAACTTTTAAAGCTAAACGTTTGTTCCGCAAATTTTACACAAATGAACTGAAATAGTTTTTAAAAAAACGATGCTGCAGACAAAAACTTTGAATTGCACTTTTCAAAATAATTATACCTTACTCATCCCTTGAAGCCAGACTCCAACTGTATTTTTCTATGTTAAAATTGTTCCCAGTGGTCCTTTAATTATGATTATGCCATTTTAGGCAAAATCAAAAAGACCTTAGTCGTTTTTTAAGATATATATTTTGCAGAGCAGCGAAAGCTCATTAGAAATTCGCCTCTGGGTTGTTGGCGTAGAAGTAACCCAACATTGATATCCCAGCATGCCCTTGTTTCCAGTCTCTCTTGTAGCTTATAGTACCAGACAACCACAAGCCAACATTAGTGGAGCTAAAAAACAAAAAAAGCAAAAAAAACGGCAAACAATGTTGAAGCTATCCAGCCGTACAGTTTTGATCCAGATTTCCGCTTAGACAGGGAAAACAAAGACCTACATGGGTCTGCAAGCTGCTGCGACATTAACCTGAACTTTCTCAAAACATAGGTTTTTATCTGCTCCTGATCAAACATCATTTTAATAAATGAATACTTAGAAAGTTTCAATCTTACATTTTGTTATATATGCCCTCCATGACGAGAAAAAGGCTTCAACAACTTGTAGCAAGACATGTTATTTTCATTGGAGTGGGTCTCCACTAATCTAAATAATAATAAAACAATATATTTTTTAAAACATTGGGTTTGGCTGTTTTTTTAATGTAAATTCGTGAGCTAGAGCTAAATCACTCAATGATTTTTTTTTTATACACTGAATATGTGACAGTTTGAAGGAACACCATCAGAAACGTCTGTATTTCTTCCAGGTGTTGGATCAGTTCACATACACATCTCGTCTACATCATCCAGGGCCCCATCCAAGTGGCTCTGGTTGTAAGTTGTGTTTTTGCTGAAAAGTTATGGTGAAAATTTGAAGCCCTTAAAAAAGAAAAAGTCTATCTGAGCATTTATCTGTACAAAAGATAAAGGATTCCAGTCAACAAATACATTCTGTGTTGTTTTTCTGCCTTTAAGAGTAATTATGCCTGAATGCCGTCAGATAAAAATGAAAGAAAACGCTTCACCATACTTGAAATTCCTCCCAGGGAACAGAGAGAAAGGCTGTGGGTGAATGTTGACCGCTCCTGCGGGAAACTTCTGAACAGCATCTCAAACTCTGATCCTTCAGCCAGTATTTAAATCCCATTTATGTGTTTATCTTCTGTCTGTTTTTCCAGGTAAACCTTTTCTTTCTTCTAAACATCATCCGAGTTCTGATCACCAAGCTGAAGGAGACACACTGCACCGAGTCCACAGCCTACATGAAGGCAGTGAGGGCCACCCTAATCCTCATCCCACTGCTGGGAGTCCAGTTCATCCTTATGCCGTGGAGACCAGATGGATACATCGGCTACGTCTATGATTTCTTCAACAACATCTTCTCCCACTTCCAGGTACATCTGTATGAGGGACTGAGGAGTGAAGGACACACATTCACAGGATTCTCATGAAAATCTAATTTTAAGGCCAGAAAAAAATCAGTTACGTTTTCATTTTGTTTAAGTAACTTTACTTAAACGTAATCAGCAAAGAAGCAATACAGCAATAAAGCATACTTGAAGGGACACGCCTTAGTGATAAACTAGTTTAAATTGCTGTGGATGTCCTGACAACTCAGTTCATCTCAATGTAAATGCAGTGATGTGGTTGGACTGCTCACATATTGACCATGAACAACACATTTACATATTATCGGTATGATAATCCCACTCATGTCTTTTTATTATTTATTCTCTCTGCAGGGTCTCATGGTGGCAATTATATTCTGTTTCTGCAACTCTGAGGTTTGTGTAAGATTTTATTCTTTATAAAACGTTTTTGAATGCTCACACGGTTGTTTGTTGAGTTTCAGAAATAAAGACTAGTGCTGTCAATCGGTTTAAAATGTAATCAGATTAATCACACTTTTGGATTGGGATTAATCACAATGTTTTACAAGTTAATATTTAAACGACAATATGTGGCTTTTGAGGGAAAAAAGACCAGAGAGAACATTTTTCCTTTGTTTTTATTGTCTGAAATGCTTTCATTTGTAATGTGTTAACTTATCTATCCCAGAAATGTAATTTGTGTGTACAAAACACATCAACAGTAAGATGAGTAGAATTCTTAAAAACTGTAAAGACTTTAATGTCTGCAGTATTACTCCAACAAAACAAAGATGCTGAAATACAGCCATTAGAAACAAACATTGTGTTTCTGCACTTTAAAAACGGTCTGGGGGAATACTCAAATCTGATTGGCAGCTGGGTGTTGATGGCGTATACTTGTATGGCGCTTTTCTACCTTCCTTGCAGGCCCAAAGCGCTTTACAGTTACAGTCCCATTCACACACTGATGGCGGCTCCGCTGCTGAACACTGGTGCCAACCTTCCATCAGAGGCAATGTGGGGTTCAGTGTCTTGCCCAAGGACACTTCGACAAATGGGCGGGCAAGGCAGGAATAGAACCTGCAACCTGATAGTATTTCATCTTACCCTTACAAACAGCATTCATTTGCCTCCAAATAGGTTATGTTTCCAGCTCTGGTGGCTAAATATTATAATCAGGTCATTTGACTCAGCAAGGTGGAACAAAGATGCAGCAGAGTCAGAACAAAACCGGGGTTAGACTATAATAATCCCAATCCCTATATTTCTGGCATCCAGACCTGTTAGCTTCTGCATTCTCAAAAGAAAGGAGAAAAAGTAAGAGCACTGTGTATCATCTTAGAGAAACTCCTTCTGAACTCACTCAGGTAACTCTTCAAACGGCTTTTAATTTCTCGTGTGGATTCCAGGCTCAAACAGCCCTGCAGAGGAAATGGGTTCAGTGGAAATCTGCCTGGGGGAAAACTGGCTTTGGAGAGACGCCTACCACTAACAACCACTTCAACTACCACACCAACTCGTCCATTGCTGAGACCAGCCGTGCAACTGTCAACCTGGAGCATCCTGCTCCTGCACAGCTTTCTGAACCAAAAGAGAACAACCACAGCTCCCATGGGCAGAAGGACACTCTCAGCAAGCTGGAGACCACCGGCATCTGAAAGGAAACAAATCACTGCAGCTGTGACGGTGACAAGTGGAAAACCGGCTAAGGAGAAAAAAGATGACAAACTGAAGAGCAATCCACACACATTTTTGGTTATTTAAGCACTGCAAAGAAAAGTAGTTACCATCACTGTTAAGTCCTCCACTTTAGGTTCACAAAAAGAGAAGGAAGATCTGGGGTTTGTTGGGGGCTCGAGGCAAAAGACCAAAGACTTCATGAGCATCTGAAGGTCTGACCTAAAAAAAAAAAAAAATCAATCACAAAAACAATTGAATGCCAAGGGCCGCTGATGTTGTTTGCATTTTTGGATTTAAATATACAGAAAATATGAAAGTATTTTATTGTGTCACAAAGATTTCTCTTGTGGGATGAATTTTACACTATAATGAGCAAAATAGTGTCTCACTTTCCATTCAGAGACCCTGAGGACACGTCCTGCTGTTTTTGAAGAATCGTATCTGCAGTCTACCAAAGCTTTAGTGATTCACAGAATTCACCTGACAACCAAAAAGAGGCCCACGCAGTAGGAAAAAAAATCTGACAAATTATGCCAAAGTGGGCTGCACGGTGGCGCAGTGGTTAGCGCTCCTGCCTCACAGCAAGAAGGTTCCCGGTTCAAGTCCTGGCTGGGGGACCTTTCTGTGTGGAGTTTGCATGTTCTCCCCGTGCATGCGTGGGTTTTCTCCGGGTACTCCGGCTTCCTCCCACCGTCCAAAAACATGCTTCATAGGTTAATTGGTTACTCTAAATTGTCCCTAGGTGTGCATGTGAGTGTGCATGGGTGTGTGATTGTGGCCCCTGCGACAGACTGGCGACCAGTCCAGGGGTGTACCCTGCCTTCGCCTACGAGTAGCCGGGTTAGGCTCCGGCAACCCCGTGACCCCGAAAGGGATAAAGCGGATTGGAAAATGAATGAATGAATGAATGAATTATGCCAAAGTCTTATCAGCTGGTTTACAAAATATAAATCTACTTCTCTTTTTGTTAAGTATTGTAACTTTGAAATTGTCCTTTGGTTGTGGACTTCCTTTTCTTATTTACACATAATCCACCCTCCTCAGAAGGTGACAACTTTTTAAAAGAGACCCCATGAATCCATAAACCCGTAGATTCAAGCATATACATCAGGGATTTTTGTACTTTCATATCGATTTCAGTCTACTTCTTTGCCTTTTGGCAGACTCCCTTTAGGGGGCACCACAGCAATTCCAATTCCAAAAACAAAAATACTTATTTCAAACAATTGAATTGAATGCATGATGACCAAACAAAACAGGTTTTCAGCTTACCCATCAGAGGGACAGTCCATTCCACCAACTGTGTTTATTTAATTACCTGCAAAAAAATGCAGCAAAAAATATATTGTGGAAACAGGTAGAGCAATACATGAAGGATCCCAGGGCCACAAACAAAACTCATCAGATCATGGTCCAGCACTTCTTGGCCCACGGGTGGGAGTCTATCCAGACCTCGGTTCTGTAGTGCAAACCCCCCACCCCCCACTGGGCCCAGGCTCAGAGCAGAAAAGAATCGGATCACTAAATTAAACGCATTTCACCCACATGGCCTGAATGAGCGGCTGGCCTTTTCTCCCTGGAACAAAATTGGTACCAGGCTAAGTAGCGTTAATTGTAACCAGCCTCTTACTGCATCAATTTGACGGCTAATTGAAGCCTCTACCCTTAAGTAACCCTAAATCTGAACCCCATGACCCCAAATTAGGAATGCCTAACCTGGGAGGAAGGCCCTAACCAGCCTCTCCCTCACTTATTAGATTTCTTTATTAAACACTTCCCCCTTGGAAGACCCTAAATTAAACTCACCTGTGATGGGGTGGGCCTGGAACCCTGCTCCTGGGGGGGCTGCATGGAGTGTGCACTGATCCTGCCCTCTGATGGAGGGTAGGGTCTTTCGCTTTCTTTTCCAACCCTCTCTTCTGCATCCACCTTGCCCACACACACACCAACCACCCTCATGTCCTCCTTCACTGCATCTGTTTCATAAACTTGTTTTAACTCCGAGCTTTAGGGATTTTACATCCACTGTTTTCCATGTGTGACACAAATGCAAAAAACATTGAAACATTTACAGTTCAAAGATCCACTCCACCCTGTGTACTCATTCATATGAAAAGTTTTTTTTTTATGTTATTCTCTAGATTAAACATTCACTTTTTGTTTTTTGTATCCACATATGCATTTTTATTAGAGCAGAAGAAACAATATTTCATTCATTTTAGAGAATTACATTTGTTCTAAAATTTGACTTTTGCAGATTGAATGTACTTTGTAAATAAAGCGCTTCAAATATTTTTTTTCCTTAGCAAAAAAAAGAAAATATAAAATATAACAATATATGCTGTTTGTACTCATGGTAATATTCTTATCACTTTTTAATGTTATTTTAAGTGGTTGGTGTTTAACTGCTTTGTGATATGCAGAAATATATGAAGCTGCTGTTATTGAAACCGTTTGATGTTTTTCTTAACTTGCTCAGCATTTATACAGACAAGCTGCTGCAATAACGGGGTTTTGAACGCACTTTTAATATATACCAAATATATTGAGTAATTTTTCTCACTTTACCGCAATCTGAGAGTGAGTTTATATAATAATGTTCAGTTTCAGTCATTCTGGGTGTCTGTGTGTCATACTCTTGTTACTGGTTGCTCATTTAAGTAATTATGAGCTGAAATGATTGATAGTGAAGGAAAGTGTCGGTCAAAAGTCAGGCTGCTCAGAGACTCCCTGTGAGGATTACAAAGACAGAGAGTAATTAAGTATGATGGCTCTCACTATAGCGGATCAGAGACACAAAAAGTAAATTGTAAAGAGTCTCTTAGGTAGATAAGCTGCTTTGGAATTCTAATGACACTGGAATCATTTCAGTGACAGTTAAGGGATTAAGAACAAAATGCTTAGGTTTCACAAATAAGGGTGAAACCTGGCAATTAATTCTGCGGGTAAGAAAATATTAACATCTTCTGAAAAAACAAACTGTTTTGTAAAGCATTTTTCATATTCATGTAAGACAACATGATTTACACAATTAAAAACATTTTTCAATTTAAAATCCAAAAACAAAGACCTTCAGTGACAGTGACACCCACTCACACAACATAATAAAGCATAAAATGATTGATAAATAAGATGTGAAGTAGAAATGTGGCTTTATACTGAAGTGAGGAAACAATATTTTGGGAATCTGTCCACACCAGTGGATCAGAATATTCTTATCAAACTCTTTCAGGATCTCTCCTCTTCCATTCCCCCTTCTGTCAAAATAAATCATCTTGAAGCTGTTCCAAAACATTTACCCATTTACTCCAAATTTAAAAAGGCATTCTGTTAAACAGCACATCATAGCATTTAAAGGCATTGAAAGAAGTCTGACATCAAAACTTAACAAATGTATGACCTGGCTGCAAAATATTTTGGGATTTTCATTGTTTTGATTTTATTCCTGACAATTGTGGGTTTTTTTCTAGATCAGCTCCTTTGATTTCATTGGAACTTACATTTTTCAAATCAATTTTAATCCAAACACAACCATTAGAATCATATGGGTGAAGTCAGAGATTATGGTCTGGTTAAAACACAGTAAAGAAGGATTAAGACCCCCAGTAGCCCCTGGGTACTCAAGCTTAGAGATCCTTTTAAAACACAACCACACTTGATATTCGAATGCTTTGAAATTTCCAAACATAAGAACAAATACAATAAGTGAGACAATATAGTACATTTAAAAGTGCCATAAATAAAACAATGTCATCAAAAAGCTGCAGCTGATGTAAATAACACAATAAGTTAACAGATTTAGGACTATGGCTAAAACTATTTTAACAATTTACAGTTCAGTGCAAAAGAAAATTAAAAACTATAAAACAAGGGGACTAAATTACAAATAAAGACTGCAACATTCAGTAAAAATAAAGATCCATGCATTTTCTAAACCCATTTTTAGGGGTCACGGGGCTGCCGGAGCCTAACCTGGCTACTCGTCAATAAATAAAATGTGCAGTTTAACTAGCATTTGCTTAAAGTGGTTTTTCAAGGATAAAATACCAAAACAGCTATTTCAATGAGGATTCATCAATCATGAAAAACATTTTCCTAAACAGAAATGTCACATGCACATTATTGTAAGACTGGAAATGAAACTTACAGTGAAAGCTGAAATCTCGAGATCATTCAGTAAGAGTGAAAAAGAAGCAGAGGGATCATTTCTTTCATTTTTAGTCATTAGGTGTCATTCCACATCATAGAGGTGGTTTTCACTTACTGTGAAAAAAAAACAGTAAAAAAACAGAAATCCCTGAAAATGTGTCCAAAAATAATTCTAAAAGTATTTGTGTTCAATGTCAAACTGCCTTTTCTCATAAATACTCACATTCTGGATTTAACATCTCATACTCTTTCTCTGGACACAGACCAAACTGTCAAGCTCAGGAGCACCACCAAAGGATTTTCCTGTGGCCACTTTCAAAATAAAGGACTTCTCATCTCACATTATTGATATACATTTCATTTTACTTCACCAGCATTCTGAGAGGGAAATGAAAATGAATTTTTGAAATTAGGGTTTCTTAGACAATGGAGTGAATCCACCCGTACCACAGTATATTAAAAAAGCATATTGATTTATATATTTAACAAGAAAATTGGCAAAAATTGATAAAAATGTGAGAATTTTCAGTATTTCTGAGTAAAGTATCTAAAAATACTTTCATATGTGGTCATTTCAATTTTCAATTGATGTGTTTGTTTGAACATGAATCCACAAGATTGGCTTCTCACACCTCGGCGTCTTTACTCGTTTCATCGTTCATGTTTCGTTAAAGAGGTTTTTCCAAATTCTTCTGACTTGAAATTTCAAGATATCATACCAAAAAAGTGAGCAAACTGATGTCAAATTTTATAAAATTCCCAATCAATCCAAAATCTAATTTTAAAATCATACATGCGTGGATAAATCATAAATGAAGTATGCCATTGTAAAGAACTTCTAAGATTTGGATTTGAAGAAAAATTAATTGTATTTTTTTATGAAAACACTGAAACAATTGGCCATCTGCTTTTTGATAGTATTTACTGTAGTCGTTTTGGGGATGGTTTACATTTCTGGTGTTCTTCTAAATTCTCTGTTTTGGTAAAATAAAAAACTAATTATTTTTGGTGCAAGTTAACATAACAGCATATTTGATTTTGTTTTTAATGTTTTATTGGTATTCTGTAAGTTTTAAATTAATAAAAGTACATTTAAATAAAACAGTTTTTAATATATTTGTCAGGTTTGACTACTGCAAAAGGGAAGAAAGACAAAGACGTCAATAACCATTCTCATGAGGAGAACAAACACAGATGTGTACCCTTACACCTTCCACTTGTTCTGACACCCAATTTACCCGCTCCTCAATTTATTGAAAAAAGGATTCCCTGGATTACATGCACGTGTTTCTTCTAAAGGGAGGGGGAAAGCAAGAAACACGTGAAGCTTCTCTCCACTACACAATTTGCACATCCTGATAATGTCTTAATCAAATAAGGACTTCTTTATCCGAGTTCCAGTGAGAATAGTTTTAGTGAAGATGAGTTTCAGAGCAATTGTAGCATCTTATCTCTGTAGCTGTGTGCTAAAAACTTCACAAGTTCCTTTGAGAACAGAATTAGGGAGGCTGAGTTTCTGTAAGGATTGTAGCTAACACATGCATTGTTTTGATAAGCATGAGAGTGCAGCTTCTCAAAGATTGTCAGGCATTAAATCTTTTTTAATAAGAGCATAATATTAAACTCTCCTTCTTAACAGGCGTGGCTGTTGTGTTCCTCCACCTTAGTTTTTGGCAGCTTCACAGAATGCAAGGGCATGTTGTTTCAGGCAACCTGCAAACAATGTAAGCACTTATCTGTTCCCTTTTATGAAACAGAAGTTAATCACAAACGTAAGAAGAGCAGAAACTGATAACTTATGTACACTTTCCTGGCAATTTCAAAAGATTTTCTTCTATTTTAGTTAATTTAAAATTTAAAAAAGCAAAAAATGTCTCACCTTTGTTAAGGACAAGTTTTAGAAAACAAGTGTTCAATTAAAGAGTATTCGCTTCCTAATTTTCAACTACGTCACTCTTCTGGTCCAATCACAACGCAGAGAGTGAGAAGAGCCCACCCAACGCACCCTGTCCCTGCCTTGTTTCGGTCACGTGACGGGAGCTTACGAAGATGGTGGAAGTTTCTACTTCCTAAAAGTGAAGGCTGACTAAAACCAGAACGACGAACGCCGCGAGGATTTTTACCTGATAGCCGCTTGTTACACCATCTTCTGGATTAAGGTAAGACGGGAAGTTTCACTTGATAAATCAGACGAGTTTTTGTCCGTCTGTTACTGCCTGACTTTGGGCTGTCCAGCCTGTTAGCTGGTGTCAGGCTAACAGGTTAGCAATTAGCCGTCTGTTGGATGGCATCAGGTTGTTTGGGGTCCAACTGACATTCAACACGTTCATAACAACTGCAGCTACTGCAGCGTCAATGCAAACGTAGCCGCTCCGTGTTCAGCATCGTAGCAGTTTATTTATCGGTTCGTTTTGGTCAAAGAATTGGGCTATCTTTGTTAGCGTTAGCTTAACAGTACCCTTTCAGGTGGAGCAAATTATATAAGCCGGTTAAGGTTTGTTTAAACCTTCATTGAGGCACATTAGATAGATTTTTTTTTTCTGCATAGCAACAACATTTAAAGACCGACTAGTTCGTCTGTTGACACTCATGTCTGCTGACAACCAATAGACCATTTTAATTTGAGAAACTGAACGATACGCTGTAGTCTCTACACTCAGGTGAATCAGCAGTAAGAAATGTTGTTGGATCAAGGTCCGAATACCAGGCGATCTGACTGCGCCTGTCAGGCGTCATTATTGACATCATGTCTTCTGCTCATGACTACCGTGAATCTGCAGCTCCTCTGACACAGAACAGAACAGATCTGTCTTCTTAGACAAGTGGAAACTTTGTGACAAAGCCTGATCAAGGGTAGCAGTTATCAGCAACCTGGCAAGGTGTTCCTCTGTGTCAGCAGGCTTTATTGCAGGTTTAGCTGGACATTTATTAACTCTTAGATCATTGCGCGAATGAAGTGTCTGAGTTTTTTTTCTAGATCCTCATCCCAACACACTTGGTGTTTTTATATTTATACTCTTTTGTGACTTGCTCCGACCCCGCCCCTCCCATCTTTCCTCATAATGAAAGGACTTGTCTGACAATGATTTGTCTTTAAAAAGGACTATATTTTGAGTAACCTAACAGATTATTCTCTTATTCTTATACTGTGTAATTATACATGTTTTGGTGATATACAGCGCTAGTCATTGGGCGGTAGCATGCCTGTGACACGAACAGTTAACAAGGTTAGCATTTCTGGAGGATTTTTTTTTTTTACCTGTCCATAAAATGCAGATTTTGTTTTGAATACAAATAGATTTTGCACTTAAGGAATCTACAGCAGGATGAGCAATTTTCGCTCCGAGTCAAGTTATCATAGGCGAAATGTAATTTACCAGACTGTGAGGGATTATAGATTGCAAAATTAAAATATACTATCAAGTCAAATGGAATTGACATAGACTTTAAAATCTGGAAAACACTGTCATCAACAGTGAACGGTCAGTCTTTATGCAATGCAGCAAAGTCAGTGGTTGCATTAAATTATTGACTAAGATCAAAGCAGTAGCCAAAGTGAAAGTTTACCCAGGAGCCCCTTACTTTCTCCTGATTTGCCATGTGCACATTGGACAGGACAGACTGAGGAACATCTATTATTCAGAGATGTTTGGAGGTAACTAGCCATGCTGAAACACAGATCATGTGTTTTATTTACCTGCATTTTCTAACCAGAAGAGGGTTAATTGTCAATGTGTTATTCAAAAAGAAAAAAAAAATGAGTCCAAAGCTTTTTCTAAAAGAGTTTTCACCTCTGCACCAGTGTAATTAGAAAATTGTTTTTTTAAAATAAAACTTGAAGCATAAAAATAGTTTTACGGTTGCCCTTAAACTTTAGTGTTAAAATATATCATTTGTTTTCATTTTTAACATTCATTAAAATCCTAAATCCTCTAAAAAGTTTTGGCACTGGACAAATGCTCACAAAATAATTGAATAAATAAACAAATAAAAGTCAAATTCTTAATTTGATATTTAGTCACCAAATTAAAAACAATCTATGGACGTTATTCAAACTTAAGACATTTTCCTGCACCTACTTGCTACAATGCTTTTTTAAAAGTAATCCTGAGTATTTATTAGTTTCCCAGTTTAAAATTGTTCCAGTGCTTTGTGGGAAAACTACTGCGTGAAGACATGTTCTGCATCTTTCAGGAATCATAAGTTGCATTCTAATAGTATTTATTTTTTGTGCTGTAGGACCTCTTCTCAGCCTTATGTCATGGCCAGTGGGCTCGCGAGGTCAGGCACTTCCAATGGTTTCCCTATCAAGTCACAGCTGCAAATTAATGGTAAGTTTTCCTTTTTTACTAGGAGTTCCCATATATAAATTAACATAAGCATTTTGCTTTATTGCTTTGACTTTGTCTCACTTTGGTTTAAAAAAGGTGTGAATGATGTAACAAAGGAACATTCAGGTATTTTAGGGTTCAAGTTTAGGTTTTAGTCTAAATCTGTAGTTTTGCAGCTACGTTACAGCAATCATGCATATTTACTGCATTCCTTGCACGTTAGGATGCATTTACTTATGCAGTTAGCCAACTGACCTTTTACCTTTTTAAGGTTTACAATAAAACAACAATTCTTAGTTTGAACCAATTTAGAAGGGTTTTGTTGGGAGCTTTTTTTTACAGGAAGTGAGTGGATGTCATGTGACTATGTTCCTGACACCACTAAGATAGTATCACAACTTTCGGTGTGCTCTTTTAGGTTATCCTTGTATTGGGATTGATGAAGTTTTAAACGGTTGTTTTTTCCCTGTTATTACTGTTTAATTCTGTCTTTGGAATCAGGCTGTTCATCATGCTGTGTCCCGCCTCTGTTTCAGTGCTTTCAGCAAAACTCAGAGAAAACAAGAAGAACTGGTTTGGTCCCAGTCCTTATGTAGAACTGTCAGTTGACGGCCAATGCAAGAAAACCGAACGATGCAACAACACCCACAGCCCCAAGTGGAAGCAGCCACTCACTGTGTAAGTGAAAAAACAAAAACCGAACATGGGTAACCTCAAAGGAAACTGGTTCCAACAGCCAGGGTTGCTGCTGATAGAAAAAAAAGACTCACCCATAGTCGAACCGTCCTAGTTTTCTTTCAGTCTTGTTCATAGTCTGTTATCAGTGAATGAATAAATACCCATCCTAGTATTTTAAACGTTGTTAGCTTGTTGTTTCACAGAGCTCAAAGTATTTGCAAAAGCTCTTAAAAGACCCACTTCTATGGAAATTGTGTTTTTGGTGTTTTTAACATGTATAACTTGTATAACTTGTTGCATCTTTCTGATGATGGAGGACATATGATAAGAAAACTAAGCTTGAAATTGCATTTCTGAGTATTCCTTTATTCAAAAATTGTTGTAAATCTGGAGCAAACAAAAAATGCAGTTTGAAAAATGCTTATTTGTGATGAAGAAAATACGCAGGGTGGGCCACAATCTCCCTGTTCTGAGTTCTCAGTAACAGGGAAGGGAAGGGGGGTGGGACTGTTGATGCGGAGCAACCCCGCCCCCCCTTCCCTTTGGTGATGATATATCTCTATGGTGATAATATATCGTGTGTTTTCCAAAGGATGTAGCAGGACGGGATCTCATGAGAGCACACGGTTTTCTCCTGCTGGCCTATTGTTGCTGATAATCAGCTGTCATGGTGTTTGTTACAGAGACCTGCCGTCCTGGAATAGCTTCTGAGTTTTATTGTAAATTATTTAATAAGACAATACTTTATCTTTTTACTCAGAGAAAAAAGAACTTTAGTTTTTATGTTGTTGAATGTATTGTAATCCCTTTTTTCCAGGATTGTGACTCCGTTCAGCAAGTTGGTGTTTCGTGTGTGGAGCTACCAGGCCCTGAAGTCCGATGTGCTGCTTGGCATCGCCACCCTGGATATCAGTGAGATACTGAAGTCTAATGACATGAAAAGTGAGTCAAAGGAAATCAAAACCTGTCTTGTTTTTTTTTAACAATCAAATCATACAAAGGTTTTGGTAAAGACAGCCTGAACAGACAGATCTTAGTGTTAAAAAAAATTCTCAAGGCCTGTGGGATTGTTATGTCACTGAGACGGCTAACAAGTTGATTAGTGCTCAGCTTTGTTGGCATGTAGCTGGAGAGATGTTTGAAAAGTATTTACTTTTGTTTGTGCTTTTTTCATAATGTGTTTATCTTTTTAAACTAGAAAAACTAGATGTTATTTGCATCTCTGAAAATATTCTCACTTTGTTTCATACTTCTTCATCAATAGATGCACCACTTCCTGATCAGCTGAGGTTTTGCCTGGAGCTTATCTGTTTTAGAAGAGTAGCAATGACAGCAGATACTTCCTGAAGCTGTTTATGCCACTTCTGCGCATGTTCACCTAAAAGCTGAAGATGTCTGTCATTCTTGACTTACTTATGATGTAGCCATTTTTTTAAGAATAAAGTTTAAGTTCTAAGAAGACAGAAGTCAATGCATCATAAACCAGTCTTACGCTGAATCACAGAGCAGAAAATTGACTAAAAGTCAGACAACAGTCAAAAAGAATCTTCGTTTCTGAGCATCTAAGCAGTTTTTTTTCTTTTTTCCAATAAAGTCAGTGTAGTTTTCAGTTATACAGAGGTCCCTCGTTTATCTCAGGAGTTTTAGTCTTAAAATAACCCGCGTGAGGTGAAAACTGTGAAATAGTTGGCTTAGCTATAGGGCTGGGCGATAAAACAATAGCTATCGATATGGCGATAGTACTTTTTCTCCATAGTAAAATGACCCTATCGCAATAGACTTTTATTTTAAAGGGTCTGAAATTGACACTCGCCAGTTGTGAGCATTTTCTTCTCTTTGGCGAGTAAAAGTTAGAGGGTTAGTCACCACATAAAGAGTAAACGTTTGTGTAAACTTAATCATGTTTATTAGCTCTTCTTCTGGTGAATGTCTTTTGTACTCTTTTTCTCCACCGTCTGCACACAAGATAAACTTCACAGGCGGTCACTTCACCTGTGCAACGTTTAGTTTGGCTGATGAAACAGCGGAAGATGTGACGATTTCTAACAGGATCCAGTCAGAACTGGAGGATAAACCTGCTTCACTTAAAGCAGCAACAGACAGATTCATGAAGTGTGTTGATTTGGAGACGGCGCTGTTTTTAGCCACTAAAGCTATGGTGCTAAATAGCTGTTCTGTGAGTCCCGTGTGATCAGGGACCGGTTTAAAGTCCGGCCAGTATTTTCATGGACCGGCCTTTAAGACGCGGCGGATAAATACATGATTAATTCATAACAATGAACTTTAGTCTAAGTCAAGAATAGAAAAGGGTTCATTTTAAAGCAGAAACATTCCTTATACTTTAGATTATCTTTATTTCATTGTATATTTTTGTTGTGCCTTTGATAACTTCAGACAAAAGCAGAATTATTCTTTTTTATTTAAACTCTACTTTAAAACATTGGCATACGCTGAGCAACCTGCTGCTGCTGGTTGTGCTGGATTTTCTGCTGTTTGTGATAGATGGTGACTAAAGCTCCACTGTGGAATAGTTCTGTACAGCTCCTGTCTCCCACATGGAGCTGTGTGCTTACTGCAATGTTGTATCTGATTGTAGTTTCAGAGGTGGTGCAGACTTTACAGCTGAGTGCGGACAGAGACTCCTCAGACGTGGTGGGAGATCTGTCCTTGTGCCTGGATGGTATGACCGTCGACCCTGAGACGTTTGCTTCTGCTGAAGCCAACCAGCACAGTGAGTCCATGAGGAATGAACCTCCGTTGTCATCGTCACTGGTCTTTTCCTTTCAGTAATTGTTCTTCTGTGTTTGAATATTCATAGCGACATCAAATGGAGAATCTCAGCCTAATGGGGATCAATCAGTGAGGTATATATGAGCCGGTTTTCTGATGTTATCACATCCCGGGGTCTTCTTTTGTTCACTCTTGTCCCTTTGAACAGGCATAGCAGAGACAGCTCTCCAGCCGTGGACAGTGTAGGACAAAAGTCTTCACCCAGCGTCCAGAGGAAAGGGAACAGCAGAGGGTCTCCATCAGGGGTGGCGAGGCCTGTCCGACCAGCGAGACCGTCCAGGCCACCTCCTCCAATGCCCCGCAGACCCACCTCCTCCCCAGGTTTGAACACGTCCTGCATTAGGATCAAAGTTCATGCAATTCCACCATGAGTGCACAATCCTATCAATGTCAAACATTTACTCCGATGGAGCTAGCTCAGTTTACTCACCCTTTTTATTAATATATGTAACACTGCACTGAAAAATCAAAAAATATTTCTTTTAAAAAGGAAAAAAACGCTATTTTTTCAGAGGTTGCTTACTTTTCAGATTGTGCATTCTGAGGATCTAGTATTTCCTAATCTGTAATATTTCCTCAGCTCCATCTAGAAATGGCTCTGCTCCTACAGTTGGTGGTGACAGCCAGCCCACGCCTGACGCAGCGATGGCAGCAGCAGCGATGCCAGCAGCAGCGATGCCAGCAGCAGCGATGCCAGCAGCAGCTTCAGCACCCCCCCCAGATTCCAGTCCTTCAACAGGCTCGGACAGAGGCTCCAGCGCTGCGGCAGGCAGGCAGGCGCCTAGCGCTGTCACCCCCTCCCTGCCTCCCAGAGTCCCGGCAGTAAACACCGCGCTGTTGCCACCTGGGTTAGCTCTCATTTAGAATTCTTTACAGACAAACCAGGCGACGGAGATCATCAAACCAGATGCAGAACACCGACTGGCCTGCTAATGGGGCTGATGGGGACACCTTCTACACCATAGTACTTCACTGTGTCGACATGTTATCCCTGACATTTTTTAAAAACTTTCTCATTAAGATAATCTTGTTCTGTGCCGAAGTAGTCCTGGACTGAAGGGCCAGATTGGTTCAAGCTGAACGAAACCATATGACTTACAAAAAGAACATGCTAAAAATGTTGGTGTGGTTAAAGTCCCACTCCAATGATCTTTTGATCTATTTTCAAAGCCTTCCCATTGGTCTTTTAATTATGATTATGCTGTTTTTAGGCAAAATAAAAATATCTGTGTTGTTTTCTAGAACATAGTTTCTGCAGAGCAGCAGGAGTTAATCAGACATTTGCCTCTGAGTTTTTGGCTGGAAAGTTGGCGCGGAAGTAAGTCACCCCTGATATCCCATCATCCGTTAGTTTACACTCTTTCTCACTAGCTTCCAGCCTCTCACAACTCCAACTTAACATTAGGGGTGTAACAAAAATGGTAGGGAATTTCAGAGCGAACCACCCAAACAGTTGTGAGCCAGATTCCAGGTCAGACGAGTAAAATAAAGACGTTAATAGACCCATTTGTCTGCAAGTGTATTCGTCAGAATAGAGCAGAGCTGGGAGACTTTGACCTGCCCATTGAGTTGCTGCGTCACAATGGAGAGCTTTTTAAACTGTTTTTTTTTTTTTATCTGCTCAATCCATCACGATTTGAAAAAAGAAATACTCAGACATGCAGTCTTAGTCTTAAATTATTTTATATATGTCCTTCATTGTGAGGAAAAATGCTACAAGAACATGTTAAAAACACAATTTTCATTGGAGTGGGTCTTTAACAAATATCCTCAGTCGGCAAGGAAATCCAAAAATGTCCTCTTAGAGATTCTTCTAAAAATCACATAGATCTGTTCGTCACCTGCAGACGACCAAATCATAAAATGGTTGCTATGGAGATTAAATCATTAGAAAAGCTGCCATGTATTTGTCACGTGCAACTCTAACCAGGGTGCCAAAGGCAGAGGGGGGGATGTAAGGTGCGTGTAGCAGCCACTCAGTTGGTGAGGGCGGGTCAAAGGGGTAATGGGTGGGGGGTGCACCTGTGGGCCTTACACTGTCGCTCATGACTTTAATTGTATTTACTTTTTCTCTGTCCTCATCAGCGAGTGTTTTCTACTTTTTCCAGTTGGGAGCAGAGGGTGGATCAGAACGGCAGACTTTATTATGTGGATCATATGGAAAAGAGAACAACATGGGATCGTCCTGAACCACTGCCTCCAGGGTAACCATACCTTCTGACCATTCATAACAATAAATGATGAATGAAAACCTATTGTACGAGTGTTTCAGGACTTCCCTTGTGTTTTAGATGGGTTGCAGATCATCAGAATATCTATCGGTTTCAGAAAAAATTTTGATTCAAGGTGTTCTGATCAGAGATAGTTTTCCCTTTGAGTTGAAGGTAGCAATTTTGGAAAGTACCTTTACTGGGATAAAATCAAAGCCCTAATCTGATCTAATTGCGATCTTTCACCAGAAACTTAACACGCTATGTTTATTTATTTAGGGATTTTTGTAACTAATACATTTGCTGTGGGCAGAGATGAAAGTTTTGATATTTTAAATGTTGTTTACGTGCCACCTTCATTGTGAGTTTCTGTTTCCTGTGTAAGGGCATCTTGTGTTCGTAAAGATCAGAATGAGTCACAAAGGAGGCTCAAAAACAAGAAAAGGTTTTTAACCATAAACCACTTGGTGTTTGCAGCCAGGATGTGACTGTGTCACCCTGAATCTGAGGAAATGTTTGCTCACCTTTTCCATTTGAAGCCCTTTGTACACTTAAAGAATTCTGAAGAACTTTTAGAGCAAAAGCTGTCTCTGTTTACTTCAAACATTTTTTAAAATTTGCTTAAGTTGAGACTAACTTCATTTTTCAGCAAGAAAACCCAGAGACAAACGTGACACTTCTGCTTTTTCAGACAAGAGGAGCAATGAGGATCTTGTGGATTGTGTTTGTCGTAGCTTCCAGCTGCAGCAGCTCTACCTGTATAACCTGTTCTTTTTTTTAGCTCTGCTTCAGGTCTCTCTGACGTAGCTGCACTTTACATACTGTAAACAAACTATAAACAAACAGAACCATAATGATCCCCTCATTCTTTCATTGTTATTTTTTTAGTTTTGATGTACTTCTAGCTTACCAGTAGCACTTCTTTTTCCACTAGCTGGGAGCGCCGTATCGACCAGATGGGCCGGGGCTATTTTGTTGACCACATCTCACGGACGACCACGTGGCAGCGTCCCACAATAGAGACGGTGCGAAACTATGAGCAATGGCAGCACCAGCGCAGCCAGCTGCAGGGCGCCATGCAGCAGTTCAACCAAAGGTTCATATACGGGGTAAGACGGCGCGTGTCAGCAGGTCAAAGGAAAGTTACTGACTGAGGTGCATAGATTTGAATTGAAGGTTCATACGCACAAACATTTTTTTTCCTGTAAGCAGAAATGTATCCAAAAAGGAGGATAAAATACATTTGTGTAAATGATGAGATGATGCATAAACTTTTTTTTCTTATGAATTCAACATAAATATTCACAACTACAAGGCAACAGAAACTTTGCATGAACCCCATAAGGACATGATGTCATTCAGTCAGATTTTGTGCAGAGTTTTGTGGAAAACTTTAAAGTTCAAAGGAGATTTTAAACAAAGTTTAGTATTTAGGTGGAAATAAAGTTTTTGTTTTAATGCTTTTATCATATTTGTCCTTACGAGTTGATACGGGCTGTCTGTGGGGGAAAATGGTCAAAATCTGTATGGAACACACAGTTGACCTGCATGAAATATCAAGATGGTAGAGCGCTTTATTTTAAGTGAAAATAAATGCCTTACATGTGCATGTGGCAAATGTTTTAATGCCTCTTTTTTTTCCCTCTCCAAATAGATCAAACTGAAATGTTCTGGTTTTATTTGTGTTCTAAATCTGCGACTTTTGCTACAGAACTTACTCATAAATAAATATGTTTTGTGTAGGTACAAGATCAGGCAGCAGCCGCTCAGAATAAGGAGTTCGATCCTCTTGGACCTCTACCACACGGATGGGGTGAGACCTCTTCAAGTTTGTAACACGAGGAGAATTTCATTTACAAGTTTTGCTTCTCTTTACTAAAAGTATTTTACTCTTGAATTCTTCTAGTGTGGAATTATTTTACATGACTAGTTTGGCTTTTGAGTTCTGTGTTATAGTAGCATCTTAATCTGAAATATTTCTTCAAATCAGAGCGAAATAATTTCATTGTAATCTGAAGTATTAAATATGTATAAACTTGAACAGCTGTATATATGGTTTGCATTTTCCTTCATGTTAAAATCTGGTGAAAGCAGTTTAAATATGCTGCTGGATGTTAAACTTTGATCAAAGCTGATGATGATGAAACCTTCATCAACAGGATTTCCAGCAGTTTGACTTAGCAAGCAAACACACAAGTCAGGGCATTTTCTTATTAACTATTGATGCCTTTTAACCTTAAATGATGTATATCCTGCAAACTTATCAACTTGTTAACTTTTATTGACTAACCAACTGACTTTTCTTCTCAGAGAAGAGAACAGACACCAATGGCAGAGTCTATTTTGTACACCACCCCACCCGTTCAACTCAATGGGAAGACCCTCGAACACAGGGGTTAGTATGTGCTCACAAATCCTCATGCTGTTTCCTTTGAACTGAAGTCTTCCACAAATGTATACTTGAAATGAACTCACAGGAAGCTGAATCTTTGTCACTTTTCAGGTTGTTGAATGAAAAACCTCTTCCTGAAGGATGGGAGATGAGGTTCACTGTTGATGGCATTCCTTACTTTGTCGACCACAACAGGAGAAGCACAACCTACATCGACCCTCGCACTGGAAAATCCTCCCTGTAAGTCTGACTGCTTTGCTGCTTTGATTTGTTTTTTGATTTGAAATGGTTTATTTCAAGCAAGCAGGCAAGAATAGCACATATGTAACACAATCAACAGAGGTTTACAAAACATGACAAATATAGGATAACTAGACATTAAATGATAGATTGCTTGAAAGAGAGTGGGAGGTAACGAACTTATGTAATCTCACCCCGACTCGACCACATTTACTTTACATTTGTTATCAACATCCAGTTCATAACTTATGATCAGATATTAATTCTGTGCCAACATTGATCTAGGTCTTTAAGTATCCTTAAGTAACAATGAATTACATTGCTCTGTATGTAGATATAACACTATTTTAAACTCGTTAGTGGCTTATGCAGTAAAAAAGAATCAGTGATGTAAGTTTCAAACATCCTCTAATGGATATTATTTCTCATGTGCAAAACTCAGCAATGTAGAACAAGTTTCCAACATCTGAAAAAATCATTTACATAAGTCAGTCTAAAAATAAACAATATATGCAGATTATTTTCATCAGAAAAGTAATTTACTTAAATCACGCATAAAAAAATCAGTATATGTAGGTTATTTACATAAATGTAATTTAATGAAATCAGGTATAAAATTAAAAAACATTTAGATTATTTTCATTAGAAAGATTCTTAGCCATAAATATGCAAATAAAATTGTTTTGTCACTAATTAAAGTCATGTATTTATAAACCTATATATTTCCTTATTCATTCCAGTGAAAATGGACCTCAGATCACCTACGTTCGAGACTTCAAAGCCAAAGTTCAGTACTTCAGGTTCTGGTGCCAGGTGAGTCCACAATAATTTTCACACTCAATTAGTTACAGACGTTGTACTTACTGAGAGGAGGATGCCGCCATGCCTCAGTATTTAGACCAGTGGTCCCAAACCCATCTTCAGGCCACGGACCGGTTTATTTTCAGACAATATTTTCATGGCGGAAGTGGACGTCTGATTTTATTTTTTTATTCTCCAGTTTCTATTAACTTTTGAGGGTAAAATTTCTCTTCATTCATCATTAGATTTTGTGTGAGAACCAATAAAACGTGACAGGTTTTCCCCTAACCCAGAGGTGTCCAAACCTTTTGCCATTTTGAGGGCCAGATTTTGTCAGTTGAAAATGCGTGAGGGCCAACCATTCGGCTCTTTTAACCCTTTTTTTTAACATTAAATCCAAAATAACTATTTCATGAAAAAGTTATCCCAATGAGATACTTTTCATTGCTTCATAAAAAACAGAAATGCATCTAAATACTTTTTTTTAAACCAAAATTACTGTGAATTTATTTCCTATTTGTAGACCAGAAATTAAATAAAGACAAAGTCTTTCTGGAAAAAAAACTTTAGTCAACAATCAATCAGTTAAAATGAAATGTTACATGTTAAACATGATTAAATGCTGACTGTAAACTTCTAAGTCAAATGTGAAATGTGAAAAGAAAAATACCACAAATAGTTATCTTATTCAGAAGTACCAACCAGTGTGGTTTTGATTACAGAAGCAAATAAATCTGTTCTTCATGTTTAGTCCTTAAAGCTCGGAAGTTCAAAGAGCCATGGGTTGTTGCCACAGGTTAGCCACGGCTTATAATATAATTTAGCCAATCACAATCAGGAAATCAAACTTTCATAATACTTTTCACATGAATCTTTTCTGCATTTAAGCTCTGTTTTATTGAAAATTTGAGCTAAAGCATCAAAGCCCACAGTCAGCAGCATATATTTACTCATTCTGGACACAAATCTGTATGTTCAGGTTATCTTTCACAGCAGAAGTGATGTGTTTTTTTGTTTTTTATCCAGCAACTGGCAATGCCTCAACACATTAAGATCAACGTAACCAGGAAGAACCTTTTTGAGGACTCCTTCCAGCAGGTACTGTGTTCCTCAACTGATACTTTGATGTTTTAATAAGGAACCTATATTCATGCAAAACTAAAGAGTGATTCCTCATTTTATGCATTTTTTTCAAAATAAAGCAGCAGAAAACCTGATAACTGCATTGTCTGCTTTGACAAATTTTAGATCATGAGTATCAACGCTCCGGATCTGCGGCGGAGGCTGTGGATCATTTTTCCTGGAGAGGAAGGCCTAGACTATGGAGGTGTTGCCAGGTAAGATCAGACTTGTCTGTCTAAGGTTAGAGTAGGTTTTTTGTGAGGTCGTTCTGTAAACTGGTGCTTTTCTTAACAGTTTCTGATCTCTGAATGTTGATGTCCTGCAGGGAGTGGTTCTTCTTGCTGTCACATGAGGTTTTGAACCCGATGTACTGCCTGTTTGAATACGCTGGCAAAGATAACTACTGTCTGCAGATCAACCCCGCTTCCTCCATCAACCCCGACCACCTTAAGTACTTCAGGTTCATCGGGCGCTTCATTGCCATGGTTAGCAAATTTGACAGTAATGAGAAATGTGTTTTTGCTTTGACTGCAGAGGGATTCTTGTTCTAACCAAACATTGTTTTAATCCCTCAGGCTCTCTTTCATGGGAAGTTCATCGATACGGGTTTCTCGCTGCCTTTTTACAAGCGCATTCTCAACAAGCCTCTGGCTGTCAAAGATCTGGAGTCGATTGATACAGAGTTCTACAACTCTCTCATGTGGATAAAGTATGTCAATACATTTACTGCCACTTTTTAGAAACATTCAGCTTGATTTCTGTACAAGAGATATTATCATTTTCTAATTGTTTTTTAGCTGCGAGGAGATGCCAAAATTAACAAAGTTAAAACCAAATGTATCCTGGATGTGGTCTGAGCGGGAAAGTTTTTGTTTTTTGATCAGATGAAGCCTGTCTGTGCAGGGGTGCTTTTGAAACTTTCATTAAGATACAGCGTAATGGAACTGAATAAAATGACCAGGAGGAAGTGTTCATCAGATAGAATCACACAACCCACCAGTTTGTTTGAGGGTGACTTAAAGCTTCATAATTGTCACCATTTTGACCAAATATGAGACCATCAAACCTGAGTCTTCCTTAAAAAAAATAGACAAAAAAAGGGGGGGGGGTAAGGCTGTTATATTTTCCTAAGGAACTATAACTCCTTATCAGTCAAAAGTTTCAGTCTTTGTTTCTTTGTGAGGTGGGTTAAAATATAAATTAAGTTGGCCCTTTTCACAAAAACAATGTTTGTGTTGTTGTTAAAACAAGGCTGATTTTATTTCGGTTGTAAAGTTGAACTATTTCACCTTGAATTAAATCACCTACCTTAATAAGACAAATAAACACAATCAGGGAAAATGGTTGACTTGGTGGGACAAAGCAAACTGACAGTTGGTTTAATTTGTTCTAGGGATGTCAAAGAATCGCGTTGACTGCGATTAATTGATTAAAGACATTTTTAACGTGTAATTTTTTTTTATCGCGTTAATCTCTTTCTTTCTTGACGTCCGTTTATGTCTGAAATGCACACCTGGAAGAACATTACCCGCTCCTTCCGTGGTCATTTATGAAAAATAAATCTTGAATAAATTTTTAGAACTATTTTTCATTTTAAAACGTTTTTCACTAAAAGCGGACTATTTTAAAGCGGTGCATCACCTTGTCATAGTAACAGTTCCAGGACAGTGCACGCAGCAACTGCGCTCTGCTCTCTCACCATTTCCTCCCTGCTAGCGACAGCAATCGTCACGAGAAAAGAAAGGAAGCATCATTTCAGAGGGAAAGTTCGCCTCTTCCCGCATGCTTTTGATCAGATGATAATTTGTCTCAAAGAAACAAAATCTAATTAGTTTATTTCTCCCGATGTTTCACGTCCTCATGTTCCATTTCCTCCTCCTCTTCTCTCTTTCTTTTCTGATTTATCTCAGTATTCAAAATGATCAAATCAACCACATTTGATCATAAGACAACCAGGTTAAAGGAAACTAAGATCACTTATGCCTTTTCTTCTGTCTTACTGTTGTGATAAACTGTGGAATAAAGTTTGTTAACATGTGAATTATGATATTGATAAGAAGTTCATGGTTAAAAGTAGAGTAAGGATAACCTTTATCCTCAAAAGTTAATAGAAACTGGAGAGTAAAAAAGTAAACATGAGGCGCTCACTTCAGCCTCATGCAGGCCAGTCCATGAAAATATTTTAAAATAGATAAAACCAGTCTGTGGCCTGAAAAAGGGTGGGGACCACTGATCTACAGGATCCAACTTTTTAACAAAGGCAAATATGTTTTTTAAATCAGCCTCCAGTGGTAATTTGAGGAACTGCAGGTTCTAGATGGAGGCTTGTGTGTAGTTCATGTCTGGCGCCTACTTGGTGGACTCCAGTTACTTTCATTTTAATGCGTACTTCAAACTTTTAGTGAAAGGGGCTTCCTGCAGCTGCAGATGTTGTAAATTTGGTTTGGATGTTTAGGGACAACAACATTGAGGAGTGCGGCTTGGAGATGTTCTTCTCTGTGGACAAGGAGATTCTTGGAGAAATCACCACTCACGAGCTCAAACCAGGAGGAGGAGACATCCAAGTCACAGAGGACAACAAAGAGGAATACATCAGGTGAGTTTTAACTTTTAGAACTGAGATTGAACAGTTTTGTGACTTTTTTATGTGTTTCGGCTGTTTGAATCAAAGATTCGTGCTGACATTTCAGCGTTTGCTTCTTTTGAAATCCTCTTCCAGACTGATAGCAGAGTGGCGACTGTCCAGAGGGGTGGAGGAGCAAACACAAGCTTTTTTTGAAGGCTTCAATGAGGTCCTTCCTCAGCAATACCTACAGTACTTTGATGCTAAAGAGCTGGAGGTATGATTGCTGCTCAGAAA
This sequence comes from Adrianichthys oophorus, assembly GCA_036245035.1. NCBI lineage: Eukaryota > Metazoa > Chordata > Actinopteri > Beloniformes > Adrianichthyidae > Adrianichthys > Adrianichthys oophorus. The sequence continues at coordinate 1,420,621 of BSAI01000015.1, read as the reverse complement.
TGCTCAGTAAGTCACAAAGCAGTTTGATGAGTGACTTTTCATTTGCTGGTTTCGCTCCACAGGTAATGCTGTGTGGCATGCAAGAGATCGACCTTGCAGACTGGCAGAAAAACACCATCTACAGGCACTACGCTCGAAACAGCAAACAGATCCTCTGGTTCTGGCAGGTCAGTGTCAAACTTAGAAAAACGAAACCCTCTCTGGAGGATAACGCTTTTTCTTCTTCTGTAGAGATTTTAAAATGTTCTTTTCCTGCAGCTTGTGAAGGAGATGGACAATGAGAAGAGGATGAGACTGCTGCAGTTTGTCACTGGCACTTGTCGCCTGCCTGTCGGAGGCTTCGACAACCTTATGGGTAATTGTTGGCTGCAAAATGCTGGTATATTGTTGTAAAGCTGAATGAACTCAGCTGAGTCGTTGCCTCTTCTTACAGGAAGCAACGGTCCTCAGAAGTTTTGCATTGAGAAGGTGGGAAAAGAGAACTGGCTGCCCCGGAGTCACACTTGGTGAGTTCCTGCTAACAGCAGCCAAACTGACTGATACGGTAAATCACCTCCTGACCTTTGCTACAACACAAGTTGGTCTAAAGGACTTTGATTGTTGCAAAGAGAAAGAGATTCCTTGTTTCAATGTTCAGCTTTCACTTTCGAACTTCGTAGATCTGATACAGGGAGGGTTTTTTTTACAGCAATTCAAGTCTGAACAACTTTTGGAAGACATTTTTTATTGTATGTTGAGGAAATATAGTCATCTAAGATCTCACACTTTGAGAGTAAAAAAGCAAAAGTTTAATTAACATTTGCTGCAACAAAAGTGAGAGTCACAGTCAACCAAAGTCAGCTGGATGAGTCTAAAGTTCACACTCAATGCGATTAGCGCAGCAGAGATGTCCAGTTTCTAAATCAACGTACAGACACCATCCTGCGTCCTGAGTCCTGCAGCGCGTTTTGAACATCAGGAACGGTGCAGCAGTCTAGAGGCAGCTCGTTTTGAGCAGCACAGCAAAATAGGCTGTATTTCCATTGCATCGCGTCAACCGATCAGAACTCAGGTTTGGCGTGTTGATGATGCAACCAGTGGGTGGAGTCCAAAACCAGCATGGAGGAGAATCTGACCGTTCTTCTCTTGAAACGTTGATGTTTCTCTCATTTGTATGGAGACAATAATAAAAAGTTCCTCTAACTTTATTCTAATTGTTTGTGTTTTTCCTCATTGGACTAATGTGGGCAGCAACTGTCGTTCAGACACAGCTCCTGCAGTAGACGGTGAAGCTTATTGTACCAAGAGAGTATCTGAATGGTGTCATGAACCCAGACATGGAGACGGGATAACTAATGCTTCTGGAGAGCTCTTTAAAATAAAAATAAAAACCCTGATCTCTCAACATCATCCGTGTCTTCCGTGCATTGACTGTATATGAGACGTCCAGTCAGTACTTGCATGTAGCGATGAGGCTAAGAACTTGTCAAAAGAGAGATGTGGATTTGATGCGTTTGGTGTGAATGCAGCATCTGTCTCTTCTCAAAGGTCACAATACTTTTGAAGCTCTTCCAATCCTTTATTCTTTGACTGAATAGAAACTCCAAAAACAAGAACTCACACCAATAAGTTGCACATATTGAGACAATACTGACACAGAAAAGTATTTAAGTTCTTGAATGAAGGAGTACTGGTAATGAACTAAGAATTGCCTCAGATCACAACCTGGTTGAAGTCAGAAGGTCAAAATGTTCCCCTACAGCCAAATGAAACAAGCCTGTAGATATCATTTATGTTTTGGTTGTTTCCTCAGCTTCAACAGACTGGACCTGCCGCCCTACAAGAGTTACGAGCAGCTGAAGGAGAAGGTGATGTTCGCCATCGAGGAGACGGAAGGCTTTGGTCAGGAGTGAAGGACGCTTACGGGTTGGGTGCAGGAGCCTGCAGGAACGAATGCACCGCTGTTCAAATCAGGGAGCCTCTTCAGAAGAAGCTGGTGTTTGGTGGGGTGGGGGGGTCACCCATGCATGAATGCACCTGTATCGTAAGGGGCTCTGTGAGCTGTCGGCCCCAACGGGCGTTGATAACATTTTATTTCTGATTCTGCAAAGCTGCTCCAGTCTCTGAGAATGCACGTCAGTCTGTGCACGAGATCCCCAAACCTCACCTTCCATGACGCCTGCTCCACACACCTGCAGAAGATCTTTGGCTGGCAGTCAGAGGACCCTCTGGGTCCTAAACAGCTTCAAGTTTAAGCAATAATTTTATTTTAAAAATTCTGTGCAGGATCGAGAATGCGAGCTTTATTTTTCACTGTTGTTCTCCTCCAGAGAGTAAACTGCTTTGTTAGCTAGACTCGCACTTTAATCTGCATCTTTACTAATCTTTTAGGCGGAATGAGTTTATTAAAAGATGCATCATTTTAACAAATTGCAACGCTTCATTTTAATGCTTAAACGACAGACAATCCTGGTGCTTGAAAGAGATTTGGGTCTGGCTGGTTTTATCTGCTCTGGGTGATGTTGTGTTTGACCTGTGAATGGATTCTTGGAACCGCCATGGTTTGCAGTGGCGATGACAAATGTGAAGCAACTCTGACCTGACCCTAGTTTTATAGGGCCAGGCCTGGGGACCTTACGGATCAGAGTGTTCTGTGCACATTTTGGAGAACCTTGATTTTAGCTTTAATTACAGCTTGTGTGTTTTTAATTGACATTGTGGTTAAAAGCAGAACTGGAAGTGGAACAGAATTGAAATTAAAACAGACAAATGAAACACCAAAACAAAGTCAAACCAAATTAAAGTTTAGGATTTCTTTCCAACTCAGACTTGACAAATGGAGCTGCATGTAGCTCTTATGGATATGTAGCAATGGGATTAGAGCGGCAGAGCCTTAGTCATGCTTCATGACATCTCTCAATGAATTTAAAAAATGTCAATTTAAGAAGAATTAGCAATATTTAAACAAAGGTTTGGGGTTTTTTTCAGCTTTTTCTGGGGAAAAAAAGCATTTTCCTTCTGGACTAAAGTGTTTTTTCACCAGGAAATCATCAGAGAGACATAAATGAATGTTTGGTTTAGTTTAGGTAAAGATTAAGACTTCTCTATCGCTGATGATAGATCTCTAGCAGAGCATTTTAACAGATTATTTCACAGATTACATACAAGTGTTCACTGATAATCTGTGTGTGTGTGTGTGTGTGTAAAGGAAAAACTGTGAGGTATTAATACATTTTTTGGGAAAAGTTCAACATCTTGTTAACATTCTAGACAATGTAGTAAACTAACCAGCTAGTTTTTATTTTTCTATTTAATGACTCGGTGAAACGGCGGGTGCAGGGACTGAGAAACGCTGGCTTCAGGTGTGTTATTCTGACAAAGCACGACACTTTCTCCTCTCCAGCCACTCAGGAAGCCGGAGCCTCTCTGGTTCCAGGACGCTCGCTTAGATGTTTTCTCAGCAACTGTGGAGCATCCTTTAGTGGTTCGACTCCCAGCTCTGCGCCACAGAGACGAGATCGTTGCTCTTTGAGGATTCCTGTGGATAAACTGGGTCTTGGGAGATGAGACAAAGATGGTGTGAAAAGTAAACGCACCCGTTTGACACTCTTCTAGGTTAGTCACCTTAAAACTCTGTGACACCGTGATTGAGTAAAAGTGTAAAAATCAATGGGCCTCCCTCTTTATTGTGTTTTATTTTCTCCAACATCCTCTATATCCTCTAAGCCACTCTCCAGCACACGCAGAGAAGCTGTATATCATGTCAATAACAATTATTCTTTTGTAAAAGGTTTTAATAAGATCGCTCTATTTTCTTTCCATGTTTAATTTCTGATGTACATGAAAAATTGTGTAAAATAGAGACTGTCACATTAATAAATTAAAATCTGTGCTTAACATTTTAGTTTGAATTTTTCTGGGTTTTAAACTTTCATGTTGGATTCTGGCTTATCAGTTCAATCAAGGGTTTCTTGGGATTTCCCATCAGGCATCACTGCAGTTAATGTTAAAATGTCAAAAGACAACAAATGAACAGCACTAAACAAGAATGCCATCAAAAAATTAAACATTTCTAAAACTTTTATAACTTTTTTAAACTTCTAAAGCTACATTTGCTAGTCTGGTTGTTTGTCTTCCAGTGATTAGGGAGGCGATGTTCCCGTTTGGATGAATTTTCTTTAAGTTTATTTTTGTGTTATTTTTTTCATTGGTATTCAAACTAAAAGATGAGAAATTTCAGAAAAATCCAAAACAAATAAGTTTTGAACTTTCTGGTTTTACCTATTATGTCTGCAGAAACTGACCTAGAAAACACTGTTTTGTTTTGTTTTTTATTTTGGCTAAAAACTGCATCTTCATAATTAAAAGACCACTGGGAACGCTTTGAAAATAGATGAATAGATGATCAGAGTGGGACTTTAAAGTAAATCAAATGCAAAAAAAAGTGTTTTTCCTGTCATTTACTGCAGACCAAGCAGAGAAAGCTGCTCTCAATTTGGGCCAAAAGGTTAAATGAATAAAAACACATTTTCAGTTTTGATCAATGAAAGAGAAATGAGCAGACATTCAGCCTGTAATAACATGGACATGCTCCAAACATCGTCTTACAGTGAAAGACTTGAAAAAATATTTAAAATATAAATAATGTTTTAATTTAAAACAAAAGTTTCAAAATTTCCCAGAATTCCATTCTTTGTTCTGTTATTTTTTAAGTGAACGCCTTACGTTGTGATTCCAGGAAATATTTATTAGCATATTTTATAAACAAGGCTGCTGCAAAGAGGTTTGGTCATTCCTCTGAGCGAGCACCTCGCCACCTTCATCCAGCCTCTCCTCCTCATCGTCCTCTCTGTCCATCTGCCTTTCAATGATAATGATGGCGGCGGCACAGCTGTCGTCGGGCGTCCTCGCCTCACCCTCCGCTACTGCTTCCAGTTGGAGTTGGACTTCCCTCGAACCGTCTTCCTCCTCCTCCTCTCCATCACCTCCTCCATTTCTCATTAAGCCACGCCCACCTCCATCACCCTGCCCGTCTGCCTCCTCAGCCATTGGCAGTCCGGCGAGCTCGTCTTCCTCCGTTTCTCCTGCAGCTCCCGCCCCGTTTCCCGCGGCCGGACACCTGTGATCCCTGAAGTAGCTCTGTCGGGTGAAGCCCTTGTTGCAGACGGAGCACCTGAAGCGATAGTTGTCCGTGTGGGACTGCTGGTGCTCCAGCATGTGAGCCCTCCGGCTGAATGTCTTCTGACAAAACAGACACTTGAAGGGTTTGATGCCTGAAGGACAGAGTTCACGAGAATGAGGGCAAAAATCGACTGAATGATCTGTAAAGATCCATCTGTAATTCCACAGGAACGCTGCTGAAGACTCGCTACAGGAAAAGAACAAAGATTGGAAACATTTTTGGATTGAATTTGAAGCTGCTCACCGGAGTGTGACAGGATGTGAGCCTTGAGTTTGTCGGGTCTGTTGAATTCTTTGGTGCAGCCCACGTGTGTCCTGGTGACAGCAAATAGTTTTAAGCATTAGGACCCAGAAGTCCAAAGTGAAGGAGACAGATTCCCTCACCTGAATGGACACTTGTATTTCTTGAAGGGCTCGTGGATGAGCATGTGCCGCTTCACTTTGTCCTTCCTGTTGAAGGTGGCGTCGCAGAGCGAACATTTGTATGGCTTCTCTCCTGCAAACAGGTTGAACTTTCACCTTTGATGTTTTGACACATCTAAACGGATCGACTGAAGCGGCGTCTTCGCACCTGAGTGAATGCGAGCGTGCAGTTTGAGGTAGTGCTCTGTCTTAAAGGGCTTCTTGCAGATCTGACACTTGAACCTTCCTCCAACGCCGTGAGTGGGCAGATGGCGTCTGAAGTATCTCTCACACGGAAAAACCTGAAGACGGCCAGAATAAAGAGCAGCTGAGGGAGGAATCCCGGAGAGCGTGCAGCTCTGAAGGTGTGGGCTCTACCTTCTGACAGTGTGGGCACGGAAAGCTGTGGGACGCAGTCAGCAGATGCTCCTCCAGGGCTTCCTGAGTTGAATACCTGCTTTGACATTTTACACACCTGTAGAGGAAACAGACAACTCTTTAAAAAAAAAGACAAAAAAACTACAAGAAAAATATTAGTCATGAGCATCAACCTGCCCACGCTGTCCCCCCATGACCCCTCACTGGCTGAGCGGCTGCTTCAGTGTCGTCGTCATGACAAACTCATGGAAACAAACTTTTTTCCAAAATGGTGGCTTTTCTGTTGGTTTTGTCTCCATAGCAACCATTTTGTGTTTTGAACGCTTGGGGATGACGAACAGATCTGTCACATTTTTAGTAGAATCAGCAAAAGTAACCTTTTAGATTTCCTTGACAACAGAGGTTTTTGCAAACCAAAACCACGCCTACGTTCCTAATATGTTCAGTATCGTGTGTTACGTTGCTTTGTTCAGCTCGATCCAACGATTCATGTTTTACGTTTTCCCAATATTCCAGCCAGTAAAAAAATGTGGGAGCAACAGGAAAATGCCACTTTTGTGAGCATGCCACGCTAACGCCGTTCAAAATCTACAATTTCTAATTCCAACATCTTTTCTCAAGTAGCTTCCCGATGATGCTCGAGGAGTTAGGAGGTGATGCACTGAAATCCATAAGAGGACTGTAAATTTGTAACTGGTACTGAAGGGGACTTTTTTAATACAATTCAAGATGACAAGATGCATTTAGACATTTTTGGAGCCCCATTAGACATTTTGGACTCTCTTTTTTTTTTTACAGTTGCTCCCGCCGTGATGTCGTCTTTTTTTGAGAAAAAAATGAAATGAATGATTTTAAAAAAATAGGCAATTTTCTGCAGCAATGAGTCAGAAGAACTCCACTCATTTTCAAGTACAGACATGTACGGAGAAGAGCGTGCTCCTGGATCTCCATCAGTCCTTACCTGTAGACGGCGGCCTCCTTGTGCGTGCTCTGCTGTGGGCAGAAGCAGTGGGAGTACTGGTGGACTCCCAGCTCAAACAGCGACGGGAACACTTTGCTGCAGAGATGGCAGCGGTAAGTCAGCTGCTCCTGGTGGGTCCGGATGTGTTCTAGAAACTGATCCAGCTTCTGGAAGGTCTGGCAACAGGACTTTAACACACACTTGTAGACCTGCAGGAAGAAGATGTTCTTGTGGTTTGGTGATTTCTTCTTCTGCGGCTCTGAACACCTGATTTGTACTCACCTGCTCCCCTTTGTGCTGGGTCAGGTGGGACTTCAGCTGGAAATAAGTCCTGAACTTTCCAGCGCAGAACTGGCACTGGTACGAACTGTCTATCACAACAATCTGTTTGGTCTGAGCTTGACCCGACAGGTTCTGGTCAGATGGCACGTCCGCCTGCATCTGGACCGGGGGCTGTCGGCTCTGAATCTCCTCCACTTGGTTGGACCCGGCATTAGCTGAAGGCTCAGATATATTGTCCTCCAAATCCTTAGCTGCCTCTGCGGTAAATAAGGGAGTTTTGATAGAGAGGTGAACACCTGATCAGCAGAAGCAACCGAGAATACAGAACCGGGTCTCCAGATTAATTTGATCACTTTGGTGCAGCTTCAAAGCTAACCTTTTTTTTGGTTTGTTTTCTGCATCAATCCTTTAAACTTTTATCCATAAACGTCAGGATAGTCAACCATTAGGACTGTTTTAGCAGGGAAAACCAAACTTTTTGGGTTTACTTTCACACTACACTTTTAGGAGTGGTCCAAACCACATGGATTATTCTGCCAGATAAAAACACAAATAAGGACATCTGGTTTTCCTGGGAAAATCGTGGTTTGAAAAATCCCTTTCCTTACTCTCTTTGGTCTGCTGGAGAGTCTGTTTGCGTTCACACTGTAACCGCCTAGACCAGATTCACTTGAAAGTGAACCAAACCCTCATTTTCAGCCCTACAATCCACCAAACAAGGTGGATTCTCAGAAAACCACAGTCTGGTTTTCAAATGTCGTGTAAACAGGAAAATTGATTTCCTGAGGAACAGAGACCCGGATAGTGTGGTGGGTATTCCCAACGATGGCTGTAGACGTTGTTGGTTCCTTCAGTGTTGGCGTCATGGCGTCACCTGCTTCTGCTGCGTGTTGCTCTGCCTGCGTTTGCTGAGAGCCGTCCTCATTCCTGTCAATTTGCTGTTGTGATGCCCCGCCACCCTCCTTCTCATTGGCTGACACTGGCACCACCTTCACGGTGATCGGAAGTCGGGACACGGTGCTGGCCACACTCATAGGCCACACCTTTGAGGTGGAAACAGATGCTGTTAGCAAGTAAACTCCAGAAGACTCTTTAAAACCAAAATAAAAGCTGCAGCATTTTTTTAAAGTTCAGCTTTTAAAGTAAAAACTGATTTTCAAAGCAAGTTGATTTTGACTGGTGTGAGTTTATGCTAACCTATTGTTGATGGTTCATAACAGACTCTGAAACATCTAAAGGGGATATTGCTTTCATACTGAAGCTGGAAAGATGTCAGATCCAAAGGCCCATCTGCAGTTTCCTCTTAAGGCTAAAAACTCTAAAAACTGAAAATCTATGGCATTGTTTTCCAGCTACAGCAGCCTGGACAAGAAAGGCTGCAGATTCAAACTCAATTTCAGGAGGTTTTGGTCAAAATATCGCCCAAACCTTGTGAGTCTGCATGTGCTTCTTCACGTTGGACTTCTGGGCAAAGGCTCGGCCGCAGACGATGCACTGGAACGGTTTCTCCCCCGTGTGGCTGGAAGAAGAAAGCAGACAGGGACTCCCCTTAGAACAGACGGCACTGGCTCCAGCCTGCGTACCTGGCAGGTAAACTCACCTTCTAATGTGCTGCTGGAGGTCAAAGTTTTTGGTGAAGGTTTTGTCGCAGAAACTGCACTTCAGCGACGGACCTTTTCCCTTCAGCTGCTCTGCTGTGGGGTTGAAATCAGGACATGGTCACTGTTGATGATTTCAGTGGCTGTTAACCCCTCAGTCAGAAACATTGATTTGAATGAAGCAGAGCCTCACAAATAGAAGAGAAGCAGCTGTGACAAGCTGCACCTCGGTTTGTGACTTCCTTCATTTCTCTTTGCTGTAACCTGACACAAACTTTCCAAACACGCTTGCTTTTTCTTAACTTTGCTAGCTTGAGGGTTTTAGTTGATCAGTTGGCGAGCTGCTTTATGAAAGCAGCAGATGAATTTTGGACGCGTGACCAAGCGACTTGACATGAATCAAGAATGAGTCGGAGGAGATTATTAATGAAATTTTAAAAATGTAGGGTCATGCTTTTAAACTGCTTTTTCACTTTTTTGTGAATATTTATAGACACAGAATCCTCCAATAGTTCAGAGGAATCTGAACAGCCTCACTCGCTCTTCTGTGGAAATACTTCATCTGGACTTCAGCTGACAGGACTGATGCTGTTGAGAGCATCTGCTCGTGAGTCGGTACTTTCGGCGTGATCACCTGTCCCTGCACTGGAGTTTTTCTTGGCGCTCCTTGGTTGTTTCGGAATGATGACCTTCTCAAAGTCCACCAGCTCTGCCATGTTGCTGGTGGCGCTGCAGGTCTTGGTTTTAGTGGCCTGCTTCTCAGGGCTGTAGATGGGGGGGCTGCTGAAGGACTGGCTCTCCACACACTGACTGGGAACCTACAAATGAAACACAGTTAACAGGCAGAGCTCTCAACCACCAGGAAAGGCGCTGAAGCCTTCTCACCTGAACAGGATGGTAGGCCTGCAGGCCCAAGCTATGGATCTCCGCTCCGCCGCCAGCCGCCATGTGCGGCATGGCGCTGTACACCTGAACCACGGAGCTGCTGTGACTGGATGGGACCTGAGAGGAGAGCGGCTGCTGGGCAGGCGCTCCGGCCGGGAGCGGGTGGGCGGCTGTCTGGCTGGAAGATAGACTGAGGGGGGGCTGCTGCTGGTGATGAGGATGGTGGTGGTGGTGATGATGATGCTGAAGATACGATACTCCAGACGTGTGCATGCTCAGATTGCTCTGTAACAGATCGATGTTCAGTGATGGGGTCGCTTGCTGTGGACAGTCAGAACACACAAAGGGGAGGGGCTAGTCACCTGTACAGGTGTCTGCATGCTGGCCATGGGCTGGTCTATGGAGGTGAAGGCTGAGATAGCTGACATTAGAACATCGTCGCTGACCAGCACGTTTCCTTGGACCAGCGTGTGCGTCAGAGGAGAAGGAGGGACGGTGATGTAGGTGGATACCTGACGGAGCAGAAATGAGAAATGAGAATCTCCTGGCACGCTCTCTCGTGCTGCATCAGCACCGCCAGTTCTCACCTGTCTGTTGGCAGGATTCTGCTGCACGGAGCTGATTGATGGGACAGGCGCATAAATGTTGGTGGAGGCCAGGGACACCGTGGAAAGGGAGGGGGCTCCAGAGTGGCACGGCTCCCGCTTGTGTGTCATGAAGGCCGGCAGGGAATTGAACTGTTTTTTACACTTCCCACACAGGAAAACGTCCTCGTCCTCTGCAGGAAGAGCCGACAATGAGGAACACTCAGAACCTCATAACTCCTTCAATCCAACATTTTTGCAGAAGGCCAAACTTGGAGAGAAGACAATGTTTGAGGGTCAACCCTTTGGCCTGCATTCTCTGAACTCTTATGGTAACAACAAAGGCAAATTAACTATTTAATAAACATTTCAACATCGGGCTGCACGTGGCGCAGTGGTTAGCGGTCTTTCCTCACAGCGAGAAGGCCCCCGGTTCAAGCCCCGGCTGGGGGACTTGAAACAGTGTCACCAATGGGGGGGCCTTTCTGTGTGGAGTTTGCATGTTCTCCCCGTGCATGTGTGGGTTTTCTCCGGGGACTCCGGCTTCCTCCCACCATCCAAAAACATGCTTCATAGGTTCATTGGTCGCTCTAAATTGTCCCTAGGTGTGGATGTGAGTGTGCATGGGTGTGCGATTGTGGCCCCTGCGACAGACTGGCGACCCCTGCCTTCGCCCATAAGTGGCCAGGTTAGGCTCCAGCCGCAACGTGACCCCGAAAGGGACAAAATGGTATAGAAGATGAATGAATAAACATTTCATTGCAATGGCACACTTTTCCTTTCTTCACATAGAAATTAAATGCATCTAAATACTTTTTCTACCAAAATTATTGTCAATTTTTCCCCCTGTTCCGTCCAGGTTAGCTTGTTATAGTTAGCATGTCTTGTCTGGTAGTCCCTCTTCATACTAAACTCCTTGAAAACCGTCACAATCTCTTTGAGTATTAGGCAGACATATTTGTTTCACAGAGAAAATTTCCACATGTCCACCTGGAAGTGGTGGCTCTCACTGTGAACTTTCCTTTTTATTGACAATTGACACTTTAGAAATGAGCTAGAAAGTGTGACAGAACAACAGTGTTCAAACAGGTTTACACACCACTTTATTTTGCAATTGTTGAAGAATATTTTAAATGAATTTTAATATAAAAATCCTAAAAGCTCGTATATAAATTCTGATGTTTATTTTTAATAGCTGCCAAACCATGGGACCCAACCAGATGAAATAATAAAGTGGCGTGTCTGATGTAAGTAAGTAGTGCCCACAATTCAGGATATATTTGAAGTCTTCAGATCACATGGTTTGGAAGCTATTGATAAAACTATTAAACTATCCGTTCAAAACCTTTTTTTAAATAGAAAACATTACAAAATAAACAAGATCCTTAAAATACAACATGAAGAAATGTTTAGTTTTAATCCATTTCTTCTTGCAAAACAGTTCTGTTTAAGTTTCAAGTGATTTTGTCATGTTTTGGTCAACATCAAAATTAAAATCATCACCATATCACGCTGCCGTTGGACATCCAGACTGAGTGTCTGTGGAATTATCCAGCCTAAAACTAACTTCACCGCAGTCCATCCATTCACCCTCAGCACTGTTTGTTAAATGCACATTGTTTACTACAAGACAGACTTAGAATTGAGTCCTTATGTCAAAGCTTTGCCTTAAGATGCTTCTGACATTTTCTGTAGCAGCTCTGTGGAGCTCAGCGTGTCTTTGTGCTGAATGCTGCATACCCATAGACTGGATGGTGGGTCCAGCAGAGACATTCTGGTTGTTTGGGTCATTGACTCCCCCCTGGCCATCCAGCAGGGACTGGACTGCGAGAACGGTCTGGTTGTCCATGCCTGAGGTGGAAACCAGGGAAAACGAGGATTTAACATCAAAATAACAGCTTTTTACAACATTATTAGAGAATTAGAAGAACTGCTTCTCCATGGAAGTGACAAAAACCAATAAAACATGAGAAAAGCATTCAAACTGAAATGAAAAACAACACTAAGTAAGCCCATGTTCGTTCACGTGTTACCGAAATATCTACTGTTCAATAAAAGGGCCTTTGTAGCATCACAGCCTTTATTTTTTCAAATGTTGAAAAATCAGTTTGTTTACAGTCATCATGCAGGGCCCCTCCTTCTTCAGGATGATTTGCTTACAGAAGTCTGTGCGATGATTTAATGTTTACATTAATCTCCAGATAACTTCCATGATCCGCTTTTCTTTAGGATTTTAATAATTTAATAATTGCAGGGTAAATAAATGAATATTTCTACCTTCCAGCGCCTCAAATATTGTCTGCGCCATCTTGCTGTGCTCCTGTTTCCCATCGGTGTTCGATTAGTGTGGTCTGCTACTTTAGGGTACGACGCCTCAATCAGGTTCACGAACGTTTGGGTCAGACATTGCGAGTACAGATTAAAAGTACTTTGTTGAATCCTTCAGAATACTCGAGTTTAAACAGTTCCAATATCTGGAGTCAACTTTAATGGTGTTGATCAGATCGTTTAAACGGTGGGGCAGCGCTGACAACTAAATAGAAAAAATATATATTTTGAACTTAAAGATGTTAACATTTTGTTTTTAATATGGTAATAATGTTTATCTTTTATTTGTGTAAACCTTTAAAAAACTTAAGAATATGTCTTTTACTTTTTTTTTACTTTTAGATGAACAGAATGGGTCAGATCGCCTTTGTCCGTGGAACATGAACGCACCTCCCGAGCAGGAAATCCGTGCTCTGGAACGTGACAGACAGCCGTTTCCACCAATCAGAGGACACCAATCGCGTTATGCGGAAGACGAATCCCACCGACCAATGCCAGCGGCCGCTTTTCGTCATGTGTCAGTTTCGCGGCAAAAAGGATTTCGCGCGAAAACCGTCCAGCCTTGTTTAGATTCAGATCAGCTGGGACAATAACAATGACGACTGGTAATGGGGTCGGCGCGACTCGTTCACAAGCGGACCCGACCTTCGGCGAACAGGCGAAGGAGCATCGGTGCATTTGTTGACGTTTGAGCGAATATTTCATCAGTTCTGTCCCGTTTTTCTCCGAGGGTTTCCTGCGTGCCCCAACAGTACGAGGGGGACCGACGAACTGCAGCTAATCCTGGATGCTAACATGCTAAAGTGTCCCTTATTTCCGCGCTTAACTCTTTTTCATCGCCGTCGTCTGGAGTGACGGTCGCTTTTATGGCTATTTTCTCAAAAATGATTTGGATGTGCGAATGCGCCGTCGCTGTGAGAACGTTTTTACTCTGATAGCTCAGTTCTGTGAGCGTCTATAAAGTTTTCTGAAGTAGTTTATGAAGCCATATCGCAGGGAAAAGCAGAGAAACTTTTATTTAGAGGCTGTAAATGTAGTCTTTGGCCGTAGTTCGGGTGTATGAGCAAAGTTGTTCCCGTCTTTTCTTGCGGTAAGCTAGCTCGTTAGCCGGTAGCTGTTTAAGGACAGAGTGGCGAGGCCTCTGACAGGAAAACAAAAGACTAGCAGGCTAGCTCGCTCGTTTCTCCTGGCGGGACTTTGCTCTCCTCCTTCGTCTTCTGGTCGTTCTTGAGTTTCTTTCTCCTGGATGTGAAGGCGGCGCGGGGCTAGGATGCGTTTAGCGGGTTATTTCCTGTTTGGCTCCACGTCTCGTCTTGATGTTTGAACCTCCGCCTCCTGTGCATTTAGCCCTTCGATTGCTGTGGTTGATCTTTAGATTTCTCACCCATTGTTGGCCCAGTCCATAAATAAAGCTAACTCTGACCTTCAGTAGGAGGGGAGGTTTCAAATGGATCACAATTTTTCCAAAAACCCTCCTGAAATGGTTGGGGTCACTTGGTGCTGACCCTGCTTTGGAACCACAGCTCCAACAGTTTGGGCCCCCCTGCCCCTGGCTTTCCCACAGTCTGCTGCAGGAGCCTTTTGGTGGCGGTGCCATGTCAGAGACTCTGATAACAGGTCAGACATCTGAGGATCTGCTGAAGGACTTTGAGACTCTGCTGAACTCTGGGAGCATCGATCTGAGTGAGGACCACCAGATAGTCATCATCACCAGCCCCAGCAATGAGGGACTCCACTCGGTGGCTGCCCCGACCAGCACGGGGGAAATCCTGCTGTTCGCCACGCCGCAGAGCCACGGCGATGTGGGGGTCCAGGACAGGAGGAGGCCGGCTCTTGGAAGACCTCCGGTGAGGAGGGGGGGGTTCCTTTGAGGCGCCGTCGCCTCATCATACGCGGGGTTCACATAATTGTTTCCTCTGCATCTGATGATTAGGTGAAGAGGAAGCTGGACCTGGATAGTGACCACCAGTATGTCAGCACCACCCGATCATCCGCCAGCCAAGCACCTCCTTCCACTCCTGCTCCTCCCAGAGGTTCGCCGCGCTCTCAGGAGCTGTCCGAGCATCAGTTCTCACTTTGACAAACCCAGTTAAACAAACTAAAGGTTCTTCTGAAAGATGTGACGTGTCGCAGTCAGTTCTTCTCTTTTTCCGTTGTGACACAAATCATTTTAAATTTTGGGATTGTGTAAGGCTCAGACTCTAAGATGACTCAGCAGATTATATCAGGAGGATTTCAGTGTGAAGTGTCTGCAGATGTTTGAGTTTGGAGCTGCTGGAGGTTCAGTTTTACTTGAAGGTTTAGCATCACTTTCTGTAGTTTGTATCACTTAAAACGTTTGACTGTTCTGTTCTAAGGATGGTTCCTTCATCAGAATCTCCACCTGTGGATTTCCAGTTTGAGCCTGAAAGGCGTGGCATGGCTCTGAGATACAGGTCCTGCTGGAATATCAGACAAGACAGAGTTTGAAGTTTCTGAAATGCCTGGTTTTTACCAAATTGTATCGTTAAGAAAAGCAAAGCGTTTAAATATCCGTGTGATCCAAACGTGTTGATGCTGGAGAATCATCTCAGGTGGAGTCAGAGCAACACCTTCACGGAAAAATGATTCTTAGCCGCTCTGAACCTAAACTGTCCTCCTGGAGAACCACCGTCCATCTGGAGCTGCTTGAATTTGTGGAATTTAATGTTTGAGGTTCTTCTGAGAAGTTTTTACACAGCGTGTTTGTATTTGCAGTTCCTCGAAGCACAGCAGAGAAGTCGAGGTACGACACCTCCCTGAACCTGACCACCAAACGCTTCCTGAACCTGCTGTCTCAGTCGGCCGATGGCGTGGTGGATCTGAACTGGGCCTCCCAGGTTCTGGATGTCCAGAAAAGACGCATCTATGACATAACTAACGTCCTGGAGGGAATCCAGCTCATCTCCAAGAAGTCCAAGAATCACATCCAGTGGCTGTGAGTCCTCCAAACATCTATTTTTGGTGAAGGTGACGAGCACTGAAACATGACACGGTAACAGAACCACAGATGGACTTCTCTTTTCCAAATGCAGCTTTTCTGTTTTGAAATAACTTGTGTGTTTGGTTAACAAGATCAGTGATCAATAAAATAGATCCTTGATCAGTTTGTTTTCTCTACTCTTAGAAAGAAAAAGCAATATTTGTGAGTTTTATCAACATTCTGGCATTCCTCACACGGAAAGACGGAGAGTCTGAGGGTGCTGACAGAAGGAAATGGAGAATTTCTTATTTTTATGAAAGCCCAAAACTTGACTGTCACCCGATGAGACTTCTGATCTCTGGAGAAGAAAAAAAAGAGCATCTTGTCTGTATTTTTTGTTTTTCCAAAGTCGTGGAGACCAGACAGAAGCTCAGAGCTCAGTTTTGTTTAATTCCATTTTCTTCTGTATGACTGTGGCCTGCAGAGGAAATCGAATCGACGCCTCCATGGTGTCCTGCCATAAGGAGCTGCAGCGGGAGGTGTGCGACCTCACAGAGGCCGAGGAGCAACTCGACGAGCTGATTGCACAATGCAACCTGCAGCTGCGGCTTCTCACTGAGGATCCACAGAACAAGAAATATCCTTCAGAGGAGTTGGTTTCAGACGTTTCATTTGTCGAGACTAAGACGCTGCGTCATTCTGAATGGATGTCCGTGTTTGTGTGTCATAACAACACAACCGTTCCTTTTTGTGAGTAAAATTCAGTCACTTAAACTTGAAATGGTCTACATTAGTGATGTCACGCTGTGACACCACAAAGTGGAGAACAGCTCCTTCCAGGAAGAGTCTGTGCTGCATCACTGCCTCCAGATCCACACCCACTTTCTCTGCAGAGCTGGCGGTGATCGGCCAAAGCACTTTCTTTTTTATGCGCCACGTAAACATCCATCTTTGCAAAAGGTCGGATGCTGTTGGTTTAGGCACGCTGCTGAGGCCGGCTCGAGGATGACATCCTGAAATGGGGTACATTTACAAGCAGCGAAAGGCGGAGCCTCAGAGATTGAGTCGTCTTACTTCCAGTTTGGAAAAGCTCCTGAAAATAACTCCTATTCCATAAATACTTTGTTCTTTAGAGTGCCAAAGGTAAGATATATGTGTATATAGTTTACTCTGAAAGGCTTCAGACAAGCACGATGTAGCCCCTTTAAAGCCTCGCTCCGATCGTCTCTTGATCTGATTTCAGGGTCCCCCTTGGTCTTTTAATAAAGATTTTGCTGTTTTGAACAGAAATTTAAAGAAAATCTGTCGTTTTCGAGGAGCAACAGGATTTCATTAGAAATACACCTCCAAGTTGCGGGTTGGACAGTGGTACACCTGTTGCTGGGAGCTTGTGGCCCTCTGTATTTCCTACGACACAAATACCATCTTTTTCAAACAGCATTCTTTTGTCTGCTCTGATTCACAACAATTTGAATAAAAAATACTCAGAAATGCAACTTTGAGCTTATTTTTCTTTGTATTTTTCCTCAAAAAGTGCTACAAGAACAACAGATTGGGGTTTTTATCACAAAAACGTAACTGATGTAACTTGGTGGTTTATGTAAACCCATCTCTGATATTCATAAATAATACACGTCTCTTAAATGGAAACGGTTTTGTTCCTGAACTTCTGCACGCTGGGATACGTGCGCTGTCAGGACCTCCGGCAGTCCTTCGACTCTCCGGATCAGCTGGTCATGGTGATCCGAGCTCCTCCGGAGACGCAGATGCAGGTGTCCGAGCCCAGCGAGGTGACACCCTTTAATCTGCACCTTTATCCTTTTGACTCCCGCTTGCTTTGAACTTCTGACCCCGCCCCTCCATCTTTCCACAGGGTTACCAAGTGTCGCTGAAGAGCACAAGAGGTCAGATCGACGTCTTCCTGTGTCCGGAGGATAGCTCTGGTGTTTGCAGCCCCGTGACAGGAAGCAGTCCCTCTAAAACCAGTGCTGACCCCTCCCTCGCCTCACCTCCCACAGAGCAGGCGCATCTCGGAAGAAGCGCAGCAGCTCAGGAGGCTGCTGTGGCATCGCCAGCGTCCACGTCGTCCACCGCAACCGCAGCCTCGCAGCAGGAATCCACTGCAATCGGTGGCGATGCAGGTGAGTTCGCACAGTTAAAAATAAATGGTATCAAAGCAATCCTGTTGAACTTTGAGTCAACATAGTTCTCAGTACTTTCTTCTGGGTCAGGATGATGAAGACCTCCTGATGGGGTTCTTGTCTACTAAGTGTCCAAAAGGCCCCCCACCTCCAAAAACCCTAGCAATGGTTTTATGCTGTCCTCATTCTAAAGAAGAGACGTTTCTGTCACATTACTTCAGACAACGAGAACTGTGAGACAGGGTTCTTCCAGGTCTGTGATGTTTCCACTCTCTACCACAGAATCCTTCCTGGGGGGCGACCCTTTCTCCAGCCTGGGAGACATTGCAGACTTTGACCTCTCGCCGCTTTCTTCCTCGGACTTCCTGAACGGAGAAGGCCTTCCTCTCTCATTGGACAATTTCATCAACCTGTCTCCTCCTCAGAGCCACGATTACCACTTTGGTCTGGAGGACCATGAAGGCATCAGCGAGCTCTTTGACTGTGACTTTGATGAACTCTCACATGTGTTGGGGGACGGTTAGTTAAAGGAGGAAGAGGAGGCCGACGTGGACAGGTCATCCTCCACCTTTGCGGCTTCTGAAGGAGCGGAGCAGACTCACAAAGAGGACAAAGTCTTCATGTTTTAACTTTGGGAACGTTTTTGTGTTCAAATTACTAACAATTCCCCAAAATACGTCTTGAAATTGTACAGAAAATCCTCATCAGCACTTCTTTGTGACCATTTTCCAATTTTAGACCAAGACTTTAGCTTTAGAATAGCTATTTAAATTATTTATATGAATGTTATCTCGATATTTTTTTACCCGAGGAACTTTTAGATGTCGATAAAGTTTTGTTTGGGTGGATATTAGAGGTGTGTGTTCCTGTGTGTGTGTGTGTGAGAGATGTTTGGATTTTAGGGGAGGTCTCCTTCACACGCACGCCGTGAATCAAGGTTTACGGTCAGAGTCGCTGCTCTCAGATGCATGTTGGGCGTTTTGGTGCAGGTTTAAACCCCTTTTGGTTTCCCACAGCGGCAGCAGAAATGTTCTTCTGCCTCTCAGATGATTTAGAGCGGGAATCCTTAGGGAGGAGATGGTGTGAAACCTCCTCAGAGAAGAAGGTGGACCTCCTGCTTTTGGACGGAACACTAACTTTGGGTTTTGGAGCATGAATCCAGTCTCAGATGTCTCAGCAGATGCAGGTGAAGAATCTGATCATGTCTCTGGAGTCTTCCTAAAAGTCTCAGGTTTTCAGAGCAGGATCTAGTCTCAATGCTTTTGATGCATAGGGAGGGTTTTAGCAGGGTTTGGGGCATGAACCTAACAGGTTTGGAGTCGTGCTTCGGGGGCAGAAGTGTCGCTCCACCAACTGGGAATTTCTGGCGTTTCTGTGCTGAGCAGGGATTCAGGAAGGAGAGCGTGGAAGTTTTGGACTTTTGAAAGGATTTCCGAGCAGAAGCTCTTCTCCAGCATTTGCACTTCAGAAATGGAGAAACTCGGGCCTTCATGGAGTCTCCTGTCAGGTGGAGATGTTGGAGGTTTCTGCTGACGTCTGCTTGGGTTGAGTCTGTTTCTTGTCTTAATTTATGAAAGCTGAAGATGTTTTCTGAATTCCTGAGTTTAACTTGTTTGAAATGTAATTTTCTTTGTTGCATATTTATTTAAAAAGTTTTAATTTGAAAAATAAAAAGGTACATGTTAGTTCTAGTTGCTTTCTGTCAGGAAGGGACCTGTTTGGAACTGAATTCAGATCACAGAAAAGTTTATTTTGTGTCGAAGTATTTTGTAAGTGATCTGCCTTTAGCACATTTACCCCCAGAGACAGTAAACTCTTTTCCTGGCTGTTCCTGTTTGTGGTTTGTTTATTAACTGCTGTTTTATCTGCAGTTTGGAGGAAACTGCCGTCAAACATCTCAGAAATTATGAAAACTCTTCATGTTTGTCTGAAACTGGTGTTTTGGTTCTGTGCGGTCCAAATGCAGTGGCTTGAGGATTTAGGCCTTTGTCTTTGCGGTGAGAGTTTTGGGGGTTTTTTTCAGGATATATTTTATTTTTGGGGGGCGTGGGGGGTTTGATTGTTTGCACCTTTGGATTAACAAACTTTTCTGGATTGTGGAAGTGTTGAATGCCGAGTTTGTCTTGGATTTCTCAAAAAATGTGGCGTCCGATCTTTGTAATACTCTAACATTTGAACTTTAAATTATTTTCTGTGTAATCAAAGTATTTTGATACAAATAACAGGCCCCAATGCATCAGATGTGTTCCACCTCTAGAGGGCGCTCGGAGTCAACCTGCAGGTTGTTCAGCGACCCAACAATCAGATGATTCATCTTTTTATAGACTTTTTCCTTTAATTTGGATTTAAAGTTTATTTTTGTTAAAAAAATATTCAGATTTAAACATGTGAACTGTTTGTGGTTTGTATCAACGTGTCTTTGATGTAAATAAAATGTAATATTTTGAACGGATTTGTTGTCTACACAGATTGTTTGATCAGAAAAAACATTTCTACAGATTTCTTTTCTCCTTTTGCTCTAATAGGTCATGGTCAGAAGTATTTGCATCCATGGAATTTAGCCAAAAATGTTACTCTTCTTTTAGCTTCAGTTGTAAATGTTTTTGTGTTTGTTTTGTTTGTACTGAAATAACAAGAACTGAAGTCAAACCAAACAAAAATTCACAATAACTGGACAGAATGACCAGCAGTTTGGCAAACGTGAGAAATAATTGCTTTTAAAGTTTGTGTTGTGCATGTCTGTTGACACACCTGTGGCAGTGAACAGGTGAGCGTAATCACGGAATCCCACCTGCAACCTGTTAGGATGGAGAGATGCAGGACTCCTCCTATGTGTTGTCACACTAGGCATGAATAAAAAAAGACTGAGATCTGTACGGTCCCGTGTCCACTGGGAAACATCAGGAGGTTTACAGCTGTGATGCTGCAGAAAACCTCTGAATGTGGATGGAAGAGCAGAATGAAGAAAAAGATCCATCAAACATTTGTTTGAATGGAGGATAGAGAACTCTCAGTAACATCCAAACAAATCCAGGGGATCTGGAGACACCACATACATCTGGAGATTTCCATCACCGCCTGAATGAAAGAAACGCCATGGTTGGAGATCCAAGACGACGTAACTCCTGACACGGTGAAAGTTTGGAAAAGATTTGAGTGAATTCCTTTCATTTCTGTCTCTTCTGCTATAAACTGAAGGAACTCACTCCAAACTGATCTTTTATACTTCTACAGATGTGTTGATGAACATCTTCTGTTGAAACTCTTCGTATCGCCTCCGTCGCAGCGTGGTTTGATCATCTCTCAGCGGTTCCCTTTGCTGTCAGGACATCAGGGTGTGACCTAAAAAGCCCTGGAGAGTATTTTCAAATCTAGACTTCAACAAGATCTCTTCAGATCATCAGGGATCCCTCTGACCTTCCTGACCTCCTGCCCTCAGGAAAACCAGACCGACCTGCTAAATGTGCTGCAGCTCGCACGCTGGAAGGTTCCTTACATGTGGTGACCTTTAATGAACACATCCAACAGGCATCTTATTATGGAACTTTAACATTCTACTGCTATTTATTCACTGAGTTATTATTGTTTCTTAGTATTTAGGTTTTTTAGGAGTCTATGTTGCATGTGGGTTTGTGTTTTTTTATGTTTTGCCTTTAAATGTTGACTTTAAACTTTTTGTAAGTGTTTTTAAACTGCAAAGAGAAAATAAACTGAACTGATGCAAACAATCAAGATGATTCAGACGACAACCCTTCAGGGAAAATGGAAAACGAAATGAGGCCTTCAGAGAAAATAACAGACGCTTCAGTCAAACATGGTGCTGCTTGTAAGAAGTTTTGGGTTTCTTTGCTGCTTCTGGTGCTGGATTACTTCACAGTGTGAAGGTTCTGATGAAATAAAGAAACATTTGGAGCAGAACATCGTCTGAAAGCATCCCCAGAGGTCACGGTCTTCCAGCAGGACAAAGACCTCATGATGTTTCTGGACTATGGAAGAAGCTTTTAGAAATCTAAAACAGAACTTTATTTTTCTCTGTATTTGTAGTTCAAACTCGTTATGTAAAAGTCGACTTAAAAACCTTGAAGAATCTTTTATGTTTGAAACTTTAACAAGTCAAATCTTGTTTGTTGCATAAGAAAACAGAAGTTACACACATTACAAGTGAAAACAAGTTCTCTCTGAGACATCAATGTTTTTTTCTTCTTCTTGATAAGGTCTTGGTTGCATCCCCGCACCCGGAGGGTTGACATGTACAGGTGCTGCAGGTTTTTGGGTTGTCCGGGTCCATAGAGGGGAGCGGCTGCGTCTTTGGGGGAGCTCAGGTGTGTCTTACATTTCCCTTCATACATAAAAATGGAATTTACCATTGTTGTGCGTGTGGAAAGTGTGTTGTGATGTTTTTGTGAGGATAATGGGTGTGGTGCAGTGGAAAGGGCGGTCGGCCTCTGATCGGAGGATCACAGGTTCGATTCCTGCCTTGCCTGCCCATGTGTCGAAGTGTCCTTGGGCAAGACACTGAACCCCACATTGCCCCTGATGGAAGGTTGGCGCCAGTGTTCGGCAGCAGAGCCTCCATCAGTGTGTGAATGGGACCGTGACCGTAAAGCGCTTTGGGCCTTCAATGAAGGTAGAAAAGCGCTGTATAAGTACATGTACCATTTAATGAAAGTTGCACATGCTTATGATGTATGAGTGATGTTGTGATATGGTGTCCTTACACCACACTCTAGTCTTTAGCGAGGTGTGAGTACTGGCTCCTTTCTGACCGCGCACACATGCTGCATGCACGGGGTGTGATCCGTAAGTGCTCGTAGGATGTCCACACTAACTATATTCTGTGTAATTTTGCATTTTTCTAATACCGGTAGTCAGGCTGCAGGAAGGAGCGCACACGTCTCACATGAACAGCAGTGCAAAGTTTGAAGGATTAGGTGGGTTGAAAATCAAAAAACGTATGCAACACTCCTGCATCTCATCTACTTCACCCTTACTCTTGCATGTTGTTTAAGTGTTCTCTATAACCTGTCCCTCACAACATGCATGCAGAAAAAAAGTGCATGAACCTTTTTGCTCTCTGGTTCACCAAACTGTCTACCATCTCAACATTTCAGTTGGATGAGAGCAGGAACGAGAAGGTAAAACATGATCTTTGGTATTGGTGGAATTTCAGTGGGTAGTTAGTCATTAGTGACATTGACTGACTAGTTTCTGAACTGTTTGGCTAAATGAGGGTTGTCAGAAGTGCAGAAGAATTACCTGTAAGGGTGGGTTGGGCTGTTATGTACATTAATGCGCAGTTCTTATCTGGAACACCTTTCTGAAGAAAGAGGGTGTGCACATGGAACACTTCCCTCACGCAAAACACCAACGAACCCCGGAATGTTGACTCAAACTAACTTATTTATCGTTTTATGAGTCTGATCATGTTTTATTTTGCAAAAATCAATACTCATTCAGTCAGTTTTCCAGTTTTTGTTCTATTAATGCACCTCCTGGGTAAGTAGGAGATGCCTGTGGGGAGGAAAGACTCATTTCTGCCTTTGCAATTTGGTGTTGAAGACCACAAGAAACACAACTTCTCTGAGTTTTTGTAAGAGTATTTTATTTTCATGAAGAGTCAAGCAATCGGTCACGGCAGGTCCTCCAGCGGGCTTACTTTATGACCCACTTGAAAGATAAAGATGGTCCTCCATCCTGAACTGAAGCAGGAAGCAGACTGATAAAGCAATTATTTTGGAAACTCCGAAAAAACAGGTGATCCAAATGTCTGAAAGTTGTGAGAAGAACAGAACCTTCTGGTTTTGTGTCTACAATGAAACCTGGTCATTTTCATGAGAAACCAAAAAGCGTCTCAGTTCTGTTCAAGTTTCAACAAGCAGGCAGTGAGCGTAAATCTGCATAAAAACCTCTCCTGTTCACAGCAGAACTCTGCCCGCAGCACTCTGGATCAGCTGGACGCTTTTCAGAGAAGTTTTGATAGTGCTCCACAGTAAAAAGTGAATGTAGCGCAGTCTCTTAGAGTCAGGATAACCCAGTGATAAGTATATCTAGAAAATGTTAATGAAAGCCATGTCCTAAAGCTTTACCACAGCAGTGATTGATGTCAAGCAACTTCACCTGTTCAAGAATCCAAAACCAACTTCTGGAAATGCTCATGACCTTAATTGTTGACGCTTCAATTCTGATTGTTTTCTTTGTGCAAACTAGTATACTCTCCACATTCCGAATAGAAATGACTGGCATGCATTTGGTATGGATGATGATTGTTTATGTTATCAGAAGTGATCTCAGCTATGAGCCATCATCAGCCTCTGGGTGTGTTGTTGCAGAGTTATGCACGTCAGCAGTTCAGCTGCATGCGTCCTTCCAATGAGATCAGAACAAGTATTCGGAGTTTTTACCAAAGTAACTCTGGGGGCGAAACAAGAAGAGATTCAGCTCTCCAGAGAAAAGTTAGGGCCTTTTTTTTTTTACTGAGGAGGAGTTTTGTGTGTGTGTGACCTTTTGAGCAGTCAGAGTGAGGCGTTTCAGTAAGAAGGGAAGTGGAACTCATCCAGCAACTGCAACGCCAGGAGGTGGACAGCATGCAACAGGCAAAAGGCAACATCAGCAGCGGTGAGTGTTTTCTGCAAATTAGGCCAAACTCAGACTGTATAGTCATTTAAAGATTTCCTTTTTTACCTATGTTGCCAAACAAACACATACGCATGTGCATGTGTGTGCAGTTCTAAAGACTCTGCTGAAACATCTGCAGACAAGTAAAAGTTTGACAGAACGTGGGATGCTCTGGACAGAAATGTGGTCCAGGCATTACAATCAGCATTTTGTTTGCAGCATCAGTTAGAAACCCAGTTACTAACTTGTTTTTTAATTGCATTAATAATTCCAAATTAACATAAAACAGCAAATGATGCTTTAGGGGGTTTGAACTATTCAAGTTTATGAATATTTGAGCATCCTGTAAAGGAATCAGCCTGTCTATGAACCACATGTGTTTTTGCAGGCTCTAACAACAGCCGACTGAAGTTTGTGAACTTTGAGAACGATGACAACCACATTTCCCATCAGACCCAGGGTCTAAGCATCAACTACCTGGTGGTGCGACGTGGAAAGCCGTTTAAAGTCACCCTGATGTTTGACAACCAGGCGTGGAACCATCCCACCCAGAGGCTGGTGCTGGAGGCTCGACTTGGTACCGAAGTCTATTCTTCTGTTGTGGTTCTTTAAACTCCTCGCACATTTCTATCAAATAGAAATACTCAACGCACTCAATCTACAACACAGCGGAAGTGTCCTCTGTTCAAGAGGAAAATCAAACTAAGTTTTTTGAAATGGTATTTAAATCCTTTCAGAATTTTGTCTTCGTACTGTTATCTTTGTAATATTTTCAGAGAAACACACAGTGAATCGTTGGTTCTGTTCTTATTTACACACCTCCCTGAATTTCTTGGACATTTACTTTTATTGCAAACTAAAGTGTTGATATTTTCACAGCAACTAGAGGTTGAACCATGTCTTCTTAGTCATCGGTGGGGTTTGACGCTGTCTTTTTCATGCATAAAACTTCAACGTTTGTCATGTTGGAAGATCAAATCCTTCGTGGCTTTTTGGCTAAACCTTTTGGTTTTTTTTGCACAGGTGATCTGTCAGTGAGGATTCCAGTTCTGTTCCCCAGTCAAAGCTTTGACCCTCTGGGCTGGTCTGCAGTAGTTTACCCAGGAGACATGCATCCTCTGTCTGTCACCGTCCACATCTGCTCGCCGGTTCTGTCCTCTGTGGCTCTGTACGAGCTCCACCTGCGCATAGAGAGCTCTCAGAGAAGACTGGCCTATGAAGTGGGGAAGTTTGTTCTGGTCTGCAACCCTTGGCTGAAAGGTTGGTTCATGAAGCTTTTTCTGCTTCTGTTGTCACGTTGGACTTCTTCACTCCTGTCCGTGTATTTCAGAGGATCCAGTCTACATGCCGCTGGATGTCCAGCTAGAGGAGTACGTCAAGAGCGATTATGGAGTGGTTTACATGGGCACGGAAACAAATGTTGTTGGGAGACCCTGGTCATTTGGTCAGGTATGCGATGCTCTGCAGTGTTACCTGTAGATAAGAGCACACTCACCTACACTGGTGTTTCTGGACAGTATGAACCAGGAGTCCTGGAGGCCTGTCTGAAGCTTCTGCAGGTCAGCCCTCAGCACCTGAGTGACAATGAGAAGGACTACATGGCCCGAGCAGATCCCATCTACATCAGCAGGGTGGTCTGTGCGATGGTGAAAGGACGCATGCTCATAAGACGCATTTGAATACAAGAACTCCCATTTTCCAATAGCTCCTTGAAAACATTTCAGAAAGTAACCAGATTTTTTGTGTCCAAGGTGAACTGCAACGATGACTTGGGCATTCTGCAGGGCAAGTGGCAAGGCAGCTACACGGACGGCCAGAAGCCGACGGACTGGAGCGGCAGCGCGGACATCCTCCGCCAGTGGCTGTCATCCAACTGCAAACCTGTGAAATACGGACAGTGCTGGGTCTTTGGAGCTGTTCTCTGCTCAGGTAACAACATTCCTCCCCACTGTCTCCACCTGCATACTCAGAGCAGACTTACACGAAAAAAAATCAGCAGTTTCATCTGTTGGTCATGTTTATGAACAAATATAATGATGGATGGAGGGAATAAACAGAAAACACAATTAAACTATAAAAGCATATAACATTCAACAATTAAAATTCAAGGACATTATGAGAGCAACAGGAGGTGAATTCCATCACAGAGAATTCACGTTTAATCATTTATTCACCAGTTGGTTTTTTTTGTCTTCTAAATAAGTTTTAAAAAGTCAAACATCCGCTGCTTCCAGGAACAAAGTTCCAGTCGTGTGAAGCTCATGAAGAACGTCAGGAGTTTGATGTTTTCTTGAACCTTTAGCCTATAGAGCCTCAGAGCGACCTCAGTTAGGATTTGAGGTTTCATTCAGAAGTAAATAAATGTAACTAGTTTGTTTATTGGAGTTCATTCTGGTCAAAATAAAAGCTTAACAATGAGCTCGCCTGTCAAGGATGGACATCTTTCATTAGAGCTGGCTGACCTTCAATAAAAGTACATGAAATCCTTCAGAGTTTCAGCTTTCCTGGAACGTGAGCTGGTTTCTTCTGCCCTAAAAACCCTGAATTTTGCCATTGTAAGATGGAGGAAGTATTGTATTAGTGGATTTTAAAATAATTGTTTCATTTTGGATACTAATCTTGATTTTTTTTGCATAAGAAATCTATTAAATTCCAGTTTAAGGAATCCCAGAATTCCTACATTAAATGTATAGTTTGGGGATAACTTGAATTGACTCTGACTTCCCTGCATTAATCCACAAGTTTTCCTTTTTAGTTTCACCATGACAACATAATCTACAACTCCACACAGTTCACCAGCAGGTGAAGGGTGTGAAATGATGCGAGGATCTCACAGCAGAAGCTTTGATGAACTGTTTGACCTCTCATCCACAGTCATGCGGGTTCTGGGGGTTCCCTCCAGGTTGGTGACGGTTTTCAATGCAGCCCATGACACCAACGGAAACATCAAAGTGGAGGAGGTCTACTCCACCTGTGGGGAGAAGCTGAACCTATCAAAGGACAGCATTTGGTACAGCCTTTGATATCAAGCTGTGAACGAAGCAGCTTATTTAAACTCCTCTCATGGATACTTTGGATTTGTTGAACTTCTTCTTCTGTACATGTTCTGTAAAGTTTGATTGGAGAAGAGCTGCAGGTTTCAGCTTGTTGGGTTAGATTGAGGACATGATTGAGCTTCTATAAACCCATCCAGGAAGATTTACAGCATGGGTCTCTGCCAGGAACTTCCATGTGTGGGTGGAGTGCTGGATGAGGAGGGACGACCTCAGCCCGGAGTTTGACGGCTGGCAGGTGGTGGACCCAACGCCACAGGAGACCAGCGCAGGTAAACCAGGAACTGACCTCAGCACAGGGACGTTTACCTTGAGTAGATTAACAGATGCTGAAGTGTGACCATGAACGCACCCCTCTGTCAGGCATATATCACTGCGGCCCCTGCCCGGTCGCTGCCATCCTGCAGCGCCGCCTCAGAGCTCCGTATGACACCCCGTTCCTCTGCGCCTCCGTCGACGCGGATGTCATCCAGCTGGTGGTACGGGATGAGCAGGTGGTGGGGAGGATGGTGGAACCAGACATTGTTGGACGGCTGATCTGCACCAAAAGCGTCGGCTTGGACAGTCCAGAAAACCTGACATGGACTTATAAGCAAAAGAGAAGTAAGAGATGGGATTTCTGCAACGTTTCACCGCAAGGACATGGACGGAGCACTGTCCTCCATCTCTGTTTTATTTTTTTAGAAATTTAGTAAAAGGGTCTATTCAGACTGAACACATTAGGATTGCTTAAAGTGAACCAGAGTTTGTTTTCCCAATAAACATCCGGACCCTGGTACGGGACCAGGATCCGGGACCAATAAAGTCAGTCATAAAAATATCAAAATTAGCTGATTGCTGAACTAAACTAAACAGACTAAACTAAACTGACATTCCTGCCCTCAGACCCTCCTTCTCGGTGAGGAAATACTCCTAAAAAAACAAAAAAAAAATAAGAAACCTCAGGGATGCTCACATGAAGGAGGGATCCTCTCCCAGGACGGACAGGTGATGTGCTAGAACTGTTAAAGAAGAATTAGCTCATCTAACTCTACAACTGCATGGATATATTTTGTATATAATAATTCTATATGATAATTGGTCAGCGAAATATAAAGTTTGAATAAATGAAGTATCCTGGCAAGAACTGCAAAGCGCAGGACTCCCATTATTGTCCTGATTGCCTTTTTTTAAACATGTTCTTGGTCATCCTCATTTTTATTCATGATATTGTTTCTGTAGTTCAAGTTATTCTAGTTATAAACTGACCAATCAGATGCCTCAATAAAAGTAGGTGGAGCCTGCTGGCCTCCAACGTTCAAAATGTTTGACAGATTTCACGTAGCCTGCTGGTGGCAGTGTCCTTCCAACAAGCTCACTCCTGATTAGTGAGAGTGGTTGCCATGGAAACGTTTCAGGCTCCAATGAAATGAAATCAATTCAGTCGCAATGTTGTTGTGATCAAAAGCCGCCATGTTGGAGCAAGGCGTGGTCAGTGATTAGTAAAAAAAAAACATTTCAAAATCCACCAACAAAACCAAAACACACGAGTCACACGGGGGGGGGGGGTATCCAAAGGAGGTTTTGGAATGATTATAGGATGGCCACAGAACCAGTGGCTTGGCAGCCA
The DNA here is from genome assembly GCA_036245035.1 of Adrianichthys oophorus. Classification (NCBI taxonomy): domain Eukaryota; kingdom Metazoa; phylum Chordata; class Actinopteri; order Beloniformes; family Adrianichthyidae; genus Adrianichthys; species Adrianichthys oophorus. The sequence goes on along the minus strand of BSAI01000015.1, from coordinate 1,391,684 downwards.
GTTTTGTGACAAAGTGTGAAATTTTCACATTTTCCCACAATATAGGAAAGAAAACTTCTGTTCAAGTGATCTTCATGAAATTTCACACACATGTCACAAGGCTGTTTCTGAATTCCCTCCCTACTACGAGAAAAATATATATAGTGATGGACTAACTTGTGCCCTGGATTTTTAAGCCTTTCAGACACCTTGCTCACTGTTAAACACTGATTTCTCAAAGTAAACCTTATAAATATGAACATTTTACAAAGACTATTTGCTAATCTACTGTGCTCTGATGAAACAAAATACTGGTCAGTTATTAGAAACAATTTAAAATACATTTTATACAAAAAAACTTTTTTACATTGTGGTTTACTCTCACTGGTCAAGTGATCATTGATGCACAGTGGTTTTTTGCAGGGACTTCTGGGACATTTTTAGACAGCACCACACAACAGCAAACAGACTATAGAGTACACTAATGAGCAGTGAAGGAATTCAGACACAACCAAAGACTACAATCACAATCAGTCTCATTGACCTTTGACCTTGGGAAGAGGCAGCCATCTCCAATAAAAAAAATAAAAACACCTTTAGTGCCTTCCACAGATTGAAAATCTGTGGAATCTCCTCGGGTGTTGTTGGGAAGCTACTTGGGGAAAAATGTTGGTTTTAAATTTGGTATATTTTGAACACTGTTAGTGGGGCGAGCTCACAAAAGTGGCATTCCCCTGCTCTGTTGCTTGCACATTTTTTTTACCGGAATATTGTGATAATTTAACACATGAAGGGTTGCTATGGAGATAAGGCCAACAGAAAAGCTGCAATTTCCAGAGGGGCATGGTGGATAGAGGTTGGGGTAACGCCTGCAGGCAGAGCAACTCTTAATAATTGTGCTTTTTGTTTTAGGGGAACAGCACCCGGACTTTGTGAGCAGCAATCAGATGAGCAGGATTCAGCCACGAGGTATCAGCTCATATTTTTCAGTGGAGGCCTGTGTTCATGCGGTTTGTTTTCTGAACTTTTCCTCATGATAAACTCTCACCGTCCTCACAGTCCAGACTCTGTCTCATCACAGCGGTCCAACAGACAGCACAGCAGGTGAGGCTTCATTTCTTCCTGAGGTTTATAGAGGAAAACATCACAAACATTCTTCACAGGTTCAGTCTCAGGTGCTGTAAAAAAAACGTAGAAAAGAGAATTTTCAATGTTTGGTTATTTGAAGAAAATGTTCTTGAGGCATGTTAAATGCTATTTTATTAAGGATCAAATTACATTTCTGAGTATTTCTGTGTTCAAATCGTTGTGAATCAGGATCAGACGAAACAGATCTTTGTCACTTAGAAATACTCTGTGGGACTCCTTAAAAAATACTATTGTGTAGTGGAACAATCTTCTCAAACATTTAACTGTTTCAGGACTTTATATTCACCTGCAGTTTTACAAATCTGAAGTCCGATTTTCTTTTCTTTATTCTTGATCTCTTGATCAAAGTAAGTCATGTTCACAGTGCTCACGGGCATCAGCCAGCATCAGAGGGTTCAAAGCTGTCATATATGACTCCACAGCATCTCCAGGAGGAACGGCCCCCAGTCTGCAGGTGTCTCTGACCATCGATGAGATGCCATCGTTAGGGGAGGACATTCGCTTGACTGTGATGGTTTCTAACTGCTCCAGCAGTCCTCAGGCCCTGCTGGAGCACATCAGCGCTCAGCTGAAGGAGTATGACACCAGCCCACAGAAGAGCTTCTGGGTGTTCCACGGCGAAGTCCTCATCCAGCCGTTTCAAGGTGACCGCAGACCCTCCACTGTTGTGGGGAGTTTCCATCAACACCACGTTGACCGTGTTTCATACGTTCTCTGCAGCGTTGAGGCTCCATCACGTCATTTCCTACTCGGACTATTCCTCCATCCTGGCGGGGGAGGACTTTGTGAATTTGGCAGTGGTGATAAAGAAAATAAGGACCAAAGAAAGATTCCTGGCTGCACAAGAGTTCAGCATTCGAGCTCCACAAATCACTATAAAGGTACAGGGGGAATCCGCCTTTGGTGTTTCCTTCTTCCTCTCTTGGATGATCATTTCTTTTATCCAGATATTAAAGTCTCAGAGGGATTGTACGTTGTTTTTTAGGCTGGTTTGAGACAGTAAACTGTGCGTCTTCATCCTGTTTTTGGAATTCTAATTCAGCTTCATCTTTCATTCAGTTAGAGATTCTTTACAAATCTTTGTTGCAACATGTGCTCCTCCTCCTCTGCTCGAGGCATCAACAGCTCAAATGTTTTTGTCCATACATTTTCCCAAAGGTCACTTTTGGACATTTTGTTTAAAACAATAAGACTTAAATGGAGCATGAACACACAGCTCTCTCGCTCATCATGTGTCCGACTTCCGCTCTGCAGGTTGAAGGAGGGGATAACGTCCAGATGCAGGAGGAGCGCGCCGCACACGTGAGCTTCACGAACCCCTTCAGTAGAGCTCTGACAGAGGTGGTTCTGACTGTGGAGGGATCCGGTTTGCTTTTGGGGAAACAGGACACAAGGTGAGCCTCGCCTCGGGGGGGGGGTCAAACCTCTGCTGAGACATTCCTGGTTCTACCCGCTTTACTCCATCAGACATGCAGTGTAAATGATGGGTGGAGGCCACAGAACGAGAGCTGAAACATTTTAGAAAGGCAGTGGTGTTGCGCAAGCATTTCTTACCTGACTGGGAAAGAAAAGGTCTGTGTTTTATTTTTCTGAGAAAGGCAGTCTGGGAATGTTGTCAGGAATGTTTATGTACCAGCAGGAAGGAGATGCAGTCACATGGTCATTGAGCCATCTATCTTTGTCGGAGAGGAACCACAGCCCTCAAATCATGGTTTTATGTTGTGTTTTTGCCACGATTGCTAACGTCACTATGAAATCAGAATGGTAAAACTCTTTTTAGAGAAACTGTCTTCTTAGAGCTCGTCTGCAAACACTGAAAAGTCATTTAATAACAGCAGAACTTTGCTAAATGTCTAAACTTAAAGCAGTCGTGTTTTTTTAGACAATTCTGACTGTTCACTTGTCTCTCAATGAAGCTTTTTTTTCATGTGTCATCATTTGAATAGGAAGATTGGACTTTGTTTTCTGGGCCATGCTGTCAGAGGACCTACACTGTAGGATTTTATTGTGAAAGTTTCTCTTCTTCTCCATCCCACAGGACTGCTGTCCTGGGACCAGGAGAGACGATCTGGAAGGAGGTGTCCATAACAGCCACTTCGCCCGGCACTAAAGTCCTGACGGCCACGCTGTTGCACGGCAACATCACTGCTTCAAGGAGTTTCCACAAACTCTCTGTCCTGCCTTTCTGATGGGACTCCATCAGTCACATCAGTTTTTCTTTTTCAGATGAAAAGAAGTACCAAAAACTTGCTCACCCTTGTTATCAGTTGTTGATAAGTGCATATTTCCATTATTTCTCAGACCAACAAATTGTAACATAGGATTTTTTCTAGGGTGAAATACCATTTTAATAGTATAATACATGAATATATAATAAAATGTTGACCTGTGCATGAAGACAAAAGAAAAACCTGCGAGCATCACTTTTTTTGTTCTTTGTTTAGCAAACGTTCTGAATCCATTAAGCAGAATGGCAACCCATTGTGTCTTTCTGTCTTCTCTGATGAACACAAAGTCATGACATTTTAAAATTATAATGTAAAGATTTCAAATAAATGTAAGATTTTACTTCAAAGTGCCCAAAAAATATGAGCTAGCTGGACTTTTCAGTGTTGGAAGTGTAATAAGATATTTAAAAGAATACATAAGAAAAAGAAACTTGATGAACATAATGTATTTTAAAGATTTTTTTTCTTTCTGTTTTTAATGTATTCTTGCTTGGATTGCAGAATAATAGACTTTCATGACGAACTGATCTGTTAGACTTATTGTGACATTTCTGAAAAAGCAAAGAAATAGCAATCTAGGGGACATGGAAATAAAAGTAAAAAACGTTTAAAATATCTATAAAAGCCATTACATAATGTACAAGATTAAATGTATGAGAGTAAAGTGTTTTTTGTCTGGTTGAAGCTCCTTGTAACGTGTTGGCTCTGCCTTTTTTTTTTTTTAAAGAATAATTTCACCTCACAGCGACCTGCAGATAAGAGCCGGTTTTCTTCCCACATGTCCTGCTGGTCTGGCTGGCGAGGAGCTTTTTTTATATCTGTTCGTACAGATAAAAAACCACAAGCTTTCAGTGTCAGAAAACAAAGACAAACAGAAAAAAGGAAAGATATTTACACATCTAAAAATAATTAATCTTCCCAGATGCAATGATACTGACATTTCACTGCAAAAATAAATAGAGAAGCTAGAAATGCACATTGTAACACTAGTGCCATATAAAAATGTAAACCTAAACTGAACTGAAATGTACTCAAGAGTATTAGCATATTGCTCAACATTAGTCATGTCATTTTGCAATGAAAGTTTGTGACAAATGCTGGACAAGCCCGAAGGGTGTGGTCTGTCTACTTCCTGGTTCCTCCCACTCCACAGGTGAGTGACAGTTTTCATGGCTGCAGTCTGCAGCTTTGCTGCTAGATGTTGTTCCCAGGTGAACAGCTTACAGTTTTTTTGGTCATCATTCATTGGTGAAGAAAACAAATCAGGTTGTGTGCCACAATCCTTTAGAGAAAAAAACTACAATACCCAGAGCCCCACCCTTTCACGTTTGGTTCTCATTGAAAAGCCCATCATGTCACCTGGAAAGAAGTTCATTCAGTTGTTGGGAGATATTCAGCTTTAAAAATGTCCTCTGCAGAGGATGCATTCCCATCGCTGGATGTCTGGACCATGTCACTTAAACTGAATTCTTGATCTGATCCTAACTCCCAGAAAGACAGGTAAGTGATAACAAATGCTTGCAAATTTAAATTACAGGTGAGGAAGATGCTTGTATTTCAAAATGGACATCATTTTAAACTGTTGAAAGGTGGAGAAAATGACATGAAGATTTGCTGTCCTAATGATAAATCTTTACTCTATCCCTAAATGTTGCTCGTTAGAACTTTGCAAGTTTTCTTGTCTTCAATATAATTTTAAATTTTATTAATAAACAAAAAATTTTAATCAAAACCTTGATCAACTTGTAAACTAACTTCTAAAATTTTTAGTTTAATTTTCATACCGTATAAAGGTTTTTCATATTTCAACTGCGCCCTGCTGCGTTGCTGTACTTCCAATTTGCCACCAGATGGCAGCAGTTGAGCATAATGTGAAGACACTTAATGTTAAAATGAAAACATTTATATTAAGACATTTTTAACATGACAGAGTGAATGGAGATTTCTGTCGTGTTATTCTAAGAAAAATCCAAATTTTCCCATAAATTTGTGAGTCGGGGCTGCACGGTGGTGCAGTGGTTAGCGCTCCTGCCTCACAGCAAGAAGGTTCCTGGTTCAAGTCCTGGCTGGGGGACCTTTCTGTGTGGAGTTTGCATGTTCTCCCCGTGCATGCGTGGGTTTTCTCCGGGTACTCCGGCTTCCTCCCACCGTCCAAAAACATGCTTCATAGGTTCATTGGTTACTCTAAATTGTCCCTGGGTGTGCATGTGAGTGTGCATGGGTGTGTGTTTGTGGCCCCTGCGACAGACTAGCGACCAGTCCAGGGGTGTACCCTGCCTTCGCCCATGAGTAGCCGGGTTAGGCTCCGGCAACCCCGTGACCCCGAAAGGGATAAAGCGGATTGGAAAATGAATGAATGAATGAATGAATTTGTGAGTCAGACCCCAAAAAGAGCCGTTTGACTGTGAGAGATGAAGAAGTTCTTTGTCTGGCCTGAGACAGATCCATCATTGGGAGCTCAGACCAAATAATCTCAGTTTCCAGTGAAGCTGCTCCTCTTCCTGATAGTATAATAGGCCTGTGAAGTGAGTTGGGTCTGAATCTGTGTAATTTCAAGCAGTTCTGAAAGGCTCAGACATGAATGGCATCAGCTCTGTTCATTTGCAGCTTCAAACGCAGGATTGCTTCAATTTAAGGGCTTGCAGGTTGACATGTGTTGTGATCTCACCTCAGTTTCACAGAGATTGAGGCAGAGTCGTTGGCAGACGGAGACGATAATCAGGCTCCACACTCGCTGATTTTCAGACAAATTAAACGTCAGGGGAAAGCAGGGAGCGGGACTGCTGCGCCACTTTGAAAAGCTGAGGCTATCATAAATTATTAACGGCTCCCCGTCACGGCCTTCTTCTCCTCATCCTTCGCTCCTTTCACCCATCCCTCCCTTCTGGTTCCTCGAAGTTCCTTATTGCACCTCTTTCTTTTTGTTATCAGACCTCCCTCTTTGTTTTTTACTGAAATGTGTTCAATCCATCCCTCTTTTTGCTATAGGCACCTCCTCTTCATCCCCTCTTCCTTTAAACATTGTTAGGATTTCCACCCTAAATATAATCCCTGTTCTCTTGTTCCTTTGGACTTGACAAATTTTCATCCCTCCCATCGATCTGTACTATCAGACTGATCTTTGTCTTTTCTGAAGATCCCATCGACATCCTTCCTATAACTCTCTTTTTTAAAATATTTTTTTAAATGTCTTCAGTTCTCAATAATTTCTTCTCCATCTCTTTTGGTTGAACCCTGATAGGTTTTACTGTTTTCTTACATAGTTCTAGTATTTTTATTTGTATTTTCTAATCCATGGTTTTTATTGTTTCAATCTAAAAGGCTCTTTTTGGTTCATGGATGAATGAATGAATGGATGGATGGATGGATGGATGGATGGATGGATGGATGGATGGATGGATGGATGGATGGA
>BSAI01000015.1:1344215-1357499 GCA_036245035.1 Adrianichthys oophorus | reverse complement strand
CAATCAATCAATCAATCAATCAATCAATCAATCAATCAATCAATCAACCAACCAACCAATCAACCAATCGATCGATCAATCGATCGATCAATCACTTTCATTTGCAGAACACTATTGAAATGCTTTGGATGATTGTCAAAATTATAACAAAACTAAAAGAATTAAAATAGAAAAAAAGCATTGGCAAAATTTGACCCCATAGGTTCCCTTGGTTTAAAAAGCAGAAAAGGAGAACTTATTTCTAGAACCCATTTCTACAGAAATACTTTAAATTTTACAAAAAGTAGTTAGAAGAAATACAAAAATAAATTTAATCCTACACTTTTTACTCTTTTTAGTTTAGAAATGTGACATCCACCCATCCATTTTCTTGAACCGTTTTGTCCCTTTCGGGGTCACAGGCTTCTGGAGCCTAACCCGGCCACTCTTGGACGATGACAGGGTACAACCTGGACAGGTCACCAGTCTGTTGCAGGGGCCACAATCACACACCGATGCACGCATTCACACCTACATTACATTACTTCCATATTTTTTGAAAAGCTTATGATTATGGCGCCGGTTGTCCCATCATGCATTGGGTCTCTTTCCTGTCACTGCCCCCTAAGGTTAGTCATTTTTATATCTTTCTGTCTTTGCGGCAGGAGTTCCTTTGTTTGTGTCTTTCTCTTCACTGTCCTCACTAACTGTCATCACAAAGGGAGGTTTGGTTGTTTTTAGTGTTGCTGAAGGGTTTTCTGTCACCCTTGCATCTCACAATGTCCTTTTTTACTGGAAAATCATCATTGAATCTTCTGGATCCTTCAGATATTTTTAGGGGTCCAGATCAACTGCTCTGCAGTTGTCGCTCTCAGTGGTAACTTCTGCATTTGTCGTGGTTAACTTTTGCCTGAAAGCACAAGAAACTACTTTTATTTTATAGTTTAGCTAGTTTGGATGTTGTTAGGTGAAACTCGTCGTGTCTTGAAGCCATGAATTATTCACTCTGCTCTTCGAGGTTTAGTTCATGTTCAGAAAGGATCGTCAAACATGCTCTTTGTGTTCAGACAAGGTCTTGGTCATATTTGACACTTTGCCCGGAGGTCTCATGGTTCTCATAGTAACATGTCAGCCACATTTTTTGAGAAAGGAAATATTGAACCTCAGGTTTTGTGCAGCTTCAGAAGAAATATGTGAAGAAGAAACTCAAGAAAATTCACTGAATGTTTTGAAAGATATATGGGTTTTCAAAGCAGCACAAATACTGAGGGAACTTTTTAAAGTTTCATGTCAGATTTTGATCTTTGTGACATTTGAGGAGGCCGTGATTCCAACTTCCGTTACTAAAGTTCTCCAGCTTCCCTTTAAATGACCTGAGATGACTCTTGAGTCAAGAAAGATGTCTGAGCGAGGGGGCAAAACACACAAAGGCAAGCACACAGACACAAATACAGGTGGAAGTAACCGTGGTTCTTATCAGGTTACCCCAGCTGTGCTGTCGTACTTCAGCTTCCACTCGCTGCCCGTCTCCTAAACTCGGGGTGTATAAAATTAGATTTAACATCGATCATTTTCCGCCCTGAAAGAGGGCCCTGTGTCACGGCTGCCAGGGACAATCCCTCACCCGCCACCCGTCCGCCTCAACTCCTCTCTCCATCCGTCAGTCCTGGGTGAGACAGAGACAGATGGAGGGAGAAGCAAAACAAGCAAGGAATGAAAATGACAGAGGGGAGTGGCAAAATGGCAGAATGGAATGATGGGAAAAGAAGGAGAGAACAGATTAGAGGCTGGAGGGGAAGAGGTCAGGAAGACGAGTAAAACAACAGACATGATGAGAGCTATTTGACACTTGACCCTAATTTCCCAACTACTGTGAGAAAAAGTGAATATTTATTCTCTAACCACAGGTTTACCTCAGCAGGAGAAGAAGAGGGGAAATAGTTCCCATGTTAGTTGTCGATGTAAAACCTCTTTACAAAAACTTTCAATACACAACTCGCCTAAGGAGACTCACACATCAGTATGACCACTGATGTCTTCATTCAGAATGTCATCACCTCTCAACATACCATTTAACGCAGGACTGGGATAAATTCATCCATGAAGGGGTGAAACTGGGAGGACCCATAGGGTCAAATTTGGCCCCTTTTTTAAAATTTATTTTTTCATTTATTATTTTTATTTTTTTGTCTCTGTTAATTGCTGATACCCAAAATGCACTTACGACAAAAAAAAGGCAAATTTACTTTGAAAGCTCAGCAAAAAAATGTTTTTGGGTTCTCTTGATCAGAACCAAAGCCACAATAATTTAGACAGATGTCCACAAAACCCTGTGAGCATAATACTGTCCTTGTGTATTTGTTTAGAATATGAGAGAAACAGTTGATTTGTTGAGTTAACATATTAAACTGACCGCTTAAAAGACTCACTTTAATGAAAATTTGTTTTTTTTGTCCTTGTGGCATTTTTCTGATGAAGAAGGAGAAATTACATTTCTGAATATTTCTTTATACAAATTGTTGTGAATCAGTAACAGACCTGAAAAAGTGCATTTTTGTTATGCAGAAAATATGCAGGGGAGGGGGCCACAAGCTCCCTGCTTTGTGCTCTTGGCAACAGGGTTAATGCACGCCAACAGTCCTGCTCACAACTCAGAGGTACATTTCCAAAGAACTCTTGTTCTGTTGCTCTGCTGACAGGATGTCCCAGGAAACGGCACACATTTGTTTTATTTTGACTAAAAACAGCATAGTCCTAGTTAAAAGACAACTGGGAACGCTTTGAAAACAGATCAGAAGATGGTTGGAGTGGGACTTTAAGATGTGACATGCCATGTCGCTTTATAAACACGACAACACAAATGTAGGTTTTAACTAAGACAAAGCAACATATAATGTTAGTGCTCATCAACATTACAGGGAAATGTAAATCACAATTCAAAAAAAAAACAAAAGGTGAAAAAACGTTTGGTCTCAGAAAAAAGTGCTGTTCTTTGTCGGCTGTTCAGCCATTCTTTAAAAAAACACGCCATAAAGCGTGGTTTCCTCTGTGATGCCACTGCGTCCTCCGCAGTTCCAGCCTGCAGCCACACTGCCAGCTCACTGGGCTGTGCTGATCCCATCCGTATCCTTGTTGTGTTTGTGAGCCATGGCTTTGCCAAATGTGAGGAACATTGATTTTTGTGTCCTTGCACCCAGCAGGGACGGCAGCATCTTCACTCAGAGGTTCCGGCCTCTTTGCTGAGGCGATATTTTTGAGTGAGTGCGGTAATTAAAACATTAAGATCCGGCAGATCGATTGGACCAGCGTTATGATGATTTTTTTCCTCTGTCACTGAATAAACATTTGACTCACTTTCTGTTCAGTTATTTTCTGAAGTATCTTCTTCATTACTGTCTTAATGGCAGTTCAATAACTGATTCCATTACCGTGATCTGGGGATGAATTACATCAACAGCACAGACTGGGGGTTCGAGGGGGGGCAGCCAACTATTTGTACAAAGAGGCCATTGGAGGCATGACAATGGTTTCCCTCAGGGAGAAGTTACCGTAATGACAAACCAGACGGTTAAGTCTTCATGGCCTGTTCTCTGACAGCGTTATGCTCCTACACTGACTCCATATTGTGTAATGTGGTGAAGCTGAAGGGTCAAAATCAACCGTGCGGGAACTTCACCTCCAAACTGTTTGAATGTGATGTGAAACGAAACTTTTTACTACACCAAGTAGTTTGTATGTAAATCTATAGAGTGATTTTTCGACAATATATGGTAAAACATTGACAGATAGGTGGTCAAACTGAAGGTCATGTTGCATATTAAAATCCCATCAGGCCAAATGTAAGAATCCTGATCCTAACAGGCTATCTGTACAAGTATACAAGAAAGCACAAAAAACATTTTATTTATTTTCAATAGTAATTATTTAGTTAGTTTTGTTCAACTTTTTCACTTACTTTCTAAAATAAACAAGAGGTCAATCCAAACATGATTATGGCCCTCGCCATTCAGTGCCGCTTGCCAGGCCCTCCCCAGCTCTGTTCTGGCCCCATCTGGGCTGAGCATTCATTCATTCATTTTACACCATTTTTATGATGTTATGCACCACTTAAAGAGGTCACTTGAGGTAAAAGATCAAACAAACCATTTTTATAAAGTCACTTCTCTCACAGAGTCTGTGGTTGTGTCTGAATCTGCATTTCCAAAATCCAGAGTCCTGGGAATTTCCCAAAAATCTCTACAAAAAAAGTGTGCATGAATGCTCAAGAGGTTTCCAGAAATAGACCACAAAGCTAATTTTCATTTGAAAAAAAATGTATTTACATTAATTTTTTATAAATCATTCAAGTTTTCATCATCAGAACACAGTAAATTCATAAATAGTCTTTGTAAAATGTTCATATTTTCAATATTTTCAAGGATTTCAGCGTTTAAATTCTGTCTTTGGCTGTGGACCTCGGCTCTGGCTCCTCTCGCATCCCCAGCTGCCCCACAGTTTCATCTGGATGAAGCGCATCTACACTATTCAAACAGGTTTTTGTTATTTTAACATGTTGTTGTTTTTGAATGTTGTTGTATATTGCTGAGGTGGAAGACGTAATGTAAAAAAAAAAACCGGAGGGAAAGTTCCCGGCCATCCCCACACCAAGACCCCTGCCGAAGCAGAATAATCCTAATTTTTTTTAAAGATATTTTTTCTTTATCGCAAGTTATTCTAGTTATAAGCTGACCAATCAGATGCCTCAGTTAAAGCATGTGGTGACCGCTGGCCTCACCTCAAACGTTTGATTGACAGATTCTCCCAAGCCTGCTGTCAGTGGGAGGGGTGTGGAGTTCGAACAAGCAGGAACAAGCTCACTCATGATTGGTGACAGTAGTTCCTCTAGAAACGTGACTCAGACCGACTTGAACCAATCACTGTCAACGGGTTGCAATATGGCGGTAGACATTTAAGGAAGTGACAGAGAAAGCTCTGGTCTGATTTTGTGATAGCCGGAGGTAAGGTATTTCCAATGGGTGACGTCAACACTATGTCATGTCTAGTTATGTATACACATAGAACCCAGACCAGGGCCCACAGAACCGCCACATGAGCCCCCAACACCTGAGAGCAGTGAGGCACAGGAGGACAGAGAGTGCAAGCCCTAGCCCACCCAGAAGAGCAACCCTCCCATCGCAACAGGGGGCCCAGCGGGGCCCTACCTCCAAGAGCCCCTCCACTCCAGACAAGCCGCCCACCACCACTCAGGAGTTCGGAGCATCCCTTCCCCCCAGCTCCAGGTACGAGCCAGGGCCCCCCAAGGGAGACGTGCCCCCAAGCTCCAGACAATGGTCATGATCAGGGCCCGGCGGTGGCCTTGACTGCTACTGGGTGAGCAGGAACCACCATGGCATGAGCCGAACTCTAAAGATTCTGAGCTGAACTTTGCTGACCTGGCAGATGTTTTCTGAGCCTGCCGTCTTTCTGGTTGAATATTTTTTTGTTTTTGTAAACAAATTTACAAACAACAAGTTAAAGACTTTCTTAAAAATAGTAATTTTCCTTTTTTCACTGTGCAGAAAATCTTGTTAAAACTAACAATTAACTACATGTTCTGCATTCTTAGATAACCTTCAATAACGTACCATGATGAAGCACATTCACCCACCTTTGTCTTTAGTCCTTCAGTGATAGCAGAGGCATTAATGTCATCTCCACACTCTAAATCTGTGTTTCTCAGACAGGTCCTGCCCCTCATGCTGGAGACGACAGAAGGTGAACTGAGGTGGTAAATGATGAATGTCTGCCTGCAGCTCACACAGAAAGACAGGAATGCACATATATACCCTCTTCCATAGACTTTTCATTGAAAGTGTTCGCTGGAACATGCATTGCAGAGAGCGATGTGAACGTAGCCTAAGACAGAGCAAGAGGATAAAGAACTAAAATGTATTAAAAAAAACAAGGATTATTGTTGTCCATTTCAATGTTTTTATTGGTATACATTAACAAAACAGGAGTTAGATTTTTTTTGTTTTATTATGGGGAATTAATGGTTGGAAAATGTTGGAGAATCAGAAGTTTTCATCACAGAAAAAGGACCACTCTAATAGTTCCTTTATTGTGATAAAAAAACGCTGGTTTATGATCAGATGTCTGCAAAGGTCCAACGTATAATTCAATATCATAAGTGAAAAGTTCTATTCATGGTAAAAGTCCTTTCATGACAAAAAATACATATTTTATTTATACCTGTACAACAAACTTTTTTGGTGACATCTTTCCTTTTTCTATAAGCAAACTAAGTTAATTTTGAATTTTTTTTTTTTTTAATCTCTGTCCTGTTCCTTCTTGACCCGTTCTCCAGTACCCATCAATCTTTAACTGTTTGGGGACACACTCATTTCACAGGTCAATTAATTTTAATCATAGTGTGTCAATTTAATCTGGCTTCAAACCACTAAATGGACAGTTTGTGAAAATCTCATTAACCTTCCCATTTCCATTTTGCTCACTTCATCAGAAGGGTGCCAGAGTGGCTCCTTATTTTTTCAAACCCCAGCTTTTTCTGTGGTTGAACAGGTTACTGCTTTTGGGTTGTATCATGAAAAAAGTCACCTGGGATGAAACGTCTTTTGACTGTGATGGTGTCTTTGAGAGGAAGTCCTCTGGCTGGAGTTTAAAAATGTTAAACAAAAATGTCAATTTAAATGAGTTTTTTCAAAGGTTTCAGCTCAGATTTGAAGGTGTTATTATGCACTCAAAAATATCACCTGTCGTAATCTGTCTTACTCGAAATCCACTTTACTGAGCTTCTCTTTGACTTTCTGGTGTCATAAAACAAACTGATGGACAGCGAACCATTCATGGTGTACCCCACCTTTACCCAACAGCAGCTGGGTTGGTTCCAGCGACCCTGTGATCCTTAACAGGGAGAATAATTCAACCAGAAAGGCAGCAGGCTCTGAAAATGCCTGCCACCAAAACCTGCCAGGTAAAGCCAACTATAGTTCAAAAACCTTCTTCAGTGATGCTGCAGAGTGGGATTAAAAAGGAAGGATAGATGAGTGGTATGGCCATGTGTAAATGCCTTCTTTTCTTGTTCAGTACTTACACCACCATCATCCAACACAGTTTGCCCTCAGCTTCATCACCAACTCACTAATCTTTGTAAAAAACAAATCCATTATTTTATTTCTTGTAGGATTGGGCTCAAAGAAGATATGAACGAGCTTTTGGTGCTCTTAATTCATTCACATTATCATTTTTCAGCTTTGTTCATGATGAAAAGTGCTGGAAAATTCTGTGCTATTCCGTGTCTTTAGGCTAAATCAGGTCTTTTCAGTGGAGGTTAGACACACATCATTAGTCCTGCCTTTTACTGTAACTGCAGCTCACTGCTCTTTATTTAAGACGTTTCACTGCACTTGACAGACAAAATCAAGAGTGCCAGACTGCTACACCTAAGAATTCATTATTTGGACTTTCTTGTCATGGAGAGTCTATAAGATGCAAGCTCATTTGTGTGAGAGGCAAGCACAAAGCTGTGCAGGCCAACCCCACCACCAGCCAGCACAGATTTTTTATCTCTAGATCTACTCCCAGCTCTCTTTCTTCACTCAGCAAAAAAGAATATTAAGGCTTCAGGGAAATAAATGGTCAGATTGGCAGGAAATTCTATGTTCCATCACTACTTATGAGCAGTAATAGTTAAATGTGTTTGTAACGCTACTTAAAAACGATAGCCCACTATATTTTCAGCTGTTTTTTAATCTTCTTTTCTGGTTGCTAAGAATTTTAAATAATTTTTGCCTAGACTCTGGATTTGACTAATGACATGTTTTCCTTTCCAGTCTGAAGACTTACTTTGTCTGAAGACAATTACAATCTGACTTGGACATGTAAAATAAGGACTTGTGAGCATCTTTTAATGTTACATGGGTGACGATGGTAGTAAGTATTTTGGGCCAAGCTAATGTGTTTTACACTTTCCTTGTACATACAACACACAAGGGTGTGAAAATGAATTAATGTAATGGATTTAACGAGCTGCTAATCAAGCTAAAATACTTTCTCTAGTATCTTTTTCACTGGAGTGTTTTCGTATCACATCTTGTTCTAGCTTCTCTGTTGGAGACTTTTCCATCAGTGAAACAATTTCTTCAGAGCTTAAGTCATTTGGCGTGAAAGCCGTTGAGTGTAGCTGCGCTTTGTTTGCTAAATGTCACCAGATGAAGTGGGCCTCCATCACCACAGCACACCACCATTATACTGATAAGGTTTACAGAGATAAAATAAATTTGCTTTTCTGCCATCTGTCTCTGCCAGCTACCCATGAATTCTCATCACTTCCCTCTCTCCTCCTACACACTGCCAACATACATTTTTTTCTTTATAAAGTCTGAATCTTCTTTGCAACCCTGCTCCCCACCGTTCTTTGTTTCGCTGTCATGTAACAGCTGGTCGGGCAGCATCCTTCAGCTTTCAGTGGGCTGACAGCAAAGGCAAAAGCTGGGAAATTGGTTTTTTTTCCCCATTAAGTCGCACATGAACATTTTACCTTGCTTTCATTTTCAGTGTGTGTGTGTGTGTGGGTGTGCGCTCTTCAACAAAACAGTGACTATTGGTGATACACAAAGAGAAAAAGACAAAAAAAACCTGTATTTTATGCTTTCTGTTACTACTTGCATACAAGTGTTAGTTGTTCAGGTCACTATAAAAGCAAGAATTTTGTCGAGACAATTTTAATGAGTCTTAACAAGTTACAAAGGGGAGGAGCCTTGGAATTTTCTGACATGGTCCTGACAGGCCTATGTTATAAAGACCAATAATAGTTAACAAAAGCTACACAGATGACACACAGATATACTGTATATTCATTGTAATGACACCAGGAGACCGAGGCGCTGTACAGGCTCCTGGTAAACACATTGAAGACATTTTTGATGGGATGTGACACAATTTTCTTCAGTTAAACAAAAACAAAACTGAGGTTTTTGTCTTTGGGGCTAAAAGTGAAACAGTTGGAGGTAGCTACAGAGCTTCAGTCTATTCATCTAAATCCCACCAACCAGGACAGAAACTTGGGTGTAGTGATGAACACATACCTATATGTTGATGAACACATTAAGGCAGTTACAAAATCAGCCTACTATTGTCTTAAAAATATTTCTCCTAGATATCTCCTGCTTCTGGTAACGCCAACATGAACCAGTGGACCATTTTTCATGCAAAAATCCCAAGTTAAAGTTTAAATAAGCCATTTTGTAATCTATATCCCGATTAAACTCATCGCTTCCACTGTCCTTCTGGGGTAGGAAATCTGAACTTTTCTTTGCCTTGCATTCCAACACCATCATCTCATCAAGACCTGTTTTAGTTGCTCACCTTGAAAAAAAGTTAATAAGTAATAACATTTTAAAGCTGTCTTTTTAGTTCAAATCCTAAAAGTTTTTACTTTTCTTTTTTACTTACTTTTTTTTGTATTTCTTCAGTTTCTTCCTTCAGCTAGAATTTGTGGCTTCCTCCAACAAGAAGAAATTGTGAGGCTGATGGCTTCTCCATCATCCCCCTCTCTTTGGTATAATTCCAAAAAAGTATGATTGCCACAGCGAATCTTGAGTACACTTTTGTTAGTCTCTGTTGAATGATAATGACGGGGAGTCACGCTGACCTTGTGAATGTATGGGATCTGTCCTCACAGTTTGTTTGAAATTGTTTTGTGGTTCTTTTTCAGGGAAAATGGGGAATGCTTCCACTGAAATGAACCGGCAGCATCACCCCTGACTCTGAAGGGAAATGATGAGGGGATGTCATTAGGCAGACAGATGTGTTTGAAAAGATTTGTGTCTGCTGGAGGGATTGTAAAATGAGATATTCGCTGTTAAAAAGTAGTTTGAGAATTCAAGGCAGGAGGGAGCAGAGAAAACGAATCACTGCTGTCACTAAGATACTTGAGAGTCATTTCATTCAGTCATTTCTTAGTAAGTATATCGCCTTTGATGCCCTTTTCTTGTGGAGAGGGTAGTGCATCCTTTTTGAGCCTCTCTCAAGATGGAGGATGTGCTTTCATCAAAGTATCATCTAATTCAGGCTGTCACCTTCTTAATCAAACACTGAGACAGAGACGTGTCCAAACAAAATTTAGACTAATTCATGCCATCCTCTCCCGGAGACTCTTACAGTCTTCTACTTAAAGATGTACACCGATTTCATCAGTGTTTCCATACACTGGTGTCTACCATTCTCTTGAGTCCTAGTTTGATTTACTGAACCACCAGCAGTCTTTTGCACTCTTCTTACAGTATTTTATCTAATGTTTTGTTTTAATACTAAAGGCTTTTTGTGTTTTTGCAAAGCCCTTTGAGTTTGCTTCTGAGTTTAAAAGGAGCTCCACCTCATCATATTTAGTAACATTGAAAAGCCCCAAATAACCTTTGTAGATGAAAAAAAAGGAGTTCACTCAGTCGCGTGCAGTGATTCCGAGATATTCAGGTTTAGAAGTGTCCTCTACAGAAGACACATTTGCATTTCTGTTATGCAGGAGGTCAAAGAGGATCAGACTGAAGCAGCTTCAGATGGACCTCAAAGTTCCAAAGTCACTGAAATTGTTCACTGCAAATGCAAATGCAGAATCTAGTGAAAGCAACATTAAAGTGATTGAAGTACAAAATTACATGAAGGGTTTCAAAACTGCATCAGAACTGCTGGTTAAGAGAGGAAGCAGTGAATTTAAATAAACGTCAAAGGGGTTTTTTTTTTTTTAAAGAAAAGTCAAAAGAATAATTTAAAAGTACAAAAGTTTTGTGTTTATTATTCCTTTGGGCCCTGCCTTTGCCCAACAGTTGCCAGGACAGGCTTCAGCAACCCTGTGACCCAAACTTGAAGACACTTGGACACTGGAGGTCCCAGTGAACCACAAGGGTTCTTGTTAGATGGTAGTCAGGAACTACATCTGATGTTTACTGTGTACTCTACCATATCCACTGTCCCTTTAATTTTCAAGTGGAGTCACCTTGTAACATTTGACTTTTACAATTGAGATTACAATGAAGTCACAGATAAAACCTTTTTAAACCTCACAAAGAACTCTGTGTAGTCGTACTGCAATTTTACAGTACTCTGACATAACTCTTTCTAAGTTGGTGTATTTTTTTGTGGAATTTATTTTTACCCTTTCAAATTCTATTTTAATTGTTTAACCTCTTACATATGTTTCCCTCAAATTCCCTTTCTTTTGGGTGAGGCTGCAAGTTGAAGCATCAAGTGATGCTATGTTTGTATGTCACTGGAGATTGTGCTCATATAATTTGCCACTGACAGAGTTGAAAAAATGCCGATGAAAATTATTTAAAAATATTTAGTTAGAGAGCCAGGCACAAAGTCAACTCCTTTGTTATTAATTCAATATTTTTACATTTTTACTAACACAATATAGTGTGAGTAATGGTTAGATTGAAGCCTGAAATATAAAAAACTGCCTCTGTCACCCTCCATGGGTGGTACCTCACTCCAAGCAGGGGTCCTCACCCAGAGGCCTGGGAGCTTGAGGGTCCTGCAGTCTCTTAGCTGTTCATATCACTGCACTTTTCTGGACTCAGATGTCTGAGGTCTCTCCAGGGATCTCCTCCAGTTAGGGGTTACAGCCCCGAGGGCTCCAGTTACCACGTGCACTACTGTCACCTTCACCTTCCAATCTTTCTCCAGTTCTTCTCTGAGTCCCTGGTATTTCTCCAGTTTCTCATGTTCCTTCTTCTTGATGTTACCAGAGCTTGGCTTTGTATTTATAAGAGCTGTGTAGCCCCTCTCCGTTTTTCATACACATAACATGTCGGAATACTCTTTTTTATATACGCAAATATTCACGTAGCTGTATAAATAGGCTTATAGTTGTTATTTACTTGAAATAAAACATAAAAAGATTAGTTTTTCTCAGTTATTTACCATTACAATGAAAAGTTACGACACTAGGTTGGCATGACGACAAGCAACCCTGCTTTACGGCAGGCATGTGTTTGGGTGGCTTGTTGTTAGCCGTGTAGCTAAACGTAAAGCCTCATTTTTCACCTTTAATTTCTAACAGATCGTGTTATATTGTAAAGTTTACAGCTGGATAAATGGATGTAGGAGAACTTTTAAACTATCAGGTACGAAGATGTGTAGCGTTTTTAGCCTTCGGTCATTCATTTGACTGTAGCAGCTTCAGCTCCTGACTGACACTAATGATTGCACTTCAGCTTTTTCTTGCTTTACTGTGTAATTTTAAAAGTATGTACTTGTCTTTTTATTTATTTTTATTAGTATGGATATTAAGTTTGCTGAACATAATGGAAAAGATCGCCCTCAAACTCGGTAAACAGTATTTTAGCGCGAAAACTATGTTAGCTTGATCACTTCAGTGCTGCTGCCTAGAAAGGATTTTAATTAACTATAAAATCTAACTATTAATTTGTATTTGGAGTTTACTAAAAACAAACTAAAAGAACTAGTCTTAAGAAAAATCTTTAAACTGTGACTTTGTGTTAAATGTCTTAAATCTTGGATGTTCACCCCTTAAATTAGAGCGTCTTCTGAATAAAAAAGAACATGAAATGAAATGATAATCTGTTATTTCACCTGTAATACATTTGATTATGTAAAGTTGATGAAGGATGAGAGTAAAAACTTGCTGCTGTGCCGTTTGTCCACGTGCACTTTTAAATTTGACCAACACTTTAAATCACTACAGCAATGCTGAAATCTGAAAGCTGTAAAAGTTGCCATTTTATGTTTTAAAAATAAGTATTTTCAGGTTTTTACAAATTTTGTAATCAGTTCTTGAATCTTCTGTTAAATAATTAAAACGTGTAATGATACTGGACTTCACTGACTTAATTTTGCTGCAGCTTTTACAAACAGGAGCATCATAATTTAATATGCTAATGTGATGAATAACACAACAGAAGTTCAATTGGTAAACCACATGGAATTATCCTGACATATCTTCATCACGTTCAGTCGCTGTGCTCCTCATTGCATGTCATCATGGCTTTTTCCCCTTTTAGCCTGATCGAGGAGCAAAACGTCCCAGGGAGGAAGATGGAGGAGCAGCAGGAGGAGATGATGATTCCAGAGGAGGGAAGCAGCACAAGGGACTGGGTTCTCGGGAGCTGGCCAGACATCGGGAAGCTGGAGCGGGAATGGAGGGTCGTACAGACTTGTGGGACGGTGATGAGCAGACTGGAGACAAGAAGAAGATTCTGGAGAAACTGATGGACCAGGATGAAGAAGAACCCGAGGTGGGGAAGTTGCATTTATTTGCGCGTAACACCCGTCCGTTGCCACCCC
>BSAI01000015.1:1290530-1344115 GCA_036245035.1 Adrianichthys oophorus | reverse complement strand
AACTTCCCACAAACACCACTAATATAAAATTCAAACAAAAAAGAGAAGAAAGAAATATACACTTATCCCCCCCCCCCCCCCCCCCCAAAAAAAAAAAGTTTTATGTCTGTAGCTAAAGCGACTTCCATGTTTTAATCACATGGACAATTTGATCTTCTTCAACTGCTCCTTAGGTGGAAAAATGCTGCTTTGTATTTAAAGCAAGAAATTCCAAAAGATTATGCATGAGAGTTATGTCTTTGGGATTTTGTAGAGATGCATCTTTACTGTCAAAGGACAGGAAAAATGAACATTTGCAACACAACATTAATTTGAAGGAGTGTGATACTATTGATTCTTTTCTACTGCTGTTTCAGCAGAGATGAATTGTTACATTGTTGCCATGACTACTTGACTTCTCCTAACAACCACATGGTAAGAATTTGACAAATCAGAGAAGGAAGTGACTGATAACTAATAAATGCTGTGTCTCCATGTTTAAATGTTCATTGTGATGAAACGGCAGCATTTTAACTTGTTTAGACTGTTCATTTTTCTGTGGTTTATTCTGAGGATGACAAGTGTAAACATGAAACAAATGTCAAAAACAAAAACTTATTAATGTGGATGTAACCATCATTTAGTCATTTATACCAGATTAAAAACAAAAAAGATCATGAAGAGACAATTGTGTACCTGTTTGCTGTTAGACTTTTTTGTGGCGTTAAATGTCTTAGCTGGAAGATAAAGCTCTTAAATTAGAGTACAGTGGAAATGCAGCTGCTTCAGAATTTCTAAAGGAGTCCAGGAACCAGTGTTACCATATTGCAGTACAATTGAAGACTGCACATTGATAATTCATTTCATATTATCCACACTGCAGGCATTTAAAAAATTTACTCTGTCAAGAGCCTCTCAGATAGCTCCTCTTTTCCATAATGTCAGGCAGTTGAAATGTCCTAACTGGTCATTATCTGTCTAGCACTTTGCAGCTTTTAATGCCTTCAAGAGGTCAAATGCATCCCTTTTTTTGTAAAATGTGCCTAAATTCCCCCTAATTGACAAAAAAATAATATACTCCACTCACACGTTTAATGTCGCAGTGATGGCTCTTTGGTCCTGCAACAGCTGCTTCAACGTAAAAACATTTGTCCTTTTTTCCTTCTCGATTTTCTTCTCTCCTCTTACTGCTGCTGCCACCGTGCCGTCTGATGCTCCTCGGATCAAAAAGGCGGAGCCAGTTGATGAAAGCTCAGTGAAGAAAATGATCTTGACCTTTGAGAAAAGGTCATACAAAAACCAGGAACTGCGGATCAAGTTTCCTGACAATCCTGAGAAGTAAACATGCTCTTTCTTTCCTTTTTTTACATTAAAATATTTGTTTATACACTCTTTTCTTTTTCAGAAAACTTTATTAAATTTGTTTCCAAACCAGGTTCATGGAGTCAGAGCTGGATCTGAACGACATCATTCAGGAAATGCACGTGATCGCCACCATGCCGGATCTCTACTACCTGCTGGTGGAGCTTAATGCCGTCCACTCCCTGCTGGGCCTTCTTAGCCATGAAAACACAGATATCCTTCACATGAATTTTGACTTCCTAACTGGTTTGTGTCAGGGCTGTAGGAATGAGCTCCATTAAAAACTGTAATACATCAGAGATTTAGACGCTCTGTAAATTATTCTAAACATTGATCAGCGTAGTTGAGAACTAAACGTACAGCCAAACGAACTTTAAACAGCTTTTAAAAATAAAGGAAATGAGAAAAACTTTTTTCAAAATAAAGGCTTTTACAATTTTTTGGATTTGTTGGCTCTTATAAAGTAAAGAAAAACTCAGCAAAATCGGTTGCGGTTATTAATTAAATAGACGGAATTTCTTTTTGAGACGATATAATAACAGTCAAACTAAGACTTTAGGGCTCACCCATATCACAGATCACAAAAGCAGATGGATTTTGAAGAGGTATTTTACATATTTTTTTTCCTTTTTCTGTTTTGTGATTTGCAGTGCTGTTGCCAGTCAGTTATATTGTCCTTAACCCAAAGCACATGTGGCCATCGCAGTGGTGGATCTGCTGCAGGAGCTGACAGACATCGACACACTCCATGAGAGCGAGGAGGGGGCTGAAGTACTCATAGATGCTCTGGTGAGCTTCAAGTTTCTAACAGTCTGTGCTGGTATTGATGTAGCAACACTTGCTGGATCAATACTTAAGTTACTTGGCTTTTGCATCCAACTTAGGCAGAGGAGAATTGATTATTTAGTCTTTTTTAATGAATCAGTTGCAGAACTTCACTTTTCCTTGCTGACATTTAGAGTTTTTGAGGAGACTCTGTTTGCTTAGTAGACGTGTTGTGAAGCCAGTTTCTGTCTGCAGATTTGATTGAGTTTTAAAAAAAATAGATAAAAAATAGGTATAAAAATAAAAATCTGAGTTTCGAAAAGGAAAGTCTTTGCTATTTATTTATTTGTGTATTTATTCATTTATTTATTCACTCATTCATTCATACAATAGTTAAGGCATTCATTTATTTACTCACCAATTCACTTATGAATTTTTTCATTAACAACTCACTCATTCATTCACTCATCTATTCATTAATGCACTCATTCATTTGATCATTTACTCACTCATTTTTTCATCTTATTTTATATCTAATCACGTTTTCATTCACTCCTTCATGCACTCATTCTGAATTACATTCATTTTTTTCATTCATTTACTCACCCATTCATTTACTAATTTATTCATTCTTTTTTATTTTTATTCATTCTTTTTTATTCACTCAGTCAGACATCAATTTTTGTCATCAAGTATCTTCAGCTGATCAGCTCACATCATTCCCATATTATAATACTACTCCCACGGGCTGCTTAGTAGACATTAAAAATGAAGTTAGTGTTTTCTAGTGCTGGGTTGCACCAATACAGCCTTTCAGTTCTGCAGCTGATTACTGACAAAACTCTAAATCCATGTCATGATTCTATTCAATCAGAATACATATTGATCTATTTGGTTGATGAACACTCACGTTCTTCAAGACGATGTTGTCTTGAAGTTCAGTCATCACTTTTGGACTCGTGATCTTGTTTTTTTAAACATTTTACCGCTCATCAAAGTGCTGATGCCAGGAGGTATTGATTTTATATTATATTATATTAAGCCTAATTTGTTTGATTAATATTCTTTTCACATTGCTTGTGATATGAACGGAACAAAAATTGAATTTATGAAATAAAATATCAAACTTTTACATTAAAAAGTAACAGGAAAAAAAGACAGGAAATGTGTAACATGTTAAATAATTTCTAACTTGTTTACCTATATGGTGATTTGTCTTCCCTCCCTAATGCTTGAGAAGATGTACAGGTACAGTCTCATTCATTCACATTCATACACTAATGGTGGCAAAGCTGCACTAACTAGGCCACCGGGAGCAGCAGAGGGTTCAGGATCTTGATACTTTGACACACAAGGGCATGCAGAGCCTAACCCGCAAACTTCCAATGAGAGGATGACCGCTCTCCCCCCGTGCCACAGCCGCCACAACATATGTTGGATACACTCAAATAAAATAAGTGAAGGTCATTTGTTTTGCAGTTGAATAGCCACAGAAACATTCATTCCTCACATGGGGAGAGTGTTTGAGGGCGGTTGGGGTTGGTCGGCTCAATTTGTCTTCACCGTGCGCCAAAACGTCTGCTGCTCTTCTGTCCTTGCTGCCAGAAGGCCAGGTGCTATTCCTGATAAGATAAATCAGAACGATTCACATGACTGAGTGTTCATCTCCTTTCATCTGTCCCAGCACTTTCCTGCAGGCCCTCAGCAAAGAACCCTACTTCTACGTTAGGTTTGTGTCTTTAATCCTGTCTGACTAGTGATGCTTGGTTCCTGACAGATCTTCTCTCAAAGCAGTAAAGTTTTAGACTTTGAAGTGAAATGTCATCAATCTTCCCTTTACATTTTCATCTTTGTCAAGTTTGAAGTGAAATTTGACATCAAATGATATAATTTTAAGAGAGTCAGCTGACTAAAAATGCTGACAGCAAAATTGACAGAAGATGAAACAGCTGACGGAGATAAAACAACAAAGTACGATGTTTGATGAAAAAGAGAAAAACAGAATTCTAAAAAAGGGGTTTTTAATAGTTCTTGATAACGTTCTGGATCTGAACTTCCAAATGCCAGTTGAACTGATCAGAAGTTTTCTATAGTTTCTTTTATGAGATCAGTTTGATTATTTGAAGAAACTTTACTGTGTTTGCAGTTGGAGGGTCAGGTGGTGGCTTTGCTGGTGCAGAACATGGAGCGACTGGATGAGAAGGTGAAGGAGGAGTCTGATGGCATCTACAACACTCTGGGTGAGAACGGCATTTTCTGACTGATAGTCTTTTGAGAGATGCATTAAATGATGCAGAAATGAGGCAATATTCTTTATGTCAAATTCCAAATCCAGCCTTCAGATTCATTCAGTTTGGCTTAAAAAAGATCCAGGGATTTTCTTGCTTTTTGGTTTTGTTAGAAGTATTTTAAGGTGATGCTGTACATAAGTGTAGCGTTATGTGGGTATTCACGCTGTTGGAGTTGTTCGGCTATTTTCAGAAACCTTTTTGGTGAAACTGATATTAGAGTTAATGATGAATATAAATTGTTAAATGAATACTGTTTCATCCTCTGCTTGTTTTCTGTCTCTGACATTTCATCATCCCTGCACACAGTCCATACGTTTGTCACAGTGCTGATCCGCTCACGATCATTTTGGTCTTATAAATCAGTTTTAATCTGCAAACACTGATATTGTACTGATGTTGTTTTTCCTTACATTTTTATAAATATCTCCCAGTATGTTTCCAGGCTTGTTTTTTTTTAGGTATTTTTAACTGGTATTTCTTCAATATTCAAGCATCTTTTGAGGTTAATCCTAACATAACAGTAAAAACGTTGGAAATCTTAACTTGGAAGATATTGAAGATGTTTCTTCTTTAGATTTTTATTAGGGAGATTTTTGGCAAATTAAACAGAAGTTAAAAGATTTAGACAGCAGCTACAAAACCATTTCCCTAATTCTAGAGCCTTTATCAGATTATTCAATCAATCTATGATTTGATGCTTAGTTATCCTCTGTTTGACATGTTTTTATGGATGTAAACCTGTTGATTGTGTTATATATGTGTTATTCTTGCCTGATTGCTAAATTTTTTTTTCAATTTATTATGGATCCCTTATTAGTTGCAGCCAAGCAGTTGTAACTATATTTCCTATATTTCCAGACATTTTTACAAAACTTTTGCATTTATAGATATGCAAACAAAATTAACATATAAACAAGTATACAAAATAAAGTAATATCAAACAATCTTTTAACCCACCACACACACAACCTAATGTAATGACATAGCTACACACTATCAATATATGTTTATTTCATTTCAGTGAAGTACGTTTTTAATGATGATTTAAAAATAACTTTTAGAAGAAACAAGGGATAGATTATATTTCATCTTGGAAACGGTTTAAAGTTTGATTTTGGGTTCAGAGCTGCAGACAAATCCCTTCAGCAAACACTGTTGTCCCGAGATTCCTCTCTTCTTCATTTCCTGACCAACCCTCTCATGGTTTCCCCTTTTTTACTGTTATTTATTCTTCCATAATGTAATGTTACTTTAGATGATGTCATTGAGATCAGCTGTTATTGATGCTTGACTGTCACATGAATTTAGGATCAGGTCTGCTGTATGTTTTTTTCTCTGGATGCTCCACTCTCCATACATGTGTTCATTTTCCTTTTAGGTGACTTTACTTTGACCTGGCCTCTTCCTGTTTTTTTCACCGTCATCTGACTTGATCTGATTTTATCTGGACCAAATGCATGAATAGATCGGAGTTTTTGTCTGAAGTGTTTTGCATGCACACTATACCATGAACACAACTTTTCTCAGATTAGAACAGTGCAGAACAATGTCATCATGAAAACTGCTGTGATAGCTACAAAGTTCTGCTCATTATTTTAAATTCAAAACATGAGAAACAAACATCTGTGAGAAATCTGGGACATTCACTGCAGCAGAATCTCCTGTTCCTTTCTGCACCAAAGATAAAAATAGGATCATTGTTAAAAATTCATAGTTTTAGAAAGTAATAACTCTGGCCTCTTTATTAAAATAACAATGAAAGATTAAAAAAAAGATGGATGGATAAATAGATTAATAAATGGACGATCAGTGGATGGATGGATAGATGAATAGATGAATAAATGGATGGATAAATGAATGGATGGATGGATGAATCAGTGAATAAATGGATGGTCAGTGGATGCATGGATTGAAGGATCGGTGAATGGATAACTAGATGGATAAATGGATGATCAGTGGGTGATGGATCAATGTTATGATGGATGAATCAGTAAATGGATAAATGGATGGATAACTGGATAATCAGTGGATGGATGGATAAATATATGGAGGAAAGTATGAATGGATGAATAGAGGGATGGCTGGATTGTCTCATGTGCCTTGACTCACACATGAACTGAAGTTCCATCCCATTCCTAACCCAAAGAGTCCAATATGATCTTTGTTCACCTTTAGCAGCTTTTACAGCTTCAACTCTTCTGGAAAGGCTGTCCACAAGGTTGAGGAGTGTTTATAGGATTTTTTTTTACCATTCTTCCAAAAGCGCATTGGGGAGGTCACACACTGATGTTGGGGGAGAAGGCCTGGCTCTCAGTCTCTGCTCTAATTTATCCCAAAGGTGTTCAATGGGGTTCAGGTCAGGACTCTGTGCAGGCCAGTCCAGTTCATCCTCACCAGACTCTATCATCCATGTCTTTATGGACCTTGCTTTGTGCACTGTTTCACAGTCATATTGAAAGAGGAAGGGGCCGCTCCAAACTGTTCCCACAAGGTTGAGAGCATGGAATTGTCCAAAATGTTTTGGTATCCTGAAGCATTCAGAGTTCCTTTCACCGGAACTAAGGGGCCAAGCCCAAGTCCTGAAAAACAAGCCAACGCCATCATTCCTCCTCCACTGAACTTCCCACTCGGCATTATGCAGTCTGAAATGTATCGTTCTCCTGCAACCTGGATGCATAGACAAATAGATTGATGATCGATGAATTATTTGATGGATAGATGATGGATGAATGAATCAATGGATGCTGGGTGGTAGATGGATGGATAAATGGATGGAAAGGTTGATGATGGGTGAATCAATAGATGGATGGATGAATGGATTGATGGATAAAGGATGGATGGATCAGTGGATGGATGGGTTGATCATGGATGGATGGATGAATTGAGGATGGATGATGGATGGATAAAAGGATAGATGGATGATGGAATTGCTGGAGAAATTAATAGATGATGAAGGACATAAAGATGGATCAGTGGATGGAACTTAATTGAACTGGTTACAGGAACAATAAAGGCAAAGATGCCTTTCCCAGCTTTCATTGCTTTAATCCTTTTTGTATCAAAGAGATTACTTTAAAAAGCAATAAACCACAACTATTTAAAGCAGAAACTCAACAGCATTCTCTGAAATGTTTTTTTGTATGAACTGAAATATCAAAAACATAAAACAAACTAAAGTTTATTTTTTGCAAAAATGCAGATGTTTTTTTGACACGTGGATGCTAAAGTATCAGGAAATTTCCTCCAGGCTAGAAAAATTACAGCACACTTGTTACATGTGAGTGTAAAGTGTTTGTGTGACACAAAAATCTTGCCTTTTCTGTTTTTTATCTGCTTTCCAGCAGATCATCCTTCTCAGTTAGATGGAAGGAGGAAAAAGTTTAAAGGCTTTAACATTTATCAATAGTTTTGAAAAGAGAATTTCTTCTTTTGAAAAAGACTTTTCTCCACTATAAATGTATAAATGAGTTTGAGGAGAACGTATGGAGCAGCAGTAGCTCAAAGAGGCTTTATCTGATATTCCTATAAATGGGAATTTTCTTCCTGCATTTTTTTGTCTTGAATGAGTCCACTGTGGTTATTTCTTTGTTGCCAGATTGAGGCTGAGTGTCAGGAGAGCTGTTTAGGTGTGTGTATTTGGCACTGTTTGTATTGTGGGAGCAGTACTGTGGCTCGTCCTTTCTAAAGTGTGTATGTGAGTGTGAGGAGGAGAGAGTTATCAAGGGAGCCCTCCAAGGTTGAATAAGCCTTTTGTCTGCTGTGGCTGCTTCTGTTCTGGGCCCGCCGTCCTCCAGGATGCTGTCAGTCTGCTCTTTCAATCACCGATAAAGGCCCTTCTCCTTTCTCCCTAAGCTCCCTTCTTCTCATTCTTCTTCTTCATTTCTAGTGTCTATCATCTGGAGCTTCTGTCTCAGACGCTGTATCTCATTTTAAGTGCCTCAGAAACAAACCGTTTCTCAAGTTCAGTTCTTCCTTTAAAAGGTCATGGTGAGGTTCCCTTTTTTTCATTTTCTTGTCTTAAATGAAGACAATCACACTACAGTGGTCTTCTGAGAGAAGGCAGGCACACTAAGATGATGACCTGTTAAAGACTGGAGCTCACTTCCTTGTTGGAGAAGATTTCTTCTTTTAGACTTAGTGGGGCAAAAAAGTATCTAGTCAGCCACCAATTGTGCAAGTTCTCCCACTTAAAAAGATGAAAGAGGCCTGTAATTTCATAGGTATACCTCAACTGTGAGAGACAGAATGAGAAAATAATCCAGAAAATCACATTGTCTGATTTTTAAACAGCTTATTTGCAAATTATTGTGGAAAATAAGTATTTGGTCACCTACAGACAAGCAAGATTTCTGGCTCTGTCCTCCACTCATTACATGTATTAATGGTACCTGTTTGAGCACAGTATCCACATAAAAAACACCGGTTCACCTCAAACAGTCACACTCCAAACTCCACTATGGCCAAGACCAAAGAGCTGTCTAAAGACACCAGAAACAAAATTGTGGACCTGCACCAGGCTGATTACAAGAACGATGAGCAAAAATCCCAGAACCACATGGGAGGACCTAGTGAATGACCTGCAGAGAACTGGGACCAAAGTAGCAGAGGCTACCATCAGTAACACACTACGTCGCCAGGGACTTAAGTCCTGCAGTGTCAGATGTGTCCCCCTTCTAAATTCAGTACATGTGCAGGCCCGTCGTTTGCCAGGGAGCATTTGGATGATCCAGAAGAGGATTGGGAGAATGTTTTATGGTCAGATGAAACCAAAATAAAACTTTTGTTAAGAACTCTACTCTTCACTTTTGGAGGAGATAGAATGCTGAGTTCATCCAAAGAACACCATACCTACTGTAAAGCATGGAGGTGGAAACATGCTTTGGAGTTCTTTTTCAGCAAAGGGACCAGGACGACTGATCCATGTAAAGGAAAGAATGAATGGGGCCATGTATCGTCAGATTTTGAGTTCTAACCTTCTTCCATCAGCAAGGACATTGAAGATGAAACGTGGCTGGGTCTTTCAGCATGACAACAATCCCAAACACACCGCCCGGGTAACAAAGAAGTGGCTTTGTAAGAAGCATTTCAAGGTCCTGAAGTGGCCTGGCCAATCTCCAGATCACAACCCCATAGAAATCTTTGGAGGGAGTTGAAAGTCTGTGTTTCCCAGCGACAGGCCCAAAACGTCACTGCTCTAGAGGAGATCTGCATAGAGGAGTGGGCCAAAATACCAGCAACCGTTTGTGAAAACTTACAGAAAAAAATGACTGCTGTCATTGCTAATAAAGAGTATATAAGAAAGTACTGAGTTGAACTTTTGTTATTGACCAAATACTTATTTTCAACCATAATTTACAAATAAATTCTTTAAAAATCAGATAATGTGATTTTCTGGATTATTTTCTCATTTTGTTTCTCACAGTTGAGGTATACCTATGATGAACATTACAGGCCTCTCTCATCTTTTTAAGTGGAAGAAGTTGACAATAGGTGACTGGCAAATATTGTTTTCTCCCTCTGTACTTTATACATAATTCAAAAAAAAGATGTATTTTCTTCTCTTTACCTTTAAATACTAAGTGCATAGGTCTGTAGGAGGAACCAGAGGTTCTCGTTTATCACATCTCCTGCTTGCGCAGAACATGTTGATTGTTGAGCAGAGGTTGAACATTGACACCTAATAATCAAGAGTTGGTTTTTGTATAGATGACCTCTTTTTAAAAAGATGTTTTCATCTTCAATGTTTATAGTTGTTTATGTATATGTCCTTTATAGCCATCATTGAAAATATGGCGGAGTTCAGACCAGGCCTGTGTGCCGAAGCTGCCCAGCAGGGACTGATGCAGTGGCTGCTCAAGAGGATCAAGGTGAGAGATATTCCCCGTCCTAACTGCCCTAACAGGTAGATACGGGCTGTCTGCGGGGTAAAATGTTACGATCCTAGACCGTTCAGTGTACCCTTAGAGGGAAAATGTTCATGCGCATTTTTTTTCTGCAGGTATGCTACATATCGTAGTGAACACTTATACAACACGTAAAGGTTAAGTAGGTGAGACACAGATGTGTCATATGGATTTTTTATTTTTTTCAACCCCTCCGAATTCTACAGACTTTACTACGGGAAGAAGCTAGTAGACCCACTTTACTAACAACTAGAGTGTGACATAAAGACTCCGTAGAACAGCATCACCCATAAGTCATAAGTGCGTTCAACTTCAGTTATCCTTACAAATAATTCACAATACATTTTCAACATGCACGACAATGGTACGGTCCATTTTCATGACGTCCTTTGAGGTGGCTGTACGGACCTCAAGGGAACTTCAAGACACACCTGTGCTCCCCTTAAAATCCTCCTCTCACTCCTCTATGACCCTCTACGGACCTGAACGGGTCTACCTCCCCCCGCGCGGGTTCATATAACTTAGACCTTAACTGAGCTGCAGCTTTGATGCTGATGCTAACTCTAAAAATCAGGAAGGTTTTGTCTGTGTTTCTATGAAAAATATTGAATTTGGAGTTGATTACAAACCCAAATCTTAAGCAGAAATATTTCTGCACTCTCATTTAGAGATTTTAACACACTAAATTCATTGTCATGGATTTGACTGAAAAAGATTTAATCGAAAAACTAGCATTTCCACACTTCTGATACGCCACAAAAACGGGGGATTTCTAATTAAAAGATCTGTGTTTTTTTTTTTTTATCAAATCTTGTTCTAGATTTGAATGAGTAAAATCTCAAACTAAACATTTACTAATGAAAATCAAAATGCCCAGGTCTACTCTGTCAGTTTTAAGTGATGCTGCATCTTTTGAAGTTGGTTGTAGATGAAGGAAAAGCTTTATTTTAGAAATGGTCAAGGAACTAAACTACTTAGCCCTAAATAAGATAAAATATATTTTTATTTATTAGTTTATCTGTTATTTTATTTTTTGCCTTTAAGGTTTTTCTTTCTGAATTTATAGACTCCAATACATGCACAAAAAGGGGTCATCTTTGTTTTTGGTGTTTTCCTTCTGCTGGCTGCTTTGAAGAACATAAATGAGGCAACAAACATGTTTAGATTTGTTGTGTAGCACTTGTGTTTGCACTGCATGAGGCAGGATCTGAATGAGGCAGGGCACTGCTTGATGGAGCTAAATCCAGAGCTTCATGCAGAGCACATGGTGGGTTTCTAATTCTCTGGAGAGCAGAGTTTCTCAAGATGAGTGGTAATTAGAACTTGCTCTCTTTCCCTCTCAGGCAAAGATGCCGTTTGATGCTAACAAGCTGTACTGCAGTGAAATCCTGGCTATCTTGCTGCAAAATAATGACAGTAAGTATTCTCCATAAAGGGTTTGTAGCTTTAAAATAAAATAGTTTGTCTTGGACATCATGTTTTCTCTGTTTTTGCACCCTTTTTTGTAACTTTTTGTCTTGGTTGTACTCTTCCTTAGCCCTCTTGTGTCCTCCATCTTATTTGTTATTTTTTCTTTTTGTTATAATCTTTTTTATCTTATTTTCCTTCATTCTGACAACAGAAATGTCCAAGTTTAGTTGGTGTGGTCTCCAACCCTTTTTTTCCTTATAGTAAAATCCACCAGAGAGCCCAAGGACTCTCTGATCCTTGGACAGGTTCTTATTAATGAACAAACCACATTGATATGCAGCAGAGGTCGTGTCTCATTTTACAATCATTTTCATAAAGTCACTAGAACTGCATCTCTTTCTATTTTTGCATCCCAAAAACAGTAAAACATGCTTTATTATAATTAACTATATGCATAACCATTAAACTTAGACAATTCTCAAAAATAAAACTCCTTTTAATTCAGGAAATTGAAATGTATCTTGAATTTTGAATGTTTAAGGTTAAGGACACCTTCATTGGCTGAGCAATGAGGTGTCCCTTCTCAGCAGAGGTGTCGTCCATTCATTTCTGAAAAGGGACACCTCAAAGCGAATTGCCCTGCGTATAACATGGTCAGTTATAAAAGTAATAAATAATCAATTAGTAGTTCTTACATTTTTGTTCAATAATTTTTCACTAGAAGTGGACTATTTGATACGCAGTGTGACGTTTTGTCATGATAATTGTTACCCAGTCTGCACTGACCTCGCTCTGCTGCAACTGCTGTATCAGGACATCAGGATTTACCAGCGTAGAAGAGTGGTATCTGTGCTAAACATCATGCTAAGTCTTAGAAAGTTCACCTTTTATTGCTTTTTTTGTCCAGATGACAAGGCAAAAGTTTGTTTTAAAGAAAGAGAATCCACAAGTCGTTTCCTTGATCTCTTTGATTGAAGAAATATCCATATTATTAAACGTGAAGCATCAAACAAACTGTTTCTTTCATTAATCAATAATAATGACCAGGACTTCTTTTTTAATGGACATCCCACAGCCAATCAGAATTGAGTATTCACCCGTACCATGGTGTAACTACCTTTAAAAGCTTCTCTTTTCTTTCTGTTTTCTTATTTTTTCTGAACCTTTCTGTACTTCCTGCTGCCTCTTAAAGGATATTTTAGGAGCATCTTGACGTAATCTCTGTGTTGAGCTGTTAGCTTGTTGTTTATGTAATTTTTTTTTCTTTTCCTTTTTTCCTTTCTCACAGATACCAGAGAGCTTCTGGGCGAGATGGATGGCATTGATGTTTTACTGCAGCAATTATCTGTAAGGTTTAGTTTTTCTCCGCCCACCACCCTTCATGTTCACCAGACAATGCTTTGAGCTTCACTCTCCCGTTCAGTTCTCAGGGAAGAGCATATAGTGTATGTGTGGCTATGCTCCAGCCAGTAGGTCCATGCCAGCTTCTGAAGATGCTTATTTTAGATGTGCAATCAACCCTTCTGTGACGTTTTCAGAGATAAATCTGATTTGCTCTAAAATTAACTGTAAGCTAATCTAGTTTACCAAGGAGCTTATGATCACATTTTCTCTCATATGTCATTACATGAATCCACATTAATCCATTAAAACAGGCATTTCTGCATTTATTCTTTATCTTAGGTGTTTAAACGTCACAACCCGAACACAGCTGAAGAACAGGAGATGATGGAGAACCTGTTTGATGCTCTGTGCTCCTGTCTGATGCTGCCATCCAATCGAGAACGCTTCCTCAAAGGAGAAGGGCTTCAGCTAATGAACCTCATGCTCAGGTAGGGGCTGCATGCGCCACCAAGTCTAAATAAAGTCAGTTTTTAGACTCAAAGATAGCAAATGTAAAGTTTTTAAGGCATCTAATTCAGATGAACACAGCCCTTGTTCAATGCTTTAGGGTTCACAATTTCATTATTCATTCTGGATAAGTCTCTTATTTTGAAAGTCCTGACTTTCAGACTTGGGTCTAGACTTCGAACTGTCGTTTCACCAACGATCTCTGGGAGCGGTAAGTTCAGGTGTCACCAGAGCGGGCCAGAAAAACTGCAGCTAAGCTAAATGACAGCAGGCAAGAACGCTAATCGACAAGCCAGATGACGCAAGTTTTGTGAAAAAATATTGTTTTATTCAAATGTAGGTTTTCTATTTTGGAGGTAAAATAATAAGTGTGTGAATTAGAGCAGGTAGCTGACACACTTAGTGATACAGGTCACTTCTCTGCCATAAATAGCTACTTGAACTGATAGTATAACGCTGTTCTACTATCAGATGGAATTAAATAGAATGTTTCATGCAATTATTAGTATAGAACCTTTATTATAAAGAAATGGTGGTGTTTGCTCTTGTAAAAAATATTTTGCTGAAGTATATGTTAAATAAGATTTGGCATCAAAGTGCCAGCTGTGGATCATTCCTTTGGTGGGGATTCAGTTTGAGTCATGAATCTAGATTTGCAGATCAAACCACAATTCTTACCATTTCATATATTATGTTTGAATGGTTTTTATATATATGTCTTTGTACTGATGTATGAACATTAAAATATGTATTTGACCACCATAATTTATACTACATCTATTTACCTATTTATTTACCTATTTTCAGCAAACCAAAAATGCCTGATAGTTTGACTTTAAAAATAAAAAAATGTCACCAACACTTTACTTTGAAGTAGCACATTCAGTTTGTTTAGTCGTATATTAGTTATATAGTTAAAATACAACTCATTCAGAAATTTTAGAGTGTTAAAACATTTCCTGAAATACGTTTTTACTATGCTCTGCTATATTTATAAAAATTGGAAATCCACTGTCTCAGATGTCACAAATATTAGTACTCAATTGTTCCAGAAGAGATCGTGAATATCTAAGTACTTGAATATTTGTTGGCGCCCTAGTGCCAGCTGAAGGTTTGAAATCCAACCTTAAATACAATGAATGTAAATGAAATAAATGCAAAGATGTCCTCCTTCTTTCTGATGTACAACAGCAGAAAAGCAGAGAAAACCTTTTAAGTTTCTCCCCTTTATCTGATGTCCTGAAGGTTGTTTATTGGAAGATCTGCAGCTCATTCATACTTGAGTGTTTCTTTGCTCTGACATACAGGGTTCCCTCACTATATTGCAGTACACCATTTGCAATCTTGCTGTTTTGCTACTTTTTGGTTCTATTTTGCATGATTGAATTTACTTTTTAAGTGCATTGTGTTCTGTATCTTGATTGGTTGTCAACCATTGCCTATCACTCTCTTTAATGCCACGTCCCATTTGCAGAATGTCTTCATTTTGCAAATATCATCTTAGTTTTCATTCTATAAAACTGGACTCGTTTTTCTATGGGCTTGAATTTTCAGAGTTTAAACAAGAGAGAAAAGTGTGAAAATGTTTGTCTGTCTGAGAAAAGTGTATAAAGTACACAGTGTGGAATTTTATTGCCTTAAAACATTTATAGAAATCATAAGAAAATAAAGATGTCTACTTTGTGGATTTCAGGTATCATGGTTTTTTTTTTAACGTAACTCCTGCGATAAACACTGTATTTTATTTTATTTTTTACAAAAAAACAAAACAAATTATTAATTTGTGAGATTTTCTTTTTAAGTTTCTGATTTCAATATTATATATTCCATTCAAATATCTTTGGTTTCACCTTGATAAGTTGCAGCTGGAGCTTTCAGTTCATTTTGACTCTGGAACATCCTTCCTGTTGACCTCAGCGAGCTGTCCCCTGGGGTCAGAGTGAACGCTGGAGGAGTTTAAAGAGCCCACTTGCACCACACCAGGTGCCAGGCTAAGATAGGACCCTCTGTGTTGTTTCATTTCTGACTGTCAAACACTTGGATGATCCTCCAACTTCAGCTCAGATCTTTTCTGTTGCTCCTCGCCTGCCTGCTCTCCCTCCTAACAAAGCTCCCAGATTGATCGGATCCATCAACAGTTGGTGGAGTTCAGCACAGCAGAGATCTGACCTTAAAGACTCATCAGAGAACTTCACAGACATTTATGAGAGCGTCTCAGTTGTGAGCCGATCATCACTCCACTAGACCAACAGCTTCAAGACTTTGATCAATATTTCATTATTGAAATGCTAAAACCCTTTTCTTTGGAGATGGAGAGACGGCGCCTTTACTCTTTTTCAGATTCTTCAAATTTATGGTAGATAAAAAAATGTTACATCGTATTTCTTGATGAGTTTTAGTTGCAGGTAAATGTTTGTCCTTAAAAAAAATTGCAGCCGAAATCTTTAAAATCTAAGTACTTTGGATTTAAATACGTTTTTAAAAAAATTCTAGAGCAATTCACTTTTCTTCAAACATTAATTTCAAATTTCTGCTCAGATGTCTTAAAGTTTGGAGGTTCCTCGCCCCTTATAGCTGTTCTTTTGATTTACTTTGATCCACCTGGACTGCCCCCATCATGCTGCTACACCTCAGGCATGACCCACGCTTCACCGCAGGGCCACATCAGACACGTACATGGCGCCGGGATGTTGAGTTACGCCTGCTGTCTAGCCGCTGAATTGCCTCCGTTTTCTTTGGAAAGTATACTGCCTGTCACTCCCCCGTGCCCTCCCCAGCTGTCCATCAAATATAATGTGTCTCTCTGCACAACATTTTTGAAATATGTGTCCTTCCTTGGAGATAAACACTGTCATCTGTCAAAGATGGAAATGGAGGAAGTGACACGGTGACAGACAACTACATTTCCTAGGAGGAGGCGGGAGGTGTGGACAAGTAAAAAGCTGCTGCTTTGGTTTATCATGACGCGGTGCGGTGTTAACCACAGAAACACATACTGGTGCATGTGTTCAGTTAAAAGCCTCTTAAAGACCCACTCCAATGACAGTTGTGTTTTTAACATGTTCTTGTGGCATTTTTTCTGATGATGGAGAACATGTATATAGAAAATTAAGCTTAAAATTATATTTCCGAGTATTTCTATACTCAAATCGCTGTGAATCAGGAGTAGATGGAAACATGCCGTTAGAAAAATGATTACAATTGTGACATACAAAAGACGCTTAGCAGTGCCACAAGCTCTTGGCTCTACCCCATACTAATTAATCCACTTACAGATGAACAGATCCATGGACGTCTTTGTTTTCCTCGTCTGAGCTGGAATCTGGATCAAAACTGTACGTCTGGATAGCTCCAATATTTCTCGCCGGTGTTGTAGTACCGCTAATGTTGTGTTGGGGGTTGTGAGAGACTGTAAGCTAGCAGGAGAACAAGCAAACAAAGAGATGATGGGAAATGAGGGAAGGCTTACTCCTCACCAACAGTAATACTCACAACTCAGAGGTAAATTTCAAATGAACTCCTGCCTCTCTGCAGAAACTATGTCCCAGAAAGTGACCGTTTTTTTTAGATTTTGGCAAAAAACGGCAACATACTTAAAGACCACTTGGAATGGTTTGAAATTAGATCAGAAGATGATCGGAGTGGGACTTTAAATAAAGTACTCTTAACATTAATGTTGGTCTTTTTGTGTTAAACAAAAAAAAATCAGCTGTTTGTGTGCAAATACATTCTTTTATATAAGCAGACGTATTGCAAAATCACATGTAATCTAGATTCTTTTCTTGATCTCAAAGCAGGTTTGTTTGTTTAGCTCTCTCTCCTCTGTTCCTCTTCCTCATCCATACCAAACATCTTGAAACTGCTTTTGATTTATTCCATCTGGTCTCTTGAACACCCAGGAGATCCATGTTTCTTCTCTCCATCACATCCATCAACTCTTTTGTTTTCTTGTCAAAGTTCCTTCATTAAACCTTCTTAAGTCCTTCCGTCCTGTCTTTTCTTTTCTGTTCCTCTCTTCCTTCTTCCACCAACAGTGGTCCAGTTTCCACCTGAACCCTGTAGGTCAGTTGTTAACCCGGATCATGACCGATCCATTATGAAAGTTCTGCTTGTGATTCACAAGTTTGATTTGACGTTGATTTTACATCTAATGTCCTTCCTGTCACAATCTTCTGTATTTACCTGGACTTGGATCCAAAATGTGAAAGCACTGGATTGTACCCCCTTGTGGTTGCATTGGTTGCCCCATATCTAAGCCAGGATTGTACACAATTTATTTCACAATCTTTGGATCTCCAAAAGTTTTTTTTAATGCTTTTAGAAACAAAGACTGTTGTTTGTAAATCAGTATTTAGTAATTTTAGAAAATCACTTCTAAAAGCCAAACACATTGTAGTTTGTGCAACAATGCCATGTGTTTATCACACCTGATTGTTGATTCAGACACTTTGTAAAAGACAACAGACATTATTTTTATTTTTGATTGGAATGAAAAAATGAAAACTGAGGTTGAAAAATATAAAAAAATACAAATGTTAATCTTGTGTTTTAATTCATAGTTCAAACAGATCCATAAGGTGAATTAAAATTCATTTAGTACCTGCATTGGTGTATTCGCTCAAGCTGATGCTTCACGTTTTCTGATTTTTCTCTTACCTGCAGAGAAAAGAAAATGTCTCGGACCAGTGCTCTGAAGGTCCTGGACCATGCCATGATAGGACCAGAGGGATTTGATAATTGCCACAAGTTTGTGGATATCCTGGGCCTCCGAACCATCTTTCCACTTTTCATGAAAACACCTAAGAAGATGAAGAAAACTGGTGTTCCAGAAAAAGAGCATGAAGGTGAGTTCATTATGGTTGCACAAAGAGGAGCAATCTTCAGTCATCTGTTAAACTAAAGACCTTTGGTTTTTCCTTGTGTTTCTTCTTTTTCATTAAACCAAAGAGAAAATGTATTTTGACTAAAAGGATCAAATACGCGATCAAATACGCGTGCTTTAATATTGCTGGTCATTGTTATTCAGATAATTCAGCAAAAGAAAAAGAACATAATGTGAAGCTACTGCTTTGTTCTGCCTCCTCCCCGGGTCCTCCTCCACCGGTGTGTTCAGGTGCTGCATCATCTGCTTGTCAGTTTATATTATCGGCCTAATCTTGATTGATTTTCCCGCCTGTTCTTCTGAACTTCTCTTATCTCTGAGTCAAACATTGAACACATACAAGAGCCTAAAGGGAGACAGGAGAATAGAGACGTATGTCCCTGTTGTACAGGACCAGAGGAAAAACCAGGTGAAAGCCCACCTCAGCTCTGTTTACCTACATTCAGAACGTGAACCACCCCTCCTTCCTGTCTGTATTCAATTTCTTACTTAGAGAGGGGTTGTTCAGCTCTTCAGCGGAGAACAAATTGTCTTCCATTGTGTCGCGTATCACCCAGATGCTCAGTGAATTAACTTTTGACCCCTTTTAGCAGCTGGAGGAGCTGTATGGAAGATAACCCTGCCTGGTGGTGAGAGGCAGACCCCCCTGTCTGCTCAAATCCTGACAAAGCACTTGAAAACAGACGAGCTCCTGCAGGAGCTTCAGAGCTGCTGGAGAAACTGCTTGCTTTTGGACAACTTGAAAAGAAATTAGTTAAACCTCCCTAGCATGATGAGTTCACAGGCAGGTGATACCAAAGAGAAATCTTCAGTCTATTGAGAGGAGGGTCCATTTTGCCCCTGTTTAAAGACCCACTCTGATTGTCTTTTGAGCTATTTTATTAGCATTCCTAGTGGTCTTCTAATTATGATTATAGCGTTTTTGCCAACTCAATGCAAAGAAGATGTGTCACACTGCATTAGGCAAATGGTGGTTACACCGGATACTGACTAGTTTTGAGTCCCCAGACACCCCCTTCCCTCAAGTAAAACAAAATGGCATGTTTCAGAGAGTCTTTTATTGTAGCCAGTCTGAGGCACACCTGTGAAATGAACATGCTGTCTAATTAGCATCTGGATGTAGCACACCTGTGTGGTGGAATGGATTATCTCATCAAAGGGAGAAGTTCTCATCACATATTTAGACAGATTTGTAAACAATATTTGACAGAAATGTTTTTTTGTTTTTGCGGAAAATGTTTCAGATCTTTGAGTTCATCTCATGACAAATGGGAGCAACAACAAAAGTGTTGCGTTTAAATTCTTGTTCAGTGGATGTTCTCCATCATCAAAATAATGCAACAAAAACATGTTATAAACACCAAAAACAACACTTTCATCGGAGTGGGTTTTTAGGAGTGCTAGAAAGCTGAAAATATATTTTTTTAAATGTGTTTACATGATGAGTTTTTTTTATTCATCAAGTATTAAATCTAGACAATTTTCAGGCACCTAAGTCAGTGGCTCCATCACATTTTTCTTTTCTAAGTAAAACACAAAAACCCATCCTGATGATCAGGGAGTGCGAGCCATCCAGCTTTTAATGCTGTCATAGTTGGTTTTGTTTCTTTAAGGCCGTGTCACACTGCCGCTACCTACAATGTACACATATTGCACGGATTAAAATTGGTCATATGTGAATATACGTAGAAAAAGTGAGGAAAGCTGAAGTCTTTTACGTGAAATTTTCACAGATGTATCACAAATGAACCGCGGTCTAAACACCAGAACTCTTAGTTCTCTATTATATGCTTCAGACAGAAGTAGATAGGAAGAAAGAAACTTCCTGTCCTTCTAACGTATTTCCCCTCTGTCACACTCCTTAATCTTTCCATTTGAAACTTTGATACCTTCTAGTACCCCATCTAAAATCAAAATGGTCCAAATCCATGGGGATGTCTTGGTGTTGTGAGTACAAAGGCAGACATAATTACTTTAGAAGAGAAATCTGCATGAAAGTAGAGAAACTAGTCACACAAAAATGACACTTTACAGCTTTATGAGTGTTCCTGTCACAACAATAGCACTTATTTCAGGATCTCAGTTTATTGTTGCATGTACTTTGTCATTACTAGTGAAATGAGATGGTATGATGGAAATTGGTGGCAGCCGGTTGTTATATTTAGGTGGCTAATGATGCGAGCAACTCTGAGAAGGAACAGAAGTAAACAACTAATTTACACGGTGAGGCACTACAGTCCTAGCTCCATCTCTAGCTCTGATTGGGGGTAAAATGTCCTTCTCGTGTGTGTGCCTCCATGCATCTGCATGTTGTGTTAGTAAAGAGGCTGCGGTAGTGAGAGGAGGTCTTTGTTCTGCGAGTCATTTCAGCGCCACACAAACACTTTCCTGCGCTGCCAGTGTCCGAGTCCTGATACTCATTTTCTAATGAATGTAATAAAACGTAATGAGTGAGGCTTGCTGACTGGAAGAGACCTCTGTTAGATAAATGCTGCAGTTCTGATGTTAGCATTTAGAATAAAACAGAATGGCATTCATTTAATAGAAGTGAAATGCCTTTTGCTCATGTAAACTTTTAAAGAAAAACTCTAAAAAGTTTTATTCATACATTTCTTTTTTTTTAGATTATTTTCTCATTTTTGTTTGCCTGTCAAAAACAAAAAAGAAACAAATTTGTTCTCATTCAATTTTTTGTCTTAAAACAACAAAGATCAATTATTACTTTGAGATTATACAAATACAACTATAGATAAACACTTACTTAAAGTTTATTTTAGTTTGAAAAGGAGTGAAAGTCTGAATGACAAACAACAAAAAGGACAAGAGTATTCCTTAGAAAGTGCAGCAGTAATGGCTGTTGATAAAGTTGCGTTTGGTAATGAAACATTCTATTTTACGTTGGAATTTTATGAACAAATTTATAGAGGTTCCAAGGCATGTTCATCCCAGAAAAGTTAGTCAAAAACACAAAATTCATGTCCAACGAACAGAACATTTGTCCAAAAGAACTGAATCATTACAAAAACTGACCAGTCAGGCTTTGTTTGGGAGTTCTTCCTGGAAAAAGCTTCTGCTGAGTAAAAAACATTCAGTAGAAACATGATTGAGGTTCTTAAAATTCAGCTGAGGAAACCACAGGTCTCCAGAAAGAAATTCTATGATCAGATGAGATGAAACTGGAGCTTTTTTTTATTCCACCATTGGGTTGCAGTGGAAAACCACATTTGTAAAGGAATATTGTAGGCGTTTTGTACCAAAGCATGATGTTAAAGCACTGCTGTGTTTGATTTGACCTGTTTGTGCACAATAGTTCTGAGAAACAACTGTGTGAGGTCAGCAGCACACCTCAGTGTTGTTCTGAAGTTGAGTCGTGACATCTGGACTTAGTAGCTTTTTCCTTGAAACGTTTCCCCCCCTCAAGTCCCGCATATTTCCTCCAGGTGGGTCACCCACATTCCTGCAATTGACCGAACAATTAAGGGGAAAACAAAGAGAAACCTGAGTGAAAAACATCTCTTCTTGTGTTGGAAAATTC
Organism: Adrianichthys oophorus; assembly: GCA_036245035.1. Classification (NCBI taxonomy): domain Eukaryota; kingdom Metazoa; phylum Chordata; class Actinopteri; order Beloniformes; family Adrianichthyidae; genus Adrianichthys; species Adrianichthys oophorus. The sequence goes on along the minus strand of BSAI01000015.1, from coordinate 1,322,137 downwards.
AGCTGCAAGCCAACAACACAATAAATTGCATCAAAGGAAACAATAGTGAAATGCTCTTGTATATGTTGCAGGATCCTAAGAAATCTTCTGTTCCCATAAGTAACTCAATATTGTGAGAAACTAATAATATCAAACAGGCAGCAGCTATGTTGTTTTGCTCTCATAGGTTAATGTAAAATCTTTTTATCTCAAAGGTCCTGAATATTTTTTTTTCCTTTTTGGCCAATTTGATCAAGCAGAAAACTTCACAATCAGGTCAGTTATTGTATTCTTAGTGTGATTTGTGCATGCATCAAAGGGAATATACTATGTAAAGAAAAGCCTTCTTATTATATGAGATATGCTAACCTATCTGGATTAAGCGCTGAAGTTTTAATCCCATCTTTTAATCAGAACCAGACAATCTAAGATGTGTCTCAATTAATCATTCCCTCTTATCCTCGGCACCTCTGGCACTGATGGAGATCAGTAACATTTTAGATGAAACAAATGTGATTGTAATCTTTGTTATCATGGTCTTACTGTGTAATCCTGTTATTATTGTTTCTCAGAAAGGGAGATTTGTTGTTAGATCCTTGAGCAAAGACGCATCTAATTACCATTTCCTCCACATATGGTGTTTTTTTTCTGAGGGGATATTTCAACTCTTAAAATTTACACTGCAGGAAAATTTCCTCTATTATCTTCATACATTTAAACATTTGAGGCCTGATTTACTTTGATCTCTAATAAATAGTACTAAACTGCTTACTCACCAACAGATCATGCATGCCGATTAAGTAGATAATCAATTAGATTAGATTAGAATAAAATAAAATAAAATAAAATAAAAAAAAATAAAATAAAAAAAAATAAAATAAAATTGAATTGAATTGAAGGAAATATTGAGCAGGGTTAAATGACACAAACCACCAATTTTAAATGGATATTTTGTGTGCACTTTGGACCATGCATGTTAAATCAATGCAAAAGAGAATAAGAGCAGGGAATGGACTTCTGGAACAAAGGAAATGGGCTGTAGACAAAAAATAATCATGACCTCACACAAAAAAATCATTTCTGTCAGAAATGCCCAGATTGCATAAATATCAAATGCCAACAAAATTAGGTTGCATGCATAACAGAAACGTTACACTCAATTTGTTTAAAAATCAAGTATTACATTTCTTTATGCATTAGCTGCCAAGCTTTCACTCATTTTTTAATGAATGCAAACCTTTGGAAAATCTGACCCAGAAACTCTACATTTATATAAATAAACTATATTTATGGAAAAAGTATAATGATTAGAAGGCATTATACTTTTTTCAAGCATCACAGAGGAAAGAAACTTAATAACTTCATTGTTTTTAGAACAGAAGGTCACCTTCTGATCCATTGTAAAATCGTTCCCAGTCTTTTTTTTTATTATTATAATTATGCTGTTTTTAGCCAAATTTTCTAGGACATAGTTTCTGCAGAGCAGCAGAATTAGAAATTCACCTCTGAGTTGTGGGTGGTATTGTTGATGCCCATCAACCCCGCTTGCTTTCCCCTCTCCGTTTGCTGAAAGCTCATTGCAGAGATTATGGCCATTTCTACAAATGTCACAAATGCAATCTTTTTCCAACTGCTTTTTTTTCCCATCTGCTGCTGATTCACAAGATTTGAATAAAGAAACACTCATAAATATATTTTTTAGCATAATTTTCTGTATACATGTCCTCCATCTTCAGAAAAATGCCACAAGAACATGTTAAAAAACACCAAAAACACATCTGTCATTGCAGTCGGTCTTTAAAATGGAAATGAAGAAAAAAATGTTTTTGTTTAAAATTGTTAAAAAGAAAACTTCTTTGGAAAAATAAAAAAATAGCTTAACAGAATTACTGGTACTTATTAAATACCTAAAATCTTTAAATCTTTTTTAGGTAAAAGGAGTCTTTTTAGCTGAAAGTTTTTGCATTTTTAAAACTCATTTAAGGCCTAACGTTTTAGTTTGAACCTGCTGTTCTGCAGCTTCAGTCCATAACATAACAAACCTTTTTGTATTCTGGTTCTGACGGTTTTATTCACCTGATTTTCACTTTATACTGCTTAAAAGGTGATTTAAGTCAGAAAATACAAGTCTACACTGATTTTGTGCAAATGACTTTCACAGGTAAAAACAACAAGTCAGTGGCCTTTTGGTAGAGTGTCCACCCTGAGACTGGGAGGTCGTGAGTTCAAAACCAGGCCGAGTCATACCAAAGACTCCAAAAATGAGACCCAGTGCCTCCCTGCTTGACACTCAACGTTTAGGGGTTGAATTGGGGGGTTAAACCACAAAATGGTTCCCGAGCACGACAGTGACTGCAGCTCACCTCTCCCCCAGGGGATGGGTCACAACTGTGACAACTGACAGAACTTTAACTTTAAACAAAACAAGAAATAAAGAATAAAATATTTTTTATTTTAAACTCACCAGACTTTTTTTAGAAACAAAAAGCTTCAGCTTTATTACAAGAGGTTTACTAAACTCATCATCATATATTTTAAACACCAACTCTTTCATTGCTTCCTAAAGAAATTAATAAGCGTTTGAAAACTTGCAGCATGAAAAAAGTGTTTGTTGGGTTTGTAATGATGTTTATGCCTGCTATAAGGGCAGAATTCTTTGTTAAACTGGAATGGTGATCTGTTTGTGTGAGAAAAGGAGGTTCAAGTTCGAGCATTCCTCACAGATGGTTTCTTTTTTTTTTTGGAGTGAAGTGAAGTATTGGAATTTTTTCCATTAATGTTCAGTAACTGATAAAGCAGCCTCAGCCCTGGTGGGTTCTTACCACAGCTGATTGTTGGAGGTTTGTGGAAAAACGTTTAACAAACCAAAATTGATATATTGTCACCTTCTTTAGGACATTTATTGGTGTTTTTTCTGAATATATAAACATGAAGCAAACGCTGGATGAATCATTGATCTTCTGTCTGTCTGAAGACAGATGAGGAAACTTTTATTTAGCTTTGTCCTCCATCAGGTACCCACAATGCAATCCTGCTTCCTCCCCTTCTACAATCTCCAGGGAGGGGTCTGTTTAGTTTTCAGGCCTTTGGAGAAAATGCTCTTGAGCCAGCGATCAATAGCCTCTTGGGCAGGGCGTGAAGGTGGTGACATCAATTACCTGTTGGATCAAGTTGATAAAGCAGTGTCCTTTTGGAAATGGCAGACGGCCTCCTTGTCATTGTTTACAGGAAATGGGGTTGTCCACATTGAAATTAGGGCGGCCTCCAGGAAGTGCAGCTTAAGACCACAGTTTTAATTAAAGACTTTACCATTTGGTCTGTCAGGAAGAGGTCACTCCCAGGTTCACCGGCTCTCACCAGAGCTGATGGGTAGTATCTAGTGGGACCCCTTTTCTTTTAGTGTTGAAAACTGAAGTTACTTAGTTGAGCTTCTTTGAACCATCTTCAGTGTAAAAACTGAAAGGAAACATGTCTTTCTGATGTCACAAACAGGACGTTTTGTGTATCAGTAAAACATGTTTTTATGAAGGGACATAAAGCCTCAGATTCAGCTGCCCTTTCAGGTGGATACAGGCTGTTTAAAGGTGAAAAATGGGGAAATCTGTATGCGGCACATAGGGGGCACAAAAAATGTCAGTGTTCTGTTCTCATAACCTTCCTTGAGGTGGCCATTTGAACCTCAAGGGAACTCAAGACAACTCGTGCCCCCCCCTAAGATAAAACCGCTCCTCTCTATGACACGGACCCGGACAACCCAAAAACCTTCAGCACCCATTAGTACAGGTCAGCCCCCTTATACGGGTGGATGTGACTAAGCCTTAAAGGATACATCTCCAAAAATTAATAAAGTACCAAGAGTAACAGCAGTATTGGTTCTCAACCACAAGTATGAACAAAACTATGTTGGTAAAGTAGTATAAAATGAATCAAGAAATAAATAATAGATGTCTTTGTTAATTCCTCCTCCTGTTGTATCTCTAGTGTCTTTGCCGTCCAATCACAAGCTTGCTTGTGTTACAGTTTGCCGAAGGTGAACCACAGTGAGGGACATGTGTTTTGTGCATTTTTTCACAGCACTACAAACAACCCTTAAATAAATTAATATGACACACTGTTTTAACCACACAGAACAAAACATTTCAATAGACTCAAAATGCAGGTTTAAGAAGAAAGATATGTTTTTTTCTGATCAAATGTATGTTAATTTATAGTTTTAAATGTTAAATGAACAAAAATCTAGTTTGTATCCATTCAGGTAAAAGAGTTGTTCTGTATCATGTCTCCATATTGCAGTTAGTTGAATCTTTTATATGTGGATTCATGGACCATGTATGAAGACGTGTATCAAATCACGTGTGACGGAAAGATACACACTCCTAGTTTTATGTCTTTTTCTGAGTGAAAGATTTCTTTTATGATTTTTTTTTCCTTTTTTTTGTTAGATTAGTAACACAGACATGAGCCTGTAACATGAAATGAGCAGAAACCAGCAACAGGATCTTCTGACTTAAAAGCACAATTACTGAATTTCATGATGTGACTAACAATTAAAGGATTTTCTTTTTTAAATTAAGTTTGAAAAATTTAGAAATATTTTTTTTAAACAGAGAATTGGAATCTGCAAAATTGTATTGTGTATTATTATGTAGTTACTGCACTAATTCAGTTTCTCTGAACAGGAACTGAGAGCATTATTTGTTAACATTTTTAGAATATACTAAAGCGTTTTTTTCTTTTAACTCCCATTGAAGTTGATTTTTTCCAAAAAGCACTTCATTTAATTTTTATTTTTTTTATTTTTCTACCCATTCTTAACAAATATGTCATTTTGTTTTCATGCTTTCCCTTCAAGCTGGTCATAAATATTTTTCTTTATTGGGGTTAAAGGGTATGTCACTTTTCAAGGACTTCAATGACTCTTAGAAAGAATTTAAAAAAACAAATATATCTCATACCGGTATTTCAGTTATTTTGTCTTCTCAAGCTCAAGTAGCAGCACTAAAAGAGTGTTTTTTTCTGGTTCAAAATTTTCTTGTATTTTTGTGGAAAAGCATTTTTTTTTCTCATCGCTGCTCTTGACAGATATTTGGGAGTTTGGACATCTGCAGGTGTTACGGCGTTTAGTTTTCCCAGCTTCAAAGTCTTGTGCGTTAAGACGCTGCAGGTCATAGGGGATTGCAAAAAGGGAGCTGACAGCAAACAAGACCCCTTTTAAAAAGCAGGAATGGGATTGATTCCTGCACTCCTGTTGCTTAGCAACTGCAAAGCCTCGTTGAGAGAGAATATTGACCTCTTGTTGATAAAGTCCAATTACTTTCTTCTTCTTTTGGTCTTTTTCCTTTCCTTCTATGCAGAGACTTTGTGCCACATTCTAGTTTTTATAATTTTTTACACATTTTAAAGGCTTAAAATTGTTGTCTTTTGTGTTTCCAGTGTTGGAACTGTTTGAATGTGGTTCACAGCCGCTCTCATTGAAGCTAACGAGTTTCTGTTTAGTTAGTCAGTGAGCATGTGTTTAGACCTCTGCCCGGCTAAACGGCCTCACAGCTGCTGCAGGCCAATTTTTATCACTGCTTGAAATGTTATTTGGCCTCAGCCAAAGCGTTGCACTTGTTCCAGCCTTCCTGAAAGAAAATTGATTTTTAAATTTCATCAGCATTTTCTCCGCTTGTTCTTTGCGTGCTCTCTCTGTAAGCACGGCCATGCTGAGCTGGCCTCCTGCTCTAATTACAGATTATTAAATGCTCCTCGTTTTACTGGTTCTCAGACCTGTGACTGTGGGTGTGAAGCAGCAGGTTCTCAGAGACGATGTCTTCTGAAATGAGATCGCTGTGGGTTTCGTTTCAATACTTGAGGATTATGCATCTGCAGAATTATAAACGTCTTACTGTAAAACCCACTGATTCCATTTACTTCTGGTGGTCAAAGGCTTTTATTAGTCTGCAAGACATGCAGTTGTCATTTTAAGATTAGACATAGCTAAAGTTTAAATATGCATGCTTGCTCCTTATTAACCATCACGTCAACCTTTTTTTCAGAGCACGTGTGCTCTATCATCGCTTCCATGCTGAGAAATCTGAAGTCCCAGCAAAGAACCAGACTCCTCAACAAGTTCACAGAGAACGACTGCGAGAAGGTTGGTCTTTTTAAGGTTCTGTCCTTTACATTCTCAGCTAAATGCAGGAACCAGCATTCTCTAATGTGCTACATTTTTTTCATATCTTGAGCTAATAATTGTTAATGCTTAATATTCCAACATTAGAAGTTGCTTTAGCTAGGTGTTCAATGTAATGTTTGTTCTCTTTGAAAAAGTCTCTAAATGCAGAGTAAAGAGGCCATATCATGCCTTTTCCTGACAGTTGGTTACAGTAACTTGAGTTGGCATTCTTTGTTTGGTTTAAGCTGCGTTAGCATTATGGGCAGATATTTGCTCTCAGTCTGTTTAAGATCTGTTTTAACAGACATCATTTGGTTTGTTCAGATGCTGCTTTCTATGATAAAGCTACCCTTGAGCTTCACTGCCTTTAATTCTTCTGCTCTTCAGCTGTTGTTTTTCCGAGAAGTGTCAACGTTTGCTCGGTTTTATATTTCCTGTTATAGGAGTAGTTATAGTACTTCTAGTCGGAACAGTAGTAGTGATAAAAGAAGTTATAGTTGTGGTAGTGGGTAAAGCAGCTGCAGTACAAACAGCAGCTGTAACAGCACTGCAGTAGAAATACTACTTTTAGCATTAGTAAATGTGATCTTAGTTTTAACTGTAGCAATTGTTGTAGCAGTGATAGTATTATTTATTATTGCAGCAGTAATAACAGTAGTAGTAGTGTAGTATCTATATTTGTAATTGTAGTTATTTTATTGGCAGTTGTAGCAATACTTGTTATCGCAGAAATTGTATTGTCTGTAGTAGTAGTTGTTGTAATTATTATTGCATTAGCTGTAGTTGTAATTTTTTATTGCAGTACTTGTTGTATTATAAGTAATGGCAATTATAATAGCAGTACTAATGCTAGTAGCTCTTGTAACAATGGTGGTTTTAATAGTTGGCATTACAGTACTTATAGCAGTACTACTAGTACTTGTAGTAGTTGTATTAGCAATAGTAGTTAAAGTAAGACAAGTAGGAATTCTAGCAGTACTAAATGTACTTGTTACCGCATTTTTCCTGTGGTAATTTAGTAGCAGTTGTAACAGTAATAGTTATAGCAGTATTACGTTTAGTAGTAATAGTTTTAATTAAAGCAACAGTAGTTCTACTAATACAAGTACTAAATGTAGCAGTAGTAAATGTAATAGTTGTTACTTCTGTATTAGTTGTTAACAGCTGTAGTAATATTAGTTGTACTGGTAGAAATGCTAATTGTACCAACAGTAAATGTAATTATTTTAGCACCAGTAACTGTAGTAGCTAAAGTAGAAGTAGTAGCAGCATCACTAGCAGCAGATGTAATAGTAGTAATGGTAATAGTAACAGCAATGTAATGTCTGTTATTTGTGGTCATTGTTTTAGTGTTTTAATTCTCAGCATTGTGGTATTAAGGTTTCAGAAAATCAAACTTCTAAAATCATCCAGTTTTCTGTAGAACAGTTGTTAACAATCGGTTCATTAAAACTACTTCTGCTACTACTTCCTTTCTGACGCCCAGGATGCAGGTAGATACTCACTGCTCCTTCATCTGATAGTAAATGAACACCAGAGCTAAAATGTGGTTTGATGTTCTTCATCAGGTGTTCATCTAAAGACTCTAAGACTAAGAGGCTTTTGTCATTGGTGTGCATGACCTTATAGGAAATCTGGAATCCCTGTGTCTGAATGTGTTTTCCAGAATTAGGAATTTTCACATTTGTTTGGCCTATGATTTGTATTCTGTCTTTTCCCTCTGTGTTCTTGAAGTTGCTCGCGTGCTTTTCTGGCTGCATCTCACCTTATCTCTGTTCTCCCGTGCTCTCCTGTGTTTCCTCCTCTGTCCAGGTTGATCGACTGATGGAGCTGCATTTTAAGTATCTGGAGGCTGTTCAACAGGCTGACAAGAGAATCGAAGGGGAGAAACATGTAAGTATCCTTCTGTCTGTCTTCTTGCTATCCTTTCCACCATTTTAATTTTTTACATTTAAGCTTTAGTTTGTTGGAGTAGGTAGATATACAGAAATACAAGAGTTTTAGGTTCATATTCACAAAATAAAACATTATTTTTACTCACGTTTTTTTTAAAATTAAAACCAAAGCATTCACCCGGTAGTGTGATAAACGTTGACTTTAATTTGTGTCAAAATAAAACAATTTTTAGAGCTTTTTTACATGTATTTCGAGACACGAGCTGTTTGTCCTCCCAGTGAAAGTGTGGTCCCGTTGACATCCTGGTTTTGAAGGAGGTGCTGGAAGAATGTCATTTCTTTTACGTCTGCAGAGAAAAGTCCAGTTCTGTTCAGTGTCACATCCAAAGCCATGGGGGCAGGACAATCTAAATACCATCCTGGAGATAACAATGTGACAGTTTACACAGGAGCTGAAAGTTTGATAGCTGGGTGTGAGGTCTCTGCTGGAGATGAAGAGACTGATGACGATGAGTGACTGTAGAGGAAGAGGAGATAGAAACTGTCTTAAAAACAGTAGAAACAGAAGAAAATAAAACATACTGATTTTGTAAATCCTGAACACTACGCCCTGTTAAAATAATAGGAAAAAAATAGGAAATGCAAAGAAAAAATAGAAGCGCTTGAGTGAAAAGGGGATGACGAGGTGGGGGAGACGTGGGTGGAGACAGATAAGTGTGAGATTCCTATCTAAAGATGACAGAAGATTAATTTCTCAGGCAGACAGCGTGGTGGGATTTTGAAGAAAAGGCCAGACAATTTGACATTCTCTCCCCCTCCATGTCTTTTCTCTCCCTGTTTTTTCACCTCCGCCGTCTCGCTGTGTCACTCTCTGGGCTCTACCTGTGGGATGGATGAAAGTGTGGCTTGACGATAACCTGGTGATAAGAAGCCTCGTCCGTGTGTGCAGCTATCTGTGTTAGCAGATTGTTGGCTTCCCTCTTTTTCAGAACCATTCTGGGAGCCAGACACACCTGTGGCCAGAGGTGGTAAAACACATATTTGAGGCACAGCAAAGTGCTGCTCGATACACACTAGAAGAATTGGGCTTTTGAAGAAAGTCCTAATAACTGATCACAAGATGAACTGCCAGGGCAGTGGGAGAAATGTAAATATCAAGTTTACAGAAAGTAAAAGTTCTACATAGAGCACACTGGGCATAAATGTTATAAATAAAGAGTTACTTAGCAAAGATAGAGAAGGATGTGACTGACCATCTTTGTTTTTGAACTCTAAAGCTGCTTTCACACTGCGCTCAGAAATACACATTGGAGCGACTGCTTCCAATTGAAAGTCTATGCAAACGCGCTTACCGGTACATGTGTTTTGGGCTTCTGCGTTCAAAACTCGCTTCGTGTTCAAACGTCGCAAGTTTTTAAGTCCGTTTGCGTGCTCTACGTTAAAAAAAGGTGACGCGCTGAAACTTAAACCAGTTCAATCTTTACCAACCAGGGACTCGGCTTTGGTGGTGACATATAGGTAGTGTCCTTTTTTTTAAAACCCAGAAGTCCCAAGCGCTTGAAAATCGATCATCTCCTTTCATTGTTGCGGTTTGTGCCCGACTGGAAAGATATGAAAGCAAGTATTTCATTAATTGGAATAGAGTTGTGAAAGAAAAAGCCTAAACCAAGATTTGTACCGCTTTAACATTTCACACCAAGCCTCTTCCAACTGTCCGTACATGCGCTAGGATCAGGTAGCAACACATACTAAGTTTCAGCTGTCAGGAGCTGATCTGAACATTAGGGCTGGGTGTCCTTCCCATTGACTATATCAGAGAACAGAGAACTGGACTGAGTCAGTGTGTGACATCATCCATAGAAAATGATTTCCTTCCAGCTTCAACCAAATGAAGTCAATTCAGTTGCAATTTATTTCATGATAAAGACACCGCAATGTTGGAGCCAGATTCAGTCAGTAAGAGGCGATTTGTCCGAGTCACTCTGAGTTTCTGTGGCAACCACTCTCGTCAATCAGGGGTGAGCTTGTTGAAAGGCAACATCTCTACCACTACAAAATCTGTCCATCAAACGTTTCGCACGTTGGACGTGAGGGCCAGCAGGCTCCACCCCCTTTTATTGAGCCATCTGATTGGTCAGTTTATAACTTGAATAACTTACAAGCAAACTAAAAGAAAAAATATAATGAATAGAACGAGGATGATCTAGAAGATGTTAAAAATAATGTACCAGAGCAAGAATGGTGATTCTGGCCAATAGAATGAGTAACAGCTGTTTATTTCCCTATAGAAGTCTGTGGGATTTTGGCTTCTTGGAGCCAGCAGGTACTTCCTGTTTGGAATGCCAGGGGGGCGGAATCACTCAGTCCAGTTCTCAGATTCGATGGTTCATATCAAAATACTGAATTACAAAGATTTTAATTCATGAGTACCCAATTCAATTCACAATTTCAATGTGATTTAATGAAACATCAAGTTGGCTTTTCTATTTATATACTATATATATATATATATATATATATATGAAATTGATTAAAGGATTGGATTATTAATATTGAATTTAAAAGTAAATATTGATTCAAAATCAATAAATCCCCTTTATCCCCTAATGAAAATTGGGATGTTTTGGTTTTAAAAAGTATACAATTTCTTTTATTGTTTTGTTGTTAAAAAAAATAAGTTTTGATAATACTAACAATGTATTTGTAATACCTGTAAATATTAAGTATTTTGAACAGTCAAAAGAGCTGATAAAGATTCTTTGTTAACGTGTAATTTTTGATTGTGACTCTGCGTCATTCTCGTGTTGTTTTGGGTTAAATGTAGAAGCGTTTCTGCTGTCTCCGCTCTGCAGATATGACCTGTGGCGTCCACCAGTCTAAGCCAAAGGCTGTGCTGATGCCGGTGAAATACAGAAACACGCTTGGTATTTTAAGTTTGTACGAATCAAAGCCCACGCCAAATGTCACATTTCATTAAGCTGATAAAGTAAATTCTGCCCTGTGCCGCGGCTAAACCAGCTGCTGCTAGCTGCAGCGTTTTATCTCTCCTGGTTTCTTCTAGTTAAGCTTATTTTTAAAGGGTAGTAAGCAAAAGGTTTTCCTGTGCTTCCTATTATACTCTGATTCTTAGGGAGGATAGCAAAGACGAGCTTCTGCTGCTTTTTCTTTCATGTGTTTATCCTGATGCCTTTAATAAGCCGCTTATTTTCTTTACACCTCCGTTTGTCTTCTCTCCACTTCTGCTCTTCCCATCCTCTTCCTTCCTACATTAAAGTTTCGTTTTCCATCTAGGTTTATTCTCAGACTTCTGTTACTTTCTTCATTTTCTTCAGCATTTTCTTTAACACTTTGTCCTGTCCTGTCTTCTTCTCCTGGTTGTATTCCTCACCTCTTTTCATAAGCGCCTTATTTTTCTCTAATATTTCACGCTTCTTCTGTACTTTTGATCCACCCAAATACTTTTTTCCGCTTTTTTCCATCCATCCAGTGTTTGTGCTGCTTCCTCCATCTGCTTCCTGTCTATATATCTTCTTTTTACATCTTTTTTCTCCTCTGTTGAGCTTTCATCACATTTTCTCTTTCTGAATCTTTGCTTTCTGCTTTGTTTTCAGCTATTTAGGATGAATGAACTACAATTAAACGTCAACACTAAAGGAAAACCTCACTGCTCCTCTACCAGCAGCTAAAAACATGGCTTCTCTGTGTGTTTGTGTCACCAAAGGAGTATTTTTCTTTCTGCTTGAAGCAGGACAACTGGGGTGACTTAGATTAGCTTTCCTAATAATGTATGTATTAAAAGAAAAAAATTTAAAACCATTTTATTCCCCTGATTTTGATAGTTTTAGATTTATAACATTTTATTATTTGAGTCAAAGCTTCTTCATCATCTGAGAAAGCATTTTCTTAGCTATTTTGTTTAATCTTTTAGGACTCTGCATTTGTTTTGTGTTAACTTTATTTTTGCTGATTTTGTACTGCAGTGATTAGGAATTGTGTTTTAAAAAGTGTGCCTGTTTTTACATGCAGTATCTTGATGTGTTCCCTTGAGCACAAAGCTGGTCTGCCTGTTATCATAACAAGAAATCAGCAAGTTTTTACATTTTTTTTCCCCAATATTTTCTTTTAGAGTCTTCCATATATAATAGTTCTATGTCGGGGATGCCCATTTCCAGACCTTGGGAGCCGGTGTCCTGTATGTTTTCCAAACAACCTGCCATTGAAGCTCCTTATTGGCTAAGTACACCTGCTCCAGGTAATCAACAGCAAATAAGACAGGGTTTCTGGAATACCAGCAGGATGTTGGCCCTCGAGGTCTGGATTCAGGCACCCCTGTTCTACGCTGTCTCTTTCTTCTTTGATTAGCCAAAAGAAATATATATATAATACAGCCAAAATATAAATATCTATATCTCAACGCTCCTGTTATAGCCATGCCCAGCAGCAGTCTAAGTGGGCGTGGCACCTCCCCCCACAGCATGTTAAATGAAACAAGAAAAGAGCAGGATAAACCAAGAAAAGAACATCGCAACAGGTTAAAGTGAAACAAAATATTACATTGCTCCCTCGGTTTTCCCTCCTGTCTCCCCCTAACAAGTGAAAAATGCCCAAAAAGAAAGAAAAGTTAACATAAACATCCATGAAAAATGGAGCAAACCTGAATCAGTTCCTAACAGTGCACATTAGCGTGTTTAGAGCGGCTAATAAAAACACAAGACAACACAAACTATGGAAAATCGACACTGAACAATCTATAATATTGTCAGTTCTATTTGCAACAATCTAGAAACCAATTTCATGATGAATATGATTACAAAGAACAGACACAAGGAGGAGCACGTCTTATCTCAGCCACCCACCGCAGCAAGCTCGCATGCTCATCAGCGCCCTCTGCAGACTGTGGTGACTTCAATTACACTCGGACAGACTAACGCACAGGTTGGAATGTTTGTAAAACAACTATTTAACTGGAATTTGATGGAATTAAACAATCCTAAACCAAACGCCTGTTACATTTGCACATCTTACCTTAGACTGGACAATTTTTGCAAGATTGGTGATCCAGCGCAAGGTAGACTTCTCAAGAACAGGGTGGTGCTCCGCCTCTTACCCTTCCTATAAGAAAATGCTTGAAAAAGGTTCCTGGGTATATATTGAAAGTTTTTTTTTCATTGATTTATTTGAGTTTTTTTTTTATTGAAATTCTACAAACTACAGAACAAGATATGGCTTGACAGACAGCGTTTTTAAGTTACTGCAAGCAAACAGAGGGGGCAATTGTAGCATTAAACAACAAAAACAACACTAATAAAATCAGTATAGATCTGAGCAAAGTGAGGAGCTTATTTAAACTTGTAAGTCATTTGAAAGACATCTATAAATGTTAGTGTATTTATAAGCAGCTTAATAACACCTTACTAATGCTTGTTAATGCCTTATAAGTAGTTTATTAAGAACACTTATTATAAAGTGTTGCCAAAATGTCAGGTGAATTACGCTGTGAGTGGGGGTAAGCCCTTTTTTTTTCCATTTCCACATTAGAGCAGTGTTAGTTACACTGGTGGTAACCATTGACTGTATATGAGAACTGGACTGAGTGACTCCTCCCCCTGGCGTTCAAGCTTATTCAAGTTATAAACTGGCCAATTAGATGCCTCAATAGATGTAGGTGGAGCCTGCTGGCCCCCACATCCAGTGTTCAAAACATTTTATGCACAGATGTTGTTTAGCCCACTTTCAAGTAGTAGGGGTGTGGCCTTTCAACAAACTCACTCCTGATTGACGAGAGTGTTTGCCATAGAAACTCAGACCAACCAATCACTACTTATTGATGCAGTCTTGCTCCAATGTGGCAACACGTCGCAAAAAATTGACGACCGAATTGACTCCTTTTGGTTGGAACTGAAATTAAACCATTTTCTATTGATGACGGCATACTCACTCGATCCAGTTCTGATGTACCATCAGTAGTGGCAACAAGCTCTAGCAGAAGTGATGGCTGTATCCTTTCTTTTGTTTGGGAGCTTCTTTTTTCCAACGCTAAGAAGAACCTCGCCACAGACACAGACAGTGGATTTTTACAAACTGCTGACAAAGACGTTAACTTCTCATCTGAGCATCTCCTTGGAAAAGAACGAACAGGAGTGAGAACCTCCCAGAGACTGATATTCTCTGCATTTATCATCAAACATGCAGAGAAAGGGTGGGACAATGCTCACGCAGATCCATAAATATGTGCTTGAACAAATATTTTACATAAGAGCGCTCAAAAGACTGCTTCATGAATCACACGCCCTTTTACATGAGCACAGTCTGTCTGAGTTACAGTAAGAGGATGGAGACTGAAAATCACTCCTTATTACTTTGTCTGCGCTGTAGCCCGGCTCCCCTGAGGTTGCAGTAATTTACTTGTCCAATCCCTCCTTTTAACACGTTTCTCAGTCTCAGCTTCTTGTGTCCGCTGTTTTGCCAGAGGGACCAAAATGCCACATAAAAGACATCGGCCATGACGTCAAAACTCACAAGTGGACAAAACTCTGGCGCTCTAATGAGGACTGCCACACTGCCATTGTGTCGGCTCTCGTTTTAATATCCCAAACGTCCTCTTCCGCCCCTCACAATGATGAATATTTAATGCTCTTGTCATTGTTCAAACCTTCCAGCCGCTGCAGAGATTCAGAGCTCTGGCTTGATTCATGGTGTGTTGAACATCTTTGCTCCATTCCATTACAGAGAGGTTCCCCGAAGGGGGCAGCAGTCAACTCGTCTGAGATGCCATGTTTGAAAATGTTTTTCTTACTTTTCCTCCTTGGTGGGAGCAGTTGATGCCGTAGAGCAGCAGAAGGGGCAGAGTGATTGCAGCACTTGCAGGGAAAACTGCGTATAAATAATGGAGGATGACTTCCAGATAGTGTTTTTCAAAATGTATGCTGATCTTCTTTCTTCTGATGGAAAAATGTTTAAACTATATTCAACACTCTACAATTATGTTTGTTTAATCCTGTCTGGACTGGTCCTTTTGACATGCTGTCCCTCTGGGTCAGTCTGTATTCCAAGTGGTCATCTTTCAGCTCAACTTCCTGTTTACTTTTAGGACTAACAGGTTGTGTGTTGAAGAATCCATAGCATGTGTCATATGTCACAGCTCAATTAGTGAAGTGGAAGGTTGCCATGATAACTTTGTAAACATATGATGCATCTAAATGGAATGGACATAAAAACAGTTTACATTGTTTAAATCAGTGGCTGATGATGGAAAAAAACAAAAGATGCACATTCCTACAATTTAATTCTACATCCACAGTCTTATATATCACTTTTACTAATTAGGTTTAAAGCTTTTACTGTTAAATCAGAAATGATTGTTTTCCATCTCTGACAATAAACAGGAAACTTCTTCTATTTCAACTTTCTGTTCCAACATGTGGATACTATGGGAGAAAACAGCTCAACTCAGCAGTGAAAAAGTTGATAGTTTTCAGCTCCTAAACACTCAGCTCCATCACCCAGAGGAAGGGATGCTTCTGAAACGGACCGAACCAAACCAAGATTTAAATTTTTTATCAACAAAATAAATGTGGAGGCAGATATATAGGTTTGAAGGAAAAAAATACTGATGTATTTAAAGCAATCTAAGAGTAAAGAAAGCGTGCAAGCGTTACACATACAAAACAAAATACTAACATTTCACTTTAAATAGTTCATTTGATATTTTTTACATATAACTATAGGCAAAATTCCTTTTGAGTCTAAGTTATTCTAAACTATTGTGTAGTTGACTTAACAGCTTCTTAAAATTTGATAAATACATTCAAAAAGACATCAGAATATAATAATGTTTGTGTCACGTCATTCCATCTTTATCGTTTTATAATTATGTAAATATTCATTTAATTCAAACATTCTATTCTTATCCATTTAAACTATACTTCTGGTATTATTGTTTCATGGAGTTATTAATGTCTTGGCAGTTTTATTTCATATTTTAGAGACTTTGTTTTAATAGTGATCATTTTTAGTATAATCTGTCAAAAATCCTTTTCCTTTTCAGTTTCTGGTTCAGAGTTACAAAGATACAAATGATCTCAGATGGAGAGAGATGCTACACAAAAGTCAATATCAATTAAAACATGATAATATTTCGTAAAAGCTTGTGTGTGATTAAAATCACAGGAAAACGGAAGGAAAAGGAATTAATTTTATTCACAGAAAATCTCGTCATTCATGAAATTTGAATAGTGTTCATTGGTTCATTTTTAATTAGTCTTTTGATCTTAATCAGAGTCGTTAAGTTGTTTAAAGTTTTACTTCTATTTATGCAAATAAAAGGTTAGGATATTTTTTAAGTTTAAAATAAAAATGTTGGACGTTTTTGGTCACGAGTAGGGAAGTCCCTTTTTTCATTAGGTTTTAGAATTTTCTCTGCAGGATTGCATCAGTTGCATCAACTGCTCTTTTACTTTAACACCTGGAAAATGGGCCGTTGTTTGTTTACATGCATGCTGGGAACATTTTTCTTTGTGAAATTTCTATAAAAATGTACTTTTGTTTATATGCTAATCTAAATAACAGAAATAGATTTACATTTACACTGTCCTGAGAAACATTTTTTCTGTTTTTAAAAAAACGGCACATCTGAACATGCAGTGTTGTTTTTGAAGATGTTCTGGCTGGAGACGATCCTTGTGCAGTAGAAATGCATTCCACATCTCCCCGTCTGACATTTATGCCCCCCACTTTTGGTTTTTCTCCAGTTTTAAGTCCAACAGACGGCATTTCCACCATTGTTCCACATGTTTGGACGCATTCCCATCCTGTTCGGCTGAGAAGCTCAGAAATAGAAATGTGAGGGGGGGTAATTGAGTTGTCTACAGCCATGTCAGAAATGTCTGTGGTTCTGTGTTGAGAACCACAGAGATGGCTGCAGGCTGTCATGAAGTTCATGTAAAAGAGACGAACTCCCTTAGAGAAACAAGAGAAACAAAAACTGGCTGCTTCGTCTTTTGTCTTCCTCTGGGGCTTACATGGATGCATTGTTTTATTTATGTTTCATGCAGATGTAAAACCTGCATTTTGGTGAATTTGAATTGTGAGATCTGTGCGGCTTTGCCAAAAGCTGCTACTTCCTCCCTCTGCAAAATGATAAGCCCAGTTGTTGTCCTGGAAACTGAGATTATCTCTTTTTTCCAACAGGGAGGAGAGGAAGCACATTCTGAATTCAAATGGAATTGTTTCAAGTTTATTTGCATCCTCGTCAGACAAAAAGACCAAGCTCTGGGACTGTTTTACAAACTGATCTCTGTCCCTTTCAAAATAAAACCAGCCAATGAACACAAACAAAATCAAAGCCACAAACGGTATTGTATGGCCTGCAGGCACTACCCGCCTCGCCGCCCCCTGGTGACTTGTCCTCACTAACGGAGTGGCTGATATACACACTCCGTCTCTGCCCCTGCCACCCTGGTCAAAGTCTAACATGACAAATTCATGAAAAAGAACCCTTATTTTAAAATTGCAGGTCTTCCATTGGCTCTGTCTTCATAGAAACCATTTTAATTTTTGGTCGCCTGGGAATGACAAACAAGTCGATGCAATTTTTACAAGAATCTGCAAAACTTCATATTTGGATTTCCTTGACAACGGAGGTTTTTTGTTAACCAAGCCCACTTTCCTAAAATGTTCATATTGTATATCATATTGGTTTTTTTTTTTCATCTTAAGCCACAGATTCATGTATAACAATTTTAGTATATTATGGTAAAAAATGTGTGAGCCACAAAGAAACACCACTTTTGCAAGATCGCCATGCTAACGGCATTCAAAAACTTAAAAACCAACTATCTTCCCAATGATGCTTGATGAGTTAGGAGGCGATGGATCGAAATCCCTGGGAGGAGTTTAAATTTGTACTGAAGGTGTTTTTGCACAAAAATACAAGATGGTGCCCTCTTCCTGGGGTCAAAGGTCAACAAAACTTAAGTTGTGGTTGTTAATCTGGCAGCATGTAAGTGAATTTTCATGAAGGTCGCTTGAAGAAAACATCTTCAAAACCTGAAATTTGACAAATTTCCCGCTTTGCCACAGAATAGCTGGATATCGGATTACATTTTTTCTTTTTGCTCCGTAAGAGATTATGACCACATTCTTTTTTCTTTATGGTTCCTCCCGCTATGATTTTTGGGGGGTCATTTGCTCTATAAAAAAAAATCATTTTTCTCCGGGTACTAGGTACGTGCAAATCTTGGTTGCATGCATTGGTTGTTTATTGTGGGGGTCAAATTGTTGCCTAATTGTGCTGGATGTTTTGAGGTTTTTTTGTAATTATTAAAAATTTCTCAGCTATTGCATGCTTTTGCTATATTGTATCCAGAATCAGAGATGCAGCCTGAAAAAAGCAACAAAAGGAGTCACACGTTTGATTGTGTTGCATCCCAAACGGCCTTCATGGTCGTCGTTTTGTGCTTCACGCCGTCAGACTCCTTGTCCACCTTCACATTTACCTCTGAATCTCTAATGATGATTAATGCGAGCTGTGTGCTTATTGGCAGCGTTGTGTTATTGGCACACTGTCCAGACTCTTAAGATGAATTCGTATGCGATTGTGCAAATGTATGTATTGTGTTGGAGCCTTTTTTCCAGCTTAGTGCTGGAATCAATACGTTTGCGTGACAGGTCACTGCAGAAAATTGATTTTTTTTTAAAAAGGCTGATTAATGACACTTGGATTGAACTTTGCATCAGATTCTCTCCACCTGACTTGTGTGTGTGTGTGTGTGTGTGTGTATGTGTGCAGGAGATGGTTCAGCGTGGAGAGATCCTGGATGACAGTATGGAAGATGAGTTCTACCTTCGCCGTTTAGATGCAGGATTATTTGTCCTTCAGTTGATCTGCTATGTTATGGTGGAGATCAGCAACTCAGGGATCTCACAGGTACACACATACACACGCTGGGTTTCGTAATGAGTTTTAAGAACAATCAATTGTCATTAAGGCATTTGATCAGGGAAGCCATGGAAGCCGGCGGGAGGCAGATGTTTCTATAGGAGCTGCAGATCTGACTTTAAATGGACCATGCTTCTGCTTCTGTTCCTCATAGATCACAATCTTGAAGTTTTACATTTTTGTTTCTTTACTTTGTTTTTTATGCTCCAATATTAAAAAGGTTATTCTTGTCCTATCTGATGTTGCTTGTGCTTTCCTTCTTTAGTAAAAATATCCGATCGATTAATGCCAGTTACCAAAATACAATGAGGTTTTGTTGGAAATATTTGATCAGATAGACAAAGGGTTTCATTGTATTTACTTTCTTCACAAATAAAACTTTAAAATTTACTTGTGATAAACTCTCTTTAGTGAACTCTTGTCACATAAGAACCTGCTTAGCTTTACATTTTTCACTTTTCCAGCATTCACAGTAAATGAATATAAAGTAGACTTAAAAAAGAGCCAGATTTTCTTTAACTTCCTCATTTTGATGAGTGTATTTCTTGGCTTTCAGCTGCAGCAGAGAGTGCATCAGATTCTTAACCTCAGAGGAGGCTCTGTCAAAGTTGTTCGCCACATCATGAGAGGTACGTGACTTTTTCCTTGACGTCGACATCAGTTGAAAGCAAATCCAGGTTCGTGCTGGAATTTGCTTCCAGAATTGGATATTTTACAGCAGAATAACAGAAAATCAGCAAATCTAGTTAAGCCTTGGTAAATGATTCGCTGGAGATCTCAGATTTGTACCTTGTATGTGTTGGTTTGTGTGTTGGCTTTTAAATAAATAGCAGACTGTTTGCTGCCTGTGGCTGCTGGGACACTTCCCACACAACACATTGTCAGTAATGTGACAGGATTTGACATTTCTACTAAATATAAAATGCAGATGGGGAAATGTTGTAGACATAAATAAACCCAGCACACTTCAGGACCTGAAACTTTAACTTTGTTTAAACAAAAAAGACCAAATCCATGGGTTTGCCCAGTTTTTTTTTTTTGTGTTTTAATCAAATCCTTACAGTGAAAGAGATGGAGAGCGTCTGCCATCTGTTGTCATTTCCACTTGGCCGAAGATTTCCTGTCCCACCATCTCTCATTTCTCTTTGGTTTTCTCAGACTGAGCAGATGTGTTGTTCCCATTCTTGTGCGACATCCATCCTTCTCGTTTCATTGTTGGTTGTAGCTGGAAGATGGGGCTCTGAACACACACCCTCCAGCTCTGCCTGGGATGTAATGCCTCAGATAGAGTCATCCGTCACACACAGCAGTGCCAGCAAGGACGGCACTTCTCCAGAGCTGGCTGTTCGTGTGTCTGTGTGCGGGTTACTGCTGCAGAGTTCTTTCCTCATCCGAATACCTTTACTTTCTTGACAGTATTAGTATTATTTTAAATGTTTTCATGTTTGTGTGTTCACGTGGTTTTAGCTTCTAAATGGAGTTTGAATCTCCTAAAGAGGAAAAGGTTCAGATCACAGAACAGAAGGAACATGGATTTCTCTGAACCTCTGATATTTTTAATAATGGAAATGTTTTACACATTAAGTTATGAGAACTTCCTGGAAACTGGATTTTTCATATGCTAATGGCAGGAGGAAAGATTAACAGATTAGAAAACATCAGTGATCATGGATTTGGAAAGCTGATCTCATTCTGAGAGAAAAATTCAGACTCACAGAGCTGGCTGAGTAATGAGATTGTTAGTCCAATGAAAACTGTTCTAAAAATAAATTAGGCAAAACATTTGAGGAAACCGAAACAAACATTCTCGATCCTTTTAGAATTTAACTTTGTTATTTTTATTTAAATCTACAATCAAAAATAGCAGGAAATAGAAATGGTGGGAGTATTATGATTTGGGCTTGGTTGCTCAAGAGGACCTGCCAGCAGAGATCTATGTCCAGAACCACAAGTTCTAGATTGGAACCGGAACTCCTCCCATATTGCTCGAAAATAAAATTAACTTTTTTTTTTTTTTTTCAGTTTTAAGCTTTAATAAAAGTTTTTCTACAATTCTGAACATTTTTGGGATAGAGTAAGTTGTATTATTTCCAATGATGTTAACCAGGTTTTTTCCTGTTTGCTTGGCCTGAAAAGCATTCGATTGCTGTTTTGGATCATAGACTTCTATTACAGGATTCCTCTGGGATCTCACAATTCTCAAGAGTCTATAATTTAACTAAAGAATTCTTCAGTGATGTGTTTTTAAATTTTATGTTGTTATAAAATTGGTGTTTTTAACAGCCAAAGATCTGAGCCTCAAAGAAAGTAAGAAGTTCCAACCGCTCTGTGTTTATTACATGTGTGAATGCGCCCAGTTTGAAGTTTTATCAGAGTTGTTTATGAATCAATTAAATTAAGCTTTAATAATCTCAGAGCAGGAATTCACCCATCATGGCGCTCAAAAGAAAAACATACAACCAAACAAGCAAAAGGGTAAATAAATACATTCACATCTCATCGTTTTTATTACTATGTCTCAGTGTTAATGTGCTCTTCACAAAAGATAAATTAATATCTACGTGTTTGTGTAAACTTGTTTACAAATAGATTTAAATGTTTTTAAGGGCCTTTATTTTATTATTGGATTGATGTGGATTTTCTGCTTGTAAAACCTGATTTGCCTTCATCCTTCACTTGTGTGTGTTAACACACCTGTCGCTCCTGAAGCGGCGTGGAAGCAGCGTCAGTGTGGTGTGACAGGGCTGTAAATGACTTATGGTTCTCCGGCTGCAGCTGTGATCGTGCGGCGTGTCGCCATCTTCAGCTGCAGCTGCAGAAACTGTTCCTGGAAATGATTTGCCTTGAATTGGTGGCAGATCAGTCCCAGTCACTGACCTGAGTGATGACGACACTCAGTACCTTATTGTCCTCTGCGGTGTTGCCGTGGTGACGGGAGGAGAGGGTATCGGCATGTCAAAAGGAAAGCTACTGCAGAGTTGAGGGGCCACAGAATCTCTGACCTTTTTGTCTACAGGCCTGTCTGCACAGGCCGTGTGCATGTGTATAAATGTGCATGTGTAGACACACGTGCACATGTTTACAATGGCGTGCTCACAGCAGAGTGGCTGTGGGTTTTTGATTTGTTGAACTGTGTCTTCATAGCTGCTTTTCTGTGTGATTTTTGGCATGTTGCTGTTCTTGTAGCTCAGCAGTTTTTCTCCACCATCTTTGGGATCAAATTCAAATCCCTGCAGCTGATGTTCAAGCTCACTGTCTGGCTCGTACCCGTACTAAACCTCTGCACTTATGGACCGGGCTCCATGCTTCTGCGTTTGAACTCTAAAGTTGGGGCTAATCTTTGAGATTGTCACATTTAGCTAAAACTGTGAAATAAAAAGATATTCAGGTTCTAAAAGTTTCGTCAGTCAGTGGAGCGTCGGGAAAGAGGCAGAGCATTCTGGAATTTGGAACGTTCAATCCCCTCTAGTTTAAAATGTGTGTGAAGGAGAATCAATGAAACCTGACCTGAAGATCTAAGAAGGTTTGTGGAATCCAGGAAGTTCAGAGATACAATGTGGAGCCTGAACACGCAGAGCTAAAGAAAGGACTAAAAGTTGATTCTAAAATGAATTCTGAGCAGGCAGGAGGCTTAAAGCTGCTTTTGGCTTTTACGTGTAAAACAGCTCTTACAATAATCCAGACGTGATAAAATCTTTTTTTAAACACCTAAGAATTGACTGTAACAATAGGAGGCATTTATTGTTATTGGATAAGAATTAAATCTTAAAAAAAGTAAAAGTCTAGTTGGCTAATGAAAAAAGATGTTTAGAAGAACCAGCCGTCTCTGTTCTTTAGTAAGATCGTTTTTCTGATGGTTCACTGCAAAAACTGAATCTTAATAAAGTAAAAAGACCATTAAGAAGTCTCATTTTCAAAATAATCTCATTAAGAAAGTTTTTCAATAACAAAATAATCTTAGTTTAAACAAACATGAGTTTTTTTATTATAAGAATTCTGGTAAAACCTTTTTTCTTACCCCATAGGCAGATGTTTTTGGCTCTTTATTTAAAGAAAAGCTTTTCAATTTCAATAACTTTTGTATGTATTTCTTGGGGGGGCTGTGTAAGATTTATTTCAGTTTTATTTTCAATGAAACACCATAAAAGTGTGTTTTCCTTTTTTAAGAGTTACTGCAGAAACCACAAATGTATTGAATTAAAGTCAGATGTGTTCAAATCAGTGGTTCTTGTTACTGTTCTGAAGTTATTTGGTTGAGTAATTTTGATCTTAACATCAAAGTTCCTCTCAGTTCCATGTCATCTTTTATAATTTTTATTTACTACATAAGAAAAACAATCCTGCTCTCTTTGACATCCTGTAGTCATTTCTTCTTTGCAGTCTTTCCAAACATTTTTTCCCTCCATCTTACTTCCCTGATACCCCCAGATTTAGCGTGTAATCCCTCCTTTAGAAGCCGGCAGAGAGGCAGAGCGGATTCCGCTGGGGCTGCAGCAGCTGCAGCTTCCTCTCTCTGCACATTAGACTCACAAATCGACAGGGCAAATAAAAATGCTCAGGCGCAGACAATGAAGTTCTGCACAGAAACCCGGGATCTGTGCGTTAGTGTGTGAGAGCAACGGCCATGAACCCCAGCTTTAGTTACAAACAGACGGACAGATGAAAGCCTTTTTCATACGGCGTGACGTCTTGCTGCTTGACGCCGCTTTTCTGATGCGTCTTCTCCGAGCCTTCTCCTTCAAACACAAAGAAACTGCCTGACGTCTCTGCGGCTCCAGTGAGGTTTCCTGAGAGGAGGCTTGATGAGATTGTTCACCATGTGAAGCAGATGAAGCTTGATTAACCGGCTAACAGAGACATCACTACGAGTCCTGTTATGGTCAGCATCTCAAATGTGCCTGCATGCAGATTCCAGGGTTCATCTTCCTGGAGTTAGACTCCCACTGACTGACACAAAGCAAACCCGGTTTGGGAGCACTCAGACACAAAAGCTCAGAAATGAAGAATTAATTGCCATCTGTATGAGTTTTAATCTGGTTTTTAATCCTCCGAGGTAATTTCAGCCTCATTAGTTGGAGAATTATCTGCTGCTTTGAGTTTTCACTTATTCTAGACCATGAACAAATAATGACTTTAAAATAAAAGTATCTTCTGATCAACAAGGTGGATCATCGCTTGTCTGTCCTCAGTGAATTGGAAAACAAAGCCTGTTTTTCATGGCTTTAAGCAGCTGGGGGCCGTTCTTAATGGCAGCAGACAAGAACAAAAAGTCAAAACGCCTGAGAAAAGAAACTGCATATTTATTACAATTTGCAAAGTTAGACATATTGTTATTTACACGAGTTCTTTCCTATTTGGTCTGAATTTTAATGAAATACATAGAAGTTTACTTTGATATTACTAATAATGAATGAAAAGAAACTGCATTCTTATTAATTACCCATGTCAATAGCAGGTCTTTCCACCATTGGCTGCAGTGACAGCGGCGTCTCATGCTCCTCACTAGACTCATGATGTTGTTCTGAGGCGTTCCACTCTTCTACAAGTGTTACATGTAATTCTGCAGGTCACTTAGAGGTCCCATCATTCAGTCTGCTTCAGCTGGTCTCAGATGTGCTCTATGGGGTTAAGGTCAAAGGTCATTGCTGGTTCTACTATATAAGCCACTCCCACTTCCTGAAGACCAGCTGTGACAATTCTGGCACCATGTGGTGGAGCGTTGTCATCCGTGAACAGAAAGTTGGGGGTGTTCTAGTGGAATTGGGGGATGATGATGATGATGGTTCTATGACGTCTCTGAGGTTAGAACCTGCAGTGACTGGACCGTCTACAAGAACCAAACCCGTTTTGCTCTGACTGGTGATGCCTGTCCAGACTGTTGCTCCTCCTCCACCAACATGGAAACCATGGTGACCTCGGCGTATCGCTCACCTCGCCTTCTCCAGCAACACTGACGACCATCATTTCTGTCCAAGGTGACCCGACACTCATCCGTGAACAGGACGGTAGACCGTTGCTGCGTTGTCCAGGTCACATGGTCTCGTGTCCACTGCAAAGGTTCACGGCGGTGTCAGTGGAGTCACCTGCAACAGTCGTCTGTCATTCCAGTCAAAGCGGTGGGATGGGTTGTGAATGGTTTGTGTGTAGACCCTGGTACCCTCACGTCTGGTAAACGTCCTGCAGCTGTGTGGCGTTTGCTAAACCATGTCTGAGTGCAGAGGTCCTTAGGTTCTGGTCCTGGTTCTGGTCTGTCTCTGGTGGGGCTCCACTCCTCCAGTAAGAAAGACACACTGAACACAGAGAGAACATTATCATGAAACACTACATGAGAAGTGTCTATTGCCTTAATACTATTACTACATGAAGTGAAACAAACTGTGTTTACGACATCCTCTGAGTTTTTCACAATATCCTGAACTTATGTGAGTGGTGTAGTTTATCTTAAACCGGGACTTTAACTGGTTGGTTTTCTCATCTAAACCAGAATGTGTCATTTTGGTCTTAATGGTTAGCTTTACCGAGGTGATTTCGTCATAGCAACAGTTCAGGTTTAATCTCGTCTGAGGCTGGCCAATATGTGAAGCAGTTTTAATTCCTAAATGTTAATGTGGTTTTTCCATTTTCTGTTTTATGAGCAGTGTTAACCCCTCCAACAAGGATGATGGGAGATTTGTTTAGCTTGAAACAAGCTCTTTCTGTTTTATTACTGTCATTTTTGTTTTTTGTATTTTGAAACCTTTGCCTACATGTGTCTTGAAAAGTTCCTGGACTTTTCTTTCTTCAAAAACTAACATTATTTCTAGAGAATTGTACTTTTTTTAGTTTTCCTGATAGAGTATTTTGGAATCGTTCAGCCCCTTCAGTGTGGTGAAAGTCATTCTGTCTGTTTTTCTTTTTCAGAGTACGCTGAGAGCTTAGGAGATGGAAAGACTGAAGAGTTCAAAGAGTCCGAACGGAAGAGGATCGTGGACCTCGCTGAGAACTTCTGAAGTCATTTAGGTCTTCATTCATGCTCACATGATAATAACACTGATGTTTGAACATCTCAGCTTGTTGGGTTTTGAAATGACTATCAAACAGAAATCCAAACAAACTTTTTGAAATATTGTTCTTTTTTACCATTTAAAAGAATTTCGTTTCTTTTACGTTCTTTGAGTTTCATGAATGAAGAGGAAACTGTCCATCAATGCAGTGGATGATTTGCAGCTTTTATAATTTCATTTGGTTTAGTTAATGCTTCATCATCAAACCTGCTAAATTTTAGGATGAATTTAAACGCGAGTTCTTGCCGTTGGCTTAAAGAGCTCAGCTCCCGTGATTCCAGCAGCAGAGACGTTTCTGTTGTCTTTCCTGTAGAGGCAAAAGCTGCAGGAGAGTTTTGGGCAAAGATCTGCCACCTATAGCTCTGTTTTTCTCATACCTGGTTTATTTGTTTTGGTTTAGGTGTAAACTATGTTCTATTAAAGTGTTTGGTAACAAACTCCTGATTGTGCTGGCTTTTCTTGGTGTTTGCTGGAGTGCTGCAGCTTCCTGGTAACCGTCTCACAAACATGATTATTGTTTCAGGAATGTGCAGCTCCTCTCTCAGCGTGAGAACGCTCCTCTGAACTCGCCTACGGATGGCCTCGCCAGCTTCCAGGAGCTCTCCGCTTTTTCCTTTTTTTAGTTTTTCAGGCTTCACGTGGAGTTTGCCGTGCTGTATTCACAAACAAATCCCCTCTTTTATCCCTGGCTTCTGCCTCAAGCTTCAGTGTGTTTTTCTTGTGCATCGTTAATGCAGTAAAAACAAACCAGAGATGTTTTAATAAAGACCCACTAGGATAAAAATTGTGTTTTTAACATGTTCTTGTGGCATTTTCTGATGATGGAGGACATATATAAAGAAAATTAAGCTTGAAATTGCATTTCTTAGCATTTATTTATTCAAATTGTTGTGAAGCAGGAGCAGACAAAAGAATGAAGTTTGATAAAGGTTGTATTTGTGACAGAAAATACGCTGGTCAGGGCACAAGCTCCCTGCTCCGCCCCAATCTGATGCATCCACTTACTGACAAATATATCCATGAATGTTTTTGTTTTCCTCGTCTGAGCTGGAATCTGGATCAGAACTGTACGGCTGGATAGCTCCAATATTGCTCGCCTTTTTTGTTGCACCAATATTGTTAGGTTGGGGGTATGAGTGGCTGGAGAGCATTTAAACAGAGAGCTCTCAGCATCTGGGAGGGAAAGGGGTTGATCCACACCAACAGTCCTGCCCACAATTCAGAGGTGAATTTCTAATGAACTCCTGCTGCTCTGCAGAAACTAAGACCTAGAAAACAACACAGGTTTGTTTTTATTTTTGGCTAAAAACTGTATCATCATAATCAAAAGTCTGCTGGGAACGCTTTGGAAATAGATCAGAAAATGATCGGAGTGGGACTTTAAGACCTTATAGAAATCAATGTTTAGTCATTTTGTAATTTTCTTCCTCTGCAGTCAGACAAATTTCTGCTTTGGTTTCCTGCTGGTGTAGGACTCCATCCAGCCTTCATTTTTTAAAATCTTCTCTTTAAGTATATAGTAGGGATCGAAAGTTTGTGAACCCCAGGTAAAATGTTATACTATTGCGCATAAAGAACCCAAGGGAAGATTGAACAATCTCCTAAAGGCATCAGTTTACAGATGAGACATTCTTTTAATATCTCAAAATAATTGGCTTTATTTCTATCATTTACCCTTTGAAAATAATAGAAAACAAAATAATAACGTGCAAAAGTTTGGGCAGCCTGCAGAATTCATAATATTCACCGCCCCCTTTGGAAAAGCGTCATGGATTTTTTACAGTCATCATTTGCAAAGACCAGGTGATTTCAGTCACAAAGATTTGAAATAATCTTAGTCATCTGACCTCCCCCCAACAATCAGCATCATGGGTTCTTCAAGCAGTTGTCCAGAACAATGAAACTGAAAAAAGTTGATGCTCACAAAGCAGGAGAAAGCTACTAGAAGATAGCAAAGCCTTTTCAGATGCTAATATCCTCTGTTCAGAATGTCATTCAGAAATGTCAGTCAACATGAACAGTGGAAGTCAAAGCAAGATCTGGAAGACCAAGAGTAATCTCAGACAGAGCAGCTCGCAGGATTGTGAGAAAAGCAAGTCCAAACCCACGTTTGACTGCATCTGCAAATGGCAATAAACTATCTTAGCTTTCTGTTTTTATTCAGTAAAGTATAAACACTAAAAAAGAGCTTTTTTTGCAGAATATTTTTAATTTTTGTGTTCAACTTTTTTTTGGTTAGCTGTAAAACAAATCATAGCAATGACATACAGGCCAGATGTGAGGAACATCGTCAGTTCTGAAGTCCTGTGGAGGAAATCCATGTTCCCTTTGAGTCAGAGACCCTATTTTAGTGCCTGGCTGAATCATTTGGTACTCTCTGATTGTTGGACCGTGATTCCTGGCAGGAGGCATCAGAACTGGAAGAGCGTGGCCCTTTCTTCTGACACATATGCCGCCTTTCCTGAGTGTCTTTCCATCTTTTAGCATCCGTCAGTAACGAGACGGGTGGAACCGCCGGATGTCTTTTGCATATTGTATTGGCAGAGGAGGCGCGTCCCCATGCATCTCTTATCAGTGATTATGACTGCAGCATGTATAACAGCGGCTGTACAGCAATTTCACAGCCAAGGGGACGGAGAATAATTGTATTTTCCAAATGACTGAGTGCAAACACTGCACACCACTGTGCTGCTGGGCTCATCTACTTTGGAGGAGACGGAGAGGAGAAGGTACTGTTATTGATAGTGACAACAGGAACCGATGAAGTGCATAAAATGAGCAACTTAGAGCTTTAATGTGAACACAGCCTGAAATTAAGACTCAACTGTTGCATTTTTTTATTTTGAAAGTCCCAGCTCACTGACAGTATCTGACAGTCAGGCAGTTTCAATACAACACAATCAGAAAATATGACATTTTTAAGCAACTTTGCTGCTGGATTCCAGAAAATAAATCTCTTGTTTTAAATAATAAATTACTTGAGGTGAAAAATAGAATGATATGAGGGAAGAACCAGCAGGAAAAGAGGCAGCTGTAACAAAGAATTTACACACTGCTTGAAAAACAGCAACAAAAAAAAAATCTAGATACAGATTTTACTGAGGCGATATCAATAATCACTAAATTGAAATAGAAATGAGAAGATTTTACTAATTTCAGATGAAAATAAAAAAACATCCATCATGTCTGAAATTGTCTAAGCATCTCAGCACAATCATTGAAAAAACATTTTTTTCTCCCTGTCAAGTCATTAGAAGCGCCTCTAACTGCAATAGTTCACACGTTAACAGTAAAAAAGCTCTCAGACGCAATTATTCAAAACAAAGCTGTTATACGAGTGCTGGAGTACAGCTGGTCCAAGCAGAAGCTTAGCTCAGCTGCTGGAAATGTATGAAGGATCTCCTTCCCCACTGCCCAAAACACTTAAACGTCCCCAGTTGTTCTGCATGAGCCTAGCAGAACAATTATAATGCACATTTGCTAATAAGTGTATTCAAATGACCCTCACTGGAGAAAACGACATCACTTTCTCCTTAATCATCAGGACGCTGCTGTTTTGAATCAAAATATAAACCGTTTTATTTATTCACACCCTTAGAATTTTTTATGCATTTCTCTTTATGTTCGTAGGATGCAAACAGGTTGATTTTAAACCGTATTTGCAATGGAGAAGACATTTATCATCATTAACTGATGTAAAATAACCTTTGTTCATGAGACAAAAGCCAAGAAATCATTGCTGCTGAAGAGTCTTTATGTTGTGTGCTGATAAAAAAGCTGGAAACAGTTTTTATTTTCAGCTTCGATGAAATCCATTCATCTATAGGAACTGATATAATTTTTTAATGGGTAAGTCTCCTAATTATGTTGATCAATGTTAGAATATCTGTCTAAAAGTACATTTTCAACTGTCCTTAGCTACACACTAGCTTCAAATGATACATGGTTGTGTTCAGGTTTCAGAAGACTTTCATCTGTTTTATCATTTTTGTCAGGTTTTTGAATTGTCCCTCAGTCACCAGTTTCAGGTTAATGATCAACAGCTGTTTTCATTTCTGTTAATTACCCTCAGCCTATTTTAGTGTCTGGTTTCCAGTTGTTCTTTGTCAGGTCATCTGTTCTGCTTTGCCACCTTAGTGGTTCTCCCATGGTTTTTTGCCACATTTAAGTTTATACCACCTAGGCTAGTCTCCTGCCTTCTGGATCCTTCACCACCACTTCTGACAATTTTTTAAAATTTTTTTTATTTTTTTTTTTTTTATAACAGTTAAGTATCTCTCCTGTTATTCATTCTTAAAAAATGTGTTTGTATTCTCACATTTGGCTTTACTTTCAAAAGTGTTTCAAATTGTTCAAATTTACCTTTTTTTTTTTTTTTTTTTTTTTTAAATTAAGTTCAAGTCAATGGTACAAATCATGTCAGTTTTTGTATTCAGACAACATATTTCAGAGTTGTTTTTGTGTTTGCCTCAGAACATCATTTTGTTGGTGTTTGATGAGCAACATGCAGAGGCAGGTGAGGGATGTAGTCAAGTTAAAGTTACAGAACCTCCAAAATATTACTCTAGTAAAAAAAAAAAACAGTCTTTAAATAATGATACAAGTCAGTTAAATTGAAACTTAACTTCACTTTCATCAGTTTTTTTTTTTTAAACAATGCTCACTGTGACATGAACAGTAATCAGCATAGAAAAAAAACTGAACAAAGTAATTATATGTTGCTGACTAAATTAGATTTTCATCTCAGATCAACTCAAGTGAGGATAAAGGTGCAAATGGAGCACTTAAAATTGCACGTTTGTATTTCATTCAAATGAACTGATTGAAACGACTTTAAGAGAAGCTTCTCTTAAAATTTTTGTGACTTTATACATTTTGACATTCACACTGTAGTTGTTTGCTGTGAATTGAAAGGCCTGTGAGGACAATGATTTTTTTTCTCTAAGGAGCAAATCTAAACATCTACTTTTTTTCATAAGTTACTTTTGTGAAGAATTAATTATTGGAGCTCCATTTTTGTTTCTGTTCATATTTTACAGAATTACAAAAATTATTTTTCATTGTTTGGTCAAATGTGAACTTATATCTGTTTACCTCTAACAGTATTGAATATACAACATGTTTTTGGTTCTAAGGTGCGGTTCTTAATTCTTGAGGGTGAATCTTCATTAAAAACAAAGGAGAAAAAAAACCTTTAAGTATTTGTGAAGCTCATAACATAGAAAAAAATCTCTAACTTTATTAAGCTTATGTTGTGTTATTTAACATATTGCTTGTCTATAAAAAACAAAATACAATCGTTATGAACCTAAACTCAAGTCAGATTTGGGTCCTAAACACTTAAAATATAATAATTATAAAATATATTAGTCTGTTGTCAACCAGTGGCTTGTTTCGACGACGTTTAAGGAAAATAACAATAAATGTAAATATTTAGTTTCAAGTGATTAAAAAAGCAGGTCCACTTTTTTTGAGTGAAAAGGTTTTCGTCTGCAGCGAAATACCGTTTGTCTTGTTTTCAGCATTTCAGAACCACGGATAGCGACCATGCGGCTGGAGAATCAGAATGGAAACTCATCCTCCACCCTCCACCC